>BKCH01001542.1:1005000-1285623 GCA_008635985.1 Ficus erecta
GAAATCATATTACCACAAGTTTCCTCTCAAATGCTGGATATATATTTGATTTGCAAATTGTTGATATGTTTCTAGTTCATGTTTGCAGAACCTAAAGCGTCAAGGAAATAAATTAAGTTCTTCATATGAAGCGGAGGTAGTTGCGTGGTCAAGCTCAGACTTCAATTTTGCATACACTGTAAGAATTTTGAACCATTAGCTGTTTAATTAAATTTATCATGTTGGTTCGTGAAAGTTAACCCTGAGAATTCACCACTGTTTTTCAGGTTTCCTCGGGTGACTTATTCGGTGGTGTTCTTTTGCAATCTCCATCTCTTCGTGATTTCGATGAACGGGAGATGTTCTGCCTATATCTGTTCCCCGGGCAGAACCAGATTAGAAAGGTTTGTTGCCAGTAAATTTTTCTTTTTCTTTTTGCCAGGTAAAGCTATATTTCCTAGATTAATCTATCTTAGTGATTTTATTAGGTATTTATAAAGGAAGTGGTATTTGTTATCGATACAAGTGGAAGCATGCGAGGAAGCACTCTTGAGAATTTGAAGAGTGCTCTACTAGCGTCGCTTTCTAGCCTTGATGCTCAAGATTCTTTCAACATTATAGCTTTCAGTGGAGAGTTTCGCTTATTCTCATCGTCAATGGAGCAGGCAACAAAGGAAGCAATCATACAAGCTACGGAATGGGTTGACAGTAATCTTGTTGCTAAAGGTGGTACTAATATCTTGCTTCCCCTACAACAGGTACGCTTACTCTCTAAGCGGTTCTTACCGATCAGTCAATTCTTTTCTAATTATTTTTGACCGTCTCATTAAACAAATTACTTATCTAGTTATGGTTTTCGCAGCTTGTTAGTGCAATGTATGCTGATGTTATCGTAACGATTGTCAATCTGTTTTGCTTTAGGCCATCAAGCTGTTGGCGAAAACTACCAATTCAATTCCCTTCATTTTCCTCGTTACTGATGGATCTGTGGAAGACGAAAAAGAGATTTGCAATGTTGTTAAACATTATCTCACAAATACCGAATGCATCAGTCCTCGCATATGTACATTTGGCATAGGTTAGAATCTTAATCACCTACTACACCTTTTAATTAACTCTCAAAATTGTCGTATTGCCTTATGCCGTATCAACATGTGAATTTTAGCAGTCTTTCCATCCCTTTGTTCTTATAGAAACTGTTGGTTTATTTGGCGAAAAATTTTCAGGTCCGTATTGTAACCATTACTTCCTTCAACTGCTAGCACAAATTGGGAAGGGTTATTATGATGCTGCCTATGATTCAGGTTAGTGTTTACAGTTTTTTTTTTTTTTTCAATAAGCCCTCCAAGAAAATGCTAATAAAGCACATAAATCTCTTAAAATAGAATATTTTCCTTTTCAATATCTGAGCTCAATCTCATACATCTAATTTCTTCCAGATTCAATTAACTCTAAAATGCAACGATTATTTACTAATGCTTCATCAGTCATTCTTGCCGATATAACCGTGGACACTTTTGAACATCTTGATTCACTGGAGGTATGTTGTTACTGATTGAAATCTTCTATTTGAGCTATGATCTATGATTTTTATGACCGTTTGACTGGGACTGCAACGTCCAGTTTCTCAAACTTCAGAGTGACGTATTGTGCTTCTTGTTTCCCTCTTGCAGCTATTTCCATCTAATATTCCGGATGTTTCATCTCAAAGTCCATTGATCGTGTCAGGCAGATATGATGGGAACTTTCCTGACGTTGTTAAACTTAGTGGTACCTTATCTGATATGAGCAATTTCACCGTAGACTTAAAAGTGCAAAAGGCAAAGGATTTACCACTCAATAGGGTAACTTTTATAAACTTTGGAGCTAAATCGTACTTTTGTAACGGAGACAATAGATGTTGCAAACTTTCACTAAATTCAGTGTGGTTTTTTTTTTTTTTTTTTTTCCCTTCCATTGGCTCCAAAGTTGTGTATGAGTGGCTTATCCGTGTCTATGATGAGCAGGTGCTTGCAAGGAGACAAATTGATATGCTGACATCGAATGCATGGTTAACGGGGAGTAGAGAGTTGGAAGAAAAGGTTCGTTGCATTGGAAATTCATTTTGGAATGAATCTTTCTTGGATGGAAAAAAGGGGGGGATTTCATTTTCACTGACAATGTCTGAAAAGGTTAAAACTTTGTGTATGTGTTTATGGCAATGTTCTGATTCCAATATTCCGAATCGGGCAAATTATAGGTTGCTAAGATGAGCAAACAAACAGGGGTACCGTCCGAGTACACTCTTATGATTCTGGTGCAGTCTGATAAGGGAAAGGAATCACCGGATTCAGTTCCAAAACAAGAGGTATGCGTCTTGCTTAAGACATACGACTATGCCATTTTCTTGTTACGCAAGTAACGCATCTTCTTTAGGCAAGCAAAAACAATTATCAATGTGACATAACAGCTCATGTGATCCACAAGTTCTTTGTTTTTTCAATTTTAAAGAAATAGTTTTTTGTGTGATCCAATAGGCTGACAACAAACTCAAGGTGTGGAAGAAGGCCGAATCGAGCAAAGAGAAGATGTTGTTCCTCGGAAGCCTGGGAATGGGCTTTGGAGACTTGGCTGCAACGGCTGCAAATAAACCATTGATGTTAGAAGAATTAAAGGCATCTGCGCCGACGAACTTATTGGTTAAGGCAGCTTCAAACTGCTGCAACCATCTGCTCAACCGCATCTGTTGCATGTGTTTCATACAGACTTGTACTTATGTTAATGATCGGTGCGCAATTCTGTTGGCACAAATCTGCACCGGCCTTGCTTGCTGCGAGTGCCTGAATTGTTGCTATGAGTTGTGCGCGTGAATGCAATTATGCTATAGAGGTGACTACGGAGGAAGGAAAAGTACGAGAATCTCGTGTGTTGTATATACGCATATGAACTGTACTATATAACATTAACAGCATATAGTTCTTGCAAGAAACGTTGTATTTTCTTAATTTATTGATTTGATTCTTGCTTTTTTAAGAGAGAGACGCAAAATTTGCAGGGAGAAGATCCATGAAAAATTGTTTTCAGCGGCTTGGGCGGTGTTTAGCTTTATCTAATTTTTTGTCATTTCGCCCCCCTTTTTGTGTCTTTTGTTGCCCAAACGTTCAAACGACAACAGGGAAGAAAACGGCAAACAACATTAATAAGGAAAACAACGGATAACAATTAAAGAAGACGACTAAATAAGTTAGAAGAAACAGAATAAACGTCAATTTGGGCAAAGAAAATTGCAAATGATCAAGATTTAGATAATATCCAATCCAAATGACATCACTAGTTTAAAATGGTTACCAAACGACAGATTACGAAGAACAACGAAACAATTCAAACGACCAAAAAGTCGGACGTAGCAAAAAAAGTGAAGGATTAGAACATCATCAAAACAGGAAACGACGAATTTTCCAAAAAAAAAAAACAAAACAAAAGGAAACGACTAAAATGGAATCTAGACGACATTAAACCTGTAAACGACAGGGAAAAAAGCAAAACAAAAAACGACAAAAAATAATAAAAACGACAAACGATACTAGATATTTCAAGGGGCAACAATAAACTTCTAACAACAGTCCCACATTACCACTAGAAACGACAACTGTTATAATGAAACAAATTATTGAATGTCGTTTCTGGTTAAGGTGGTGCCTTCGTTCGTTTCAGGCTTTCAGCTGTCGGAGGAGCGTCGTCTTCCTCCCCTAAATTGTCTCTCGCTCTCTTCGTTTCTTTTCTTCTTTCCCGCCCATCATTTTTACCTCTGTCTAATTTCCCAGGTAATAATCCAAAAAATCAACCTCAAACAGATCCTCAATTTCAAAAGCATCAATGAAAAGATAGCATCTTTTCGATTTTTGAAATTTTTTTCCTACTAAAAATGCTTAATTTTTAATACTTTCTGCAGTTTCGCCGTTCAGATGCTGATCCGTGCAGTTCCTTATCGCTCAAAGATCCTGTCTTTATTCCTTCTGTTCTCTGTTTATTTTCCCTTCAGGTAAAGCAAGGATTCAGGTTCTCTCGTTTATGCTAATGATTTTAGTTCTTTTTTTTTTTTTTTTTAATTTTAATTATACAGCTGAAATCTTGCTATTGTTTAATTTTCTGATGCTGATACAGTTTTAAGCATAATATTTAAGCACAATATAATAATTTTGTGAGAATTTTGAATTTTGAATTTTCCGGGGGAGGGGGGGGGGGGGGGGGGGGGGGGTTTGGGTAAAGAAAAAAGTCTTAATTTTTTTGGTTTCTTAAATCCTCCAAGAAATTCAGGTGTGCAAGCAAGCACAGGGAAAGAGCAGACATTAGGTATTATAAAACCAGATGGATTGTTGAGTTACTGCACTGATAAGATTAAGAATGTGATATTGGATTCGGGTTTCGTTATTCGCAACGAAGTGTCCCTTCAACTTGACGAGGACAGTGTTAGAACCTTTTACGCAGAGCATTCTTCTAAGAGCTTCTTTAACAGTCTCATCACATACATGACAAGGTATCTTTGAAACTTGTGCAAGCTTTTGTTGTGTGATTTTGTTGCATTTTGATGGAAATGATACAGATCTTCAAGTTAATTAAAATGGTTATCCAAAATCATTCAATGCAAGCCATTTCACAATCGGGATTACTGTCGTTTTCCGCATTTGCTTCTATGATTTGCCTAGAAGAATGGGATTTAGTTATGAACATGTTACCTGGGTTCCTAGCAGCTAGTGACACTGAAGTTTATGGATCTCACTTTGCATAGCATATCGTGTTAGCTTGCCATGTAGTAATCGTATAGTCCTTAGTTCGAACTGTTTTCTCTTTCTCTCTCTTCTTATTGAAGCTGTTTTTGTCAGTGGCCCAGTGTTGGTTATGATTTTAGAGAAGGAAAACGCGGTTGCCGATTGGCGTGCTTTGATTGGGCCAACTGATGCAAGGAAGGCAAAGATCACTCATCCTCACAGGTTATCTTTACTTACTACTATGCAATTATTACTTTGCCAATATCCTTATAGATTCTTTGTATTCTCGTTTAATCCTTTTTGTATACCGCACATATATTCCTGTCATTTCGTTCACGTTATTAATCACCACAAATTCATCTGTTTTCTAGATTGCATGCTAGAATTTCCAATCATCATTTTCTCTTCTGTTTTCAGCATTAGAGCGATGTGTGGGACGAATTCTGAAAAGAATTGTGTGCATGGTTCTGATTCTCCTCAATCGGCTCAAAGAGAGATCTCGTTTTTCTTTAAAGAGAAGTCTGCAGGTAAGTTCCATCTTATATAAAAAGTTGGGATAAATATCAATTTGGCTATCTTGGGCTTATTTATAGAACAGGGGTGTCATTTTGCACTCATGAGATCTGAGTTTATAATGTCCACTAGATTGCACTGTACGCGTTTTAGTAGAAGAAATTTTTTTATGCGGACATTATGCCTTTTTATGGTTCTTTTGTTTGTCTATTATAGCTGTTTACGTTTTCTTAGTCCTAGAATACTGTCCTATCTCCTATGTATCTGTGATCATAAACATTGATGCCTCTTGGATGAAAACCTTATTAATCGATGTGGCATTCAAGTTTTGATTGATATACTCGTTTGCATCAAAATGATTATTCGTTATGCAGAGACTGTGTAGTCTCCCTCCTAACAATCATGTTTCTTTTTTCTTTTGACGGGCACGAGAGTTACCGAACATGATGAACTGTAGCTGGCCTCGCAAATCAGAACAATGTGCCTTCCGCAAGCGCTAATTTTAGTTTTTGTTTTGTGAGGGTGTTAGGCCACTGTTGTTGAATGTTTTCTTGTACAGCTCAGCCGGTTGGCGAACTTCCTCACTAAATTACTTAAAATAGAGATCTCTCTCACAGTTGAGAGCTGCCTTCTATTTTTATAGCGATCTCTCTCACAACCGGTTGCCTTTTTATTTATTTATTTATTATTATTATCAAGTTATAAGTGTTTATAATTCCATAAATCGAAATAAAACTAAAACTGCTGAGTGGCACTTTCTGAAAATTTTCTTGAATTCCAGAGTGTGAATAATCTTGTCATCAAAGACATCTCGGAAAGTTTCATTGTTTCCCCCTAAGGAAAAACTCAGGTTCTACTGCATTAAACGAAAAACAATCGGTGTTTTTTGGTTTCATTTGCTTTAATAATCTTTGAATCTGTCCGTTCTATTCCACCTTCGACGGATATTCTCTCTTTGTAGCATTTAAACGGTGAAAACGAGTTTTGTTTCTCTTTCAATCGAGGGGGCTAATTGATTAACAGGAGCTTCAATCTCCGCAAAGCTTAAAACATGTTTACATTATGATCCTATATCTTGCAGGAACGTGATCGGATATCGAAAACATAAACAAAACAATTCGGAACTCATAATCAAGTCATCTTGAAAACATGTACAAAATCTGATGCTGGAGACTATACAGGTTGGCTTGGCTTGATTTAGAGGAGTACCCTTTTACCAAAAACGTTGTTAGAACACAAACAACGTCCTAATTAGCGGCCAACATTGGAGGATTTCTCTTTCCTATTGAGAGACAAAAGGCCAGTTTTTATTACTTTGAGGCAAGAAAGATAATATTATCTTTGATTTCTTGGGTCTTCAGGAGCTTCATGAGGACGAAACACTTGCTTAATCTTAAATGCAACAAGACGTGTAATATATATATATATATATATATATATAAATATATGTATAATAAAATAAAGTAAAGATCCAATGAAAGAAGAGCTAGTCAAACAATGAAGGCACCTCTTTTCTAGAGAAAAATGGAAACTGTAAAACATTCCAAAATTAGAATGCCTAGTTCAAACTTACTAAATAAAGCCAAGGGTTCCTAAATTCTAGACACTAGTAGATGCAACAACCCCACATGGCCTTCTTTTTTACTTTTCATTAAAAAGCTGTATCTTGGTCCCGGTGTTCAAACCTTTGTGCATGCAAATCTCAAGGATCTTTTCGAGTCCCATATTCGAACTCTTTGGGCCGAAGATGACGAGCTCAATGACGGTACTTTCTTAGATATTTTCTTTTTTTCTCTCACTTAATTCGTTTCATGGGATATCAGTCATATCACCAATTACAGAATTTTATTACTACACTTGATAGTAGTGATTTGACAACGAGAAAATCTTATTTATAAATTTCACTTCTATCAGTTTTCAGAACAGTAAAATACGCACGTTAAAAGGACATAATAAAATGATACAGGAAAAATAAATATGTGAATTAATCTCCCAATTATATATGCTCATTCATTCATAAACTATGATGGTAATTTAGCAAGTGGTGTGATTTAACGACACGTTGCTTGTTTAAGTTCTTAAACATGGTTTAGTCTTAAGACTGATTATTGATTTTTTTTAATGCACTGTGATTAAGAGATCACACATTCTCACATGCCAAATGTTTAATTAAGCGATCATTGTGGGATTTGGGTCTACCAATCAACTGATGGTTTGGATTAGCTAAACTTGGCTTTTTAGTTAACTTTTAAGTGTGGGAAACCAATTATTATTATTACTAATATTATTTTAATTGATACGTCCACTAATGTGAGAGTGACAGAACACAACACTCAGCCAAGTAAACTGTGTTTTTTTTATTCCCCTTTTTTTTTCAAATAATTGTCTTGGATTTGCGTAACATACTCTATATATTAGTAGAATTTTAATCATCTTTAAGAAAGAAGGAATTGAAAGAAGTAAATAGATTAGAATAATTGACACTTGACGAATTATATGTAGTTAGAAACTAAAAATGTGTATATACACGTATATGGTTAAGTCTAATAGGGGATTAGAAATATAATAATATATATATATATATATTATATATATTATATTAGGGGATTAGAAATAGAATCATAAGTAGTTAAATTGGAAAGTGGGGGATTGATAAATATGGTGTATAGATTTCATGGTTCAAGTCAACCCGACTTCTTTGGTACACGTGTTGGTCCGACATTAAATGATGGGGGGTTTCTTTGTCGTGACACGTTATTGAAAATTGAACATAATCCAAATTGCAGCGTGGTGACCCACTTAGCTGACGTGGCAGGTCTTGTATGGTGGTTTGTCAGTCAAATGGTGGCCAGTGGGGCCCTGTTTTGATAAGAGCAATAGAGGAAATAAAATAGATCTTCACTAAACACTGTTACACTGCATTATCAATGGCAAGGAAATGGACTAGAATATTGTTTAGACTTCAAAAAATTTAGAACAATATATATATATATATATTTCAATGTCATCCCATTTCCTTTCGTCATTATCTATAAACGAAACAATAGTTGTGATTTATAAATAAAACGAAAATGATATGATCTGATTCTACTTAAAAGATGAGTTTAATTTATGTAAATATGATCTAATTTTGCATAATATTTCATTACATTATACTTTTTTATATTATGATTATGGAGTATCAAATCAGATGACATGTAATAAAGAAAAAAAAAAGATATCTTTATGATCACACCAATCCCTTGGCGGTGAATTTAGTATAAGTAGAAAAACAATTATAGATTCAAAACCGTTAATAGATTTATTAGTAGCTTATAAATTTTCATAGTAATTAGTGGCGGGGAAGATGCTAGGAAATGGAACATATTATAATTAGTCAAGACATTATCGTTGTACCTTGTTATATACATATATATATATATAATTATACAATTATCAGTTCGCCTAACTTATAAGCGGCTCCTTGACATGGGGGATCTGTAGTTAAACAATTACTGTTTATATCGTTGAGAGAGATCTACTCTTGCCCCAAATCTCAGCAAGATTTTGCTATGGCTGGAAGGGTATTCTTCTCACCTCATGTGTCCTGAGGATTTAGTGTGGCGGTGTTCTTAAACATTATATGAATTATTCTGACAATATATCTATCGGGAAAAAGACCAAATCTCTTTTCTTTAATATTAATTCCTATGGTGAAAAAAGAATCAAAAAGCAAAAAAAAAAAAAAATTCTTTGGGGGGGGGGGGGGGGGGGGGGGGGGGCGCTAAGAACACAGCTTTGAACTGTAAAATAAGTTAATAACATCATAACTATACGAGAAGGAAGAAAATAAATTAATAACATTTAAAAGAATTTGATGAAAAATATATTGTTTAAAAAAATATATTTGACATTTAAAAACTCGCATTATCAATAAGAAAACTGAGATAATTAGGCCTTATATCAGTTTCACAACTTAAAAACGGCCATGAATCTTTTCTCTTTGCTTTAATCTTCTGATCTTCTTCTTCTTCTTTCTCTATAGTTTCTCTTTGTTTTAGATTACTTAGGAAGAATTTTGGTCCTTGGACTATAAGTTCAATTCCCTTTTAATTAATACTTGAGTTTTAAAACGTCTATGAACAAGTACTTGACCTATCAAGTTTATTTCACAATTGTATTTTTATTCAAAATAATATTATGAAAAATGAATTGTAGTATATCACCTAACAATATAATCAGGATTAATTTTATCAATCAAAAGCTTCCAAACAGTATAATCAGGATTAATTTTATCAATATAGATCATGGTTTTTCTTTTCTTTTGTTTTGTTTCCTTATTCTTATTCTTGAGCGTTATTTGGTGACTTCTACGGTAACATTCTACCGGTAGAGTTCCATTTGGACCAACCGTACACAAAACCGTTACTAAGAAGGGGTCCTGACATAACCTGCAATCGTTGCTAAGTCGACAGTGAACAATAACCTCGCTGCCAAACTAAGCCTTAGAAGCCCTCTGATCTAGATTAACAAATATATGGTCTCTAGAGATTAGCATCCGTTATATAAACATCGTCTCACAGATTTGTTTCAGTGAACATTGTCTCGATGATTGATTATTATAATAATAATTTTTTTGTCGAAAAGTTTTCTGGTCTAAAAAAGGGATATAAGTGGAAATTTCTGTGGGCTAAGGTACGTACGTGTAGAAATGGGAGCAGTTGAGAAAAGGAGTCGGCTGGTCGCAAAATGAAGGGACATTCCTACGGGAAAATGGCGTTTCTGTGCTGTCCCCTTTACTCATATGACCACCCCCCTTGCCTCTCTTTTGGACCTTTCTTCCAAGTACTCATTATATCCTTAACCTTTTTTCCCTTGCAACTTGCCAGCCCATTTCGATCGGTATTTCCTATATACCACCTTAATTAAAATCATTCACCTGCGACACTAACGTTACATATCATGTTATCCTCCTTTTCACTTTTTGCTACCATTCAGTACTCCTCGTTAACCAAAACACACACATATATGTATATGAAAAAATATCTTCAGTAACCAGACAGACCGCGCAGTTTGTAACATTTTATAATATTGTAAAGTGTACTATTTAGACCTATTGATATAATAGATAAGTATTACGAAAAAAAAAGTCATTAAAATCAACTGATTATTTTAATAACCAGTTATTATAAGAACGTATTAAAAAAAAAAAAAAAAGGTAGTAGAAGAAGAAGAAGCTAGCTATAGCTATAGCATGCACAAGTACTCCACTTGTTTCAGTTGCTAGCCAATCTAGAACATTAATTTCAGTACTTGTAAATAGAACCAATATTCCTTAATTGATGCTAAAGAGTTACAAGACAGAAATGTAAAGTACAGATTATTGACAAGAACAAGCAAAGCTAATTCATACATGAGCACTAATTTTCACTATAAATTCATCATTTTGTAAGTACTTCGTGGAGGTTCTTCTGGCATCTATCTGCATGAAACTGTGCCTTGAATTACTTACAAAGTGATTTAGCAAACAAAATAAATTACTTATAAAATGAACAGTGCTACTTAACAACGTAACTAGATGTTCCACCACAAGTTGGTCTGTTGACTCTCTTTTGAAACGATGTGTTCAACTAGCGAAACGTGTATTTTGTACTTTCAAATTTAGTACCACTAGAAAGGCCAAAAAAAAAGTGCCTTAGATCTGTACTCGATCTAGATCGCGACGATCCAACGGCTAAAATAGCGACACAAAGGCGCCAAACATACAGTGGTATGTTCCAGAACTAATCACCCCCGCAGAATCAGATCACCATGTGTCATTATAAGTAGCCCCTTATTAAAGTAGTGACTTGTGATTAGATAAAGTCATTAAGGTTTAATAAAAAAAAAAAAAGGGAATGTTTTTTTTGCCAGTGGAGTATGGGCGTGTGTATCAATAGTATATAACGGAATAAAGTTTTGGGGGCACAAGGAAATATAGTATAGATACAGATCAGATATACAAGTTAAGGTGGGAAAAGAGAGAAGTATTCCGGTGAGGTTAAAAAAGAGGTCGTTTTTGGGAACTTGAACCCATTTGAAAGTAGAAAATCAGAGCTTGTTCATGAAATTCATAAAACCTTCTTCTATATATATAGAACTTTGAATTATCACCTCTTCACCATCTTGATATTATTATTTCTAGTCATTCAAGTTTAGAGCTTTTGATCTGATTCTGATCTTGTTTGTCTCCTTCTATATCTCAGAAAATGAGGGTAAGTGATTTATCTGTGCATGTTATTGTTTGTATTTCAGCCGAAAAAGATTTTTATTATTAGTTAGTGACCATGGTTTCGGCTTGTGGTTATGGCAGCTTTTTGGTTGGATGCAAAATAAGCTCAACGGAAAACCTGCAAACAAGAAGTCAAATACACTTCCAACAACCAGTAAGCACGATCTTTCCTGACTTAGTTCTATATATATATGTGTGTGTGTGTGTATAACTGAGATATTAGTTCTAGTCACCATGCATATATATATATATATATATATGTATGTATGTATGTTAGGCATATTAATTGAATGTTGGATATATGGTTTTTTGATGTTGTTACATCGTGAGCTTTAATATTAATTAACCATATAGTAAACGTGTTGAACGTGGATTTGATAAGCAAAAACCAAGTTATCAAATCCAAGTTCAGATCTGATGAAACCGCTTTTTATGGGGTCAAGATAAATATAATAAAAATAAAACTGTAAAAAGTTTTGAAGCTTTTAATTAATCAGATCCCAAGAGCTAATTAGATTTCCTTATATAAATTTGTTAATTCTTCATCATCAATGAAATTAATGGTTTTTTTTTTTTTTTTTTGGGGGGGGGAGTAGATTATGCAAAACAAGAGGCTCGAGAAGAATTCAGTGACTGGCCACAAGGATTGTTCTCGATCGGAACATTTGGGAACGATGATATCAAAGAAATTACAGAAAGCCAAAACATAGTTAATCAAGAAGGCAAGAATAATAATGACAAACCGTCTTCTTCATCTGAGGAAGTAATGGACATAACTCCAGAAGAAGTTGGCAAACTGCACAAAGAGCTAACGAAGCTCTTGTCGCGAAAACCGAACAAGGAAAAGGAAAAGGAAATAGCGGATCTTCCATTGGACAGATTCCTGAATTGCCCGTCGAGCTTGGAAGTGGACAGGAGGCTTAGCAATGCGCTTTGCAGCGACCGAAATTCCGACGTCAATACAACGGACGACGACATAGACATAGACAGAACCATCAGTGTCATAATTGGTAAATGCAAAGAGGTCATGATCTCCGCCGAAAATAACAAGAAGAAGGCGATCGGGAAGAAGTCGATTTCTTTTCTTCTCAAGAAGATGTTTGTGTGTACAAGTGGATTTGCACCAGCTCCTAGTTTCAGAGACACTCTTCAAGAGTCCAGAATGGAAAAGGTAAAATTTTTTTCTTCTTTTTTTTTTTAAATCTCAACATTTTAAATTAATTATAATTAAAAAAAAACAGAGAGATAAGCATAATATATATATATATATATATGTATTTTTTCATGTCTCATAGAAATAAATTGTGAAACAGATTTTGAGAACAATGCTTCATAAGAAAATGTCGTCTCAAGATTCTTATCGCGCATCGTCGGTGAAGAAATACTTGGAGGACAAACCGATGCCAAAGAAGAAAAATGAAGAAGAAGAGACCCGGAAGAAGACTGATGGTGGAGGAAAATGGGACAAGACAGATTCTGAATGTAAGTTTCAACTTGACATGCAAGAAACGTTTTTTTTTTTTTTTTTTTATTTTTATGAATTAAAAAAAATAAAATTTTCAAAAGCTGGCATATATTCATGGTTCTGCTTTTTGCAAATTGCAGATATTGTTCTGGAGATTTAAGTATTCTCTTCAAGCTAGCTAGCATTCGAATGACAAGAAGGTAATAAGATATAATTATATTTTTCCAAACTTTATTATATTTTTATTAAGATTGCATAAGAGCCATAAAAATTTCAGCCGTTATAATTTTTCTTATTAAATTTAAGGTGCAACTGAAAATTTACCCAAAAAAAAAGGAATATGAATGGGGATACGTGTCTACATGAAAATAACTTTTGACAATATGTGTTACTAATTTGATTTCATTTTAAATAAAGAGTGATTGAATTATTAATATATAAATCTAGTATGTTTCTTAATAAATGAATTATATTGATTAACATGGCGTAGCTCTTGCTCTTATTTTGCAGATTCAAAAGTCTATGCCTTGGTATTCGGTACTTACATTTAAAATTCACGAACACATGCAATATTTGATTGTGGACTCCATTGCAATTTTTTCAAAGATTAACGGTGAAAATGTAGCATCATATTATTAAAAATATCAAAACAAGGATCACAGAAAGGCCGAGACAAGCATTCTCTACATTTTGGCTGATGGTGGATCGATACCCACTTTTTCCATGGTTGAAGTTGTGAAGACACAGTCACAATTCAATTCATGTTACGTATAAGATCAGCCTGTTAATTGTTGAACAATTTTCCGTACCTAATCTCTTATGACCGTGCTTCACATTAATTTATCTCCATCTACATTTTTCTTCCTTTATAAATGTTTGTATAGGAAGTTACTACATTTTTTTTCCTTTGCTTTTTGGCTAAAATGCCATCTCTCTGTAAGATATTTTGACATTTGAGGTTAATAATATTATTACATTGACCTGCGATTCCAAAGATATATACATGCATTCATACATATATATATATATATATATATATGCTAATTTGAGTTTATATGATACTTTCGTTAATACGCGTAAATATAAGTGAAATAAGTGGAAGAATTCTGGAAGAAGAAAAAAAAAGTGAGAATTCCTCTTCTGCAAAACAAATTACTACAGCACCAAGCAAACCATTTCAGTATACGACATGACATGTCGTTTACTGAAGGTCGCATGTCTTGGGTTGAGGAACCCAAAAAAAAAAAAACGTCATAAAACATATTCCGTCGTTTAATAGCTCAACAGTTTTGAAATGACATGTCGTTCATTGGATCAAACGACCAACAACGAGTTGTTTGAGCAAACAATCATGTCGTTTTATATTTGATCTACAATAAAAAAAAAGAAAAAAAAAATTAAAGAGCATCTTCAATTTTGTGTCAGTTTCCAATTTTGATATTTAGATAGGAAAATCACTTACAAGTTTGTACCAAATGAAAAGTTTGCTTTTACAGGTTCTAAAACTTAATAATTGTGACATAAAAATTAAACATATTTGAAATAGCATTATGCTGAGAATTAGAGTACAAACTAAATTAAATGTGTCAGTTTACACTTTTGTGTCAAATATATTATTGACATTTGTATTGGAAATGGTTTGAGGAAGAACGAAATTGGATATTCACAAATTATAGTCTCAAGACTCTATGTGACCCTGACATTTACTTGTAGACACTGAGTCGTTAAATTTCACACTTAGCTCCTTTGTCAAAGTTCCATCCCAAAAATGGACATAATCCTATCATGTAACTGCCTCATATTGAACCTGTTTAATAGAGCTTTTCATAAATTTCTTTTGGCTTTCTATATTCAAAAATAATTTCTGCAAGTGCTTAGATAGTTTATCAGAAGAGTAAAAAAATATGATTTCTGCAAGTGCTTAGATAATTTCTATCAAAGTTAAAAAATATGATTTCCAATAAAAGCTATTTTGAATAAACCTCAAAAATTGTAACAATTTAAGTTAGACACTGTAAACTTCGTTTTTTATTTTTTATTATTTATTAGAAAAAATATCATTTCGATCTCATAAGCTCTTCAATTCTAAATACTTATTGAGAAATCATAACTTTTGCTTATATTTTTTTACTGGCTAAAAGTAAAAATTCTATTAAACTGGCCATTGTGTTTTTAAAAAATTACTTTGGTTTTTTTTTTTTTTGAAGAAAGAAAAAAGAAAAGCAAGTTGAACAAGTTTTTCACTTTTCTTAATTAGCCTTTAGAAACAAAATTATGTGTAGAGTTGTGATGGGAATTTTAAACTTATGTTTCGTTCTCAGATCTAAACTTAAGTTTTTTATCTCAATTTTTATCTTTTTTTAAGAAATCAACAAAAATTATAATTAAATTTTAAAAATTCAATCAATTTTAATTTAAAATTTTCATTTCGGATATGTGGTCAAACGGAAGCTTAAACTCGCTGTAAATCTGATTGTATAGTGTGACTTGAGTATAACATAAATTCCAACTAAACGACATGTCGTTTACGGCTGAAGTCGTGTCGTTTCTGAATTGAACGACAATAAACTTACCAAACTATCAATTTTCCCTTTTTTTTTTTCTTTCCATTTTTTTTCCAAAAAAAAGTCGAAAATATATAGAAATTTTTTTTTTTTTTTACAGAGTGGAATTTACACAAGTGTCCATTAAAAAATTCAATTCTATCAATCAACCAAACCAATGGAGGAGCGCCCAACAACAACAACCGAAACAAATCTTTCTATTTCATCTTCCTCTTTCGTTTCAATCATGTCCAATTCCAAACCCTAGAAATTTCCCCTTTTCCTCTCTCAGTATTTAACATAAATAAATTCCTTTTGTGCCTTTTTCTCTTCGTCTCTTTTTTTCTCTCACTTTCCAGTCGAATTTTCCTCGTCAATCTCTTCCGGCGCGGCGGTTGGATCTGAGTGCTTTTTTCAAAACTCACTCCTAATCTCGTCCACTCCGGAAGAGAAGACCCCCCTCAATTTCTTGAATTTTTGGTTGGTTTCGGATCCGCGAAAAAAAAAATTAGGGCTTTTCTTTGATTCGTTGTTATAGTTCGATATTCTCGGGGGTTTTGGTGTTGCTGAATCAGAGAGAAATCTGAGCTGCCAATGCCATTGGTTTGGTTTCTGGTGAAATTTTCGGTGGTTTTTGAGGTACCGAAAACGTCTGAAATCGTCGACACCAATGTCGTGGGCAGGACCGGAAGATATTTATCTTTCTACTTCTCTTGCTAGCTATCTCGACAGTAAGCCCTCTATCTGTTGTTTTTGATAATGGGTTTTGTAAAAGCTTCCACTTTTATTGTTATTAAGTTTGGTTTTCTTTTTAATTGTTGGGTTTTTTTTTTTTTTTTTTGTTAAACTTTTGTTATTTGTTATGTCAACTGTAGTTTGCCATTAGTTTTTTATTTTATCTGTCTCTTGTTAATTGTAAAAACTTTTAGATTGAATATTAGAGTTTTTGTGGTTGTTGCTTTTCTGGGGTCTGTTTGTACGACAGTTATTTGAGTTCACTCAATATTTTGGACAAAATTAATGAAAATTTCCAATGTTAAATGGGGTTCGTAATAATTCAAAGAATTCAAATGTCTTCTTATCTCCATGCATAGTTCGAATTTGTGCTGTTAAATTCAGTTCCATGTTAGTATTTTAGTATGGATCTATATGTACTAAACAATAGAATTGCAGAAGTGTTGGAGTTTAGGAGACATGGATCCATGACCAACATTGGCTTCAGGGTCTCCACCGGTTTTTTTGTGCTTTGTGTCCTATATATATATATATATATTTTTTTTTTTTTCCCTCTGCCATCCATGATTCATAGCCCAGTTGACTTTATCTTTTTCCATTTTCAATAATTGGAACTGGATTTAGGAGCCTTATTTGTGGATTGGTTCTCTTGTGGGATATTTAAGAATCTTACTTTCGTGATGAATACAGATATTCTGTCGAGATGAAATGTATGTAACTTTTCGATGAAAGTTGGTTACTGGTTTTTTTATTTTTAATCAATGTTCTTCTTTCTCTATTGAGATAGATTTCTATTTTGTTATCTCTCATCTTTAACAAATTGTGCACCACTGAATAAAATTTCAACTGGAATGATCTATTGCTTAGGATGTTTGATTAATGTATTCTCGTTGGATTTCAATTGTGGAAGAAGAAATTGTTCTCAAGTCTAACTTCAGCATTTTCTTCTGTTGCTTCTGCTGCAGAGAAACTTCTTGTGCTGCTTCGAGATGGTCGAAAGCTTTTGGGGATACTCCGTTCATTTGATCAATTTGGTGATGGCATTTTCATCTGCCTTTTTGGATTTTGAATGTTTAGATAGTACAGGTTACTGAAGAAATCTGGGTTTCTTAATTGCAGCTAATGCTGTTCTTGAGGGTGCGTGCGAGAGAGTCATTGTTGGCGAACTTTACTGTGATATCCCTTTAGGTTTATATGTAATCCGTGGAGAGAATGTTGTTTTGATTGGCGAGCTGGTATTTGCCCCTAACTGTATGCCTTTCATATTAAGTAGTATGCATTTTTGTATTCTACGTTTAAGATTTCAACTTTGAACTCGCAGGACTTGGAGAGGGAGGAGCTTCCCCAACACATGACTCGTGTTTCTGCTGCAGAAATTAAAAGGGTAATTATTTGACATTCTTTTATGATGATTATGTTGATATTAAGTGTCAATTCCATAGTCCATTAGTTTGTTTACCTCACCACAAATAAAATCTTGTTGTCGGATCAATGTGGTCAAGTTACTGAACTGGTTGCTATGGTTTGATTTTGCTGAGTCACACTACTTTTTTTCAACTGTATTCAAGTTCTCTTTCCCCACCACCCCCCCCCCCCCCCCCCCCCCCCCCCTTTCTTTCCCCGGTCCAGTAGAAACCATAAAAAGTATAAAAGGTTAGAAGATTCTTGGGGCTGCTTATTAGTAGAAACTTTTTACTGTGCCAATTTAACTAGGGGGCTTTCTGAAGTCTGAAGATACTTAAGTCTTTAAATGCTGGTTTTTGTGTGTTTGTGGTGAATTGCCTACCTGATTTAGGGATCAAATTGTTCAAAACTGTATGTTGTATCGGTTTATACTTCATCCTGTTCATGGATATTCTCCTTTGTGTCGTTTTCAATATTTAGTTCTTTTTTTTTTTTTTTTTTGGGTAGGATTTTCAATGTTTAGTTATCTGTGTGTGTGTGTGTGTGTTTGTGTTAAAAAGGGTGGATCATGATTCATTGGGAATTAGTTTTGGCGGGAAGGAGAAGGGGGAGAATTGTGGAAGTTGAAAGGAAAAAGATGTTGTGATGTGAGGGGGACTTATATTTTAACATGAAAACACGTGTCCGCATCCCATAGCATGTTTGCTAAGTGTTGTTTAGTTTTTGGAACTTAGGCAAAGTTTCAAATTGAAAGCTAATCATATTTTGCTAGTGAAGCGATTTTAGAAATCAGAGTGCATTATTTTCCCTTCCCTTTAAATTGGATTCTTATCCGTAAAGTATTCCTGTTGTGACTGTGCAGGCGCAGAAAGCTGAAAGGGATGCTTCTGATCTTAAAGGTACCATGAGAAAAAGGATGGAGTTCCTTGATTTGGATTGACGAGTGGGAGAGTTTCTACACTCTTTGCCCTAGTTGCCATGCTTGTCCGCAAATATTATAGCGGCTGTGTTTTTCCTTGTGTCTTCTTCATCTTCCTCGTCTTCGTCTTCGTCTTCGTCTTCTCTGCTTTGGTAGGAAAAGTTGTTTTTAGTCGTTAGAAGTCAGATGCTTCTTCAACAGTAAGTTCAATGCTGAACCATTCTTCAAACATATATATATATATATATATATATATATTCGTGTACTATTTGTCTGAATGAATTACAGTCTTTTTAAGTTTATAAACAGGTAGTCAAGACTCAATAGTCAATGAACCTCCTCTCTTTCGGCCTCTTTTGAATTTTGGGTCCTGTTTAGTTAGGGGTCTAAATGAAATTTTCATTTTTCAACCCAACCCATGTTATCTCCCCCAACAACTACCAGATGCTTGAAACACCAAACCTGCGTAACTTTTCCTCAACTTTTGACTTCTCTCAAACTAGTGCTAATATGGTATGCAGTAATGATTGGACTTTTTCGATTTAGTAATATAATTAAAAATAGGGAGCTTCTATGGTAGGTCGTGTTCTTTTCATTACCGCAAGAATCAACAAAATTTTAATGGATCAATTAACTTTTCAACGGTCTCATCTAGTTCACGATGAAAATTAACAGCACGTTGTTAAAAAAATAAAAAAAAAATAAAAAAATAAAAAAAATAAAAAAACTCTAATTTATAAATTAGAAGCATAGTTCTTACTGAAAAAATCACCATATAACTATGTATATGTATAGATGTATTTGGTGGTATGTGTGGTCCATGTAATTAGAGAAATTTATGTGGTGGTCTTTGTCTTTGATTCATTTCCACCAAGCGAATATTTTTTTTTTTTTTTTTTTTTTGGCATTATAAACGGTACTTCAACAATGAACAAGAATAAGGAAGACTAGGCAAATCAAATCAATCTTCAGCTCCGGAAAATAAAAATGTCCTCACGTGGGACCTTTTTTTGTCGTGGAGTTGGAAAGAATAAACATGTGTTTGAAATACGGGTTTAAGAGGTAATTTTTAGATTAAAGTTGGTTGATTTTTTAAAAATTAGTTATAATTTTTATTGATTTAAAAAAAAAAAAGACAACAAATGATATGAAAATCTTAGATCCACACTTGAAAACCAGATCAACGACTATACTCTCATAGACCACACCTACAAAAAAAAAAAAAAAAAAAAAAAGGAGCAAGTTACTGCATCCAAAAATCCTTTTGTTGGGTTTAAGAAAATATATATATATATATATATATTTATCCAGTTATGTTAAATTATATTTTTTATGTCTATTTTAGTATTACTTAACAATTTTAATATTTTTTCTAATTTCTAAAAATTATTTTCATATTTTTTTCAAATATGAAATATTTAATTCATCTGTTAATTTTAAGAGCATTCAGTGCCAGAACCATGATTTATTAATAAAGAGAGTCAATTTTTTTTAATTAATATTATACTAACATATATATGTGATAGATTTTGTTTCTTAAAATCTAAATTGTTAGCCAAATTTATAAAATAACCCCACTATATTAAAATTAAAAGAAAAAAAAAAAGAGCAACGGGTCCATGCACCCCACCCCAAACACAAAAATTTTTTTTTTTATTTATTTATTTTGTTGAACTTAAACCTTGGATAAAAAATGCACATGGTAGTTGAACTTGAAAATTCACTCATTGAAATTGAATAATTGAATTAAGTAAATAATTAAATTAATTCAGTTGGAGGTTTGTTATCAATGAATCGAGTGCTTATGCCTATTTTTTAATTGAATTAACCGATCAACTTAACTTAATTTTGTTATCAAGCTTTTTATTTTTAATGTAGGGGATTCGAATTTTATATTTTGAGATGGAGTCAAATGTAAAATTAACACTAAATTATGTTTGCAACCACAAATAAGACCGAATTTTTGTTTTCAAAAGTTCATAAATTTATAGGAAATCACGGGAAAAAAAATTAAAATTATTCTCACAAGCAATTTAACTTCAATAATTAAAAAAAATCTGCAAAAAAAAAATAAAAATAAAAAATCAACTTTAATAATAAAAATTTGAGTGCTTTTAACACCGACAGCATTGACTCTCCATTAAACTAGAAACAATCCGACGCTCTCAAACGACGAAACGATGCTAAACAGATCAATCCAACGGCTGATAATCCACATAGACACGACAAATTTTCGGAGGAAGTACACGCGATAATTCCCCACAGTCGTCTTTAAGCTGCTTCGCATCGTCTTTCCCAGCTCAGCCAAGTAGAAGTGTAACAGCAGAAGAAGATCTCAAACTCCGTTCTTTCTCTCTCTACTTTATCTCTCTAGAAGAGTGCAGCCAAAAAGCGGCAACCTTTCAGACCTCGTCAGATCCAGAACCTTCTTCTCGAATAAGAGCGTTTTCGAGAAGTTTCTTTGCCTTTTCCTCCTCCTCCTCCTCCTTCTTCCTCCTAATGTCGTGGGTCTCGGCTTTGGCGCTTCTCTGCGCTTTGAGCTTCGCTTTCGTCGAAGCCTCGGTCCACGACTACGCGGCCGAGAGATTCGCCTCCAAAGGTAATGCCTTCGTCGTCCATGGCGGCAGCGAGGGGATTTACTCTTCTGTCCCTTCTCTCGGCGACTCCGACTCTGCTTCCGTCTTCTCTAATGGAGAATCTTTTCTACGGTAATGCCATTGCCCCCTATTGACTTCAAACTTTCTTCCTTCTGATTCTGTTTTCGTGAGGAATCTAGCTTGAATTGGTTATTTCCTGTGGTTTTTCCTGTCAATTATAAAGTAGAGCTGAAATTTTGATTAATCTCATCTGTTCAATTCTATGTGCAATGAATGCATATTTGAATGTCGATATAATGTACTGAACTGTGAAACTTGTTTGGATTTTGCTTGTGATCTGGAACTAGTTTTGAAAAGGTTACATTCCGGAGGTCGAAAGAATATACGAATTTCAGCTCAGGCTCGATCCACGCCATTGTTTTTGAGGTGGAAGATAGAGAAACAATTGGGGGTTCAGCCTATGGGGGTCAAAGGGCAGTATGTTGCACTGCTGATCTTGCGAAATTGGGTGTGTGTAAAGAAGGAGAGATCATTCACCGCCCATCTGCTACGAACCCCGGTTGGCCGCAAGTTTTCGGCATCTCCTTTGATATAGATGATGAAGCTATCACATTGCCATCCAAGTCCATAGAGATTACTAAACCGGGATGTATAACTTGTATTTCATACATTGCGATGTGAGGCTTAAGGATGTGGTTGTTGAGGGGAAAACAATATGGAAAAACCCTACTGGATACTTACCTGGTAGAATGGCACCACTTATGAAATTCTATGGTTTCATGTCATTTGCATTTGTGCTACTTGGGATCTTTTGGTTTTCACAATACGCGAGATTTTGGAGAGAAGTTCTTCCGCTACAGAATTGCATTACTCTAGTGATCACGCTCGGAATGTTTGAGATGGCTTTGTGGTACTTCGACTATGCTGAATTCAACAAGACTGGAATCAGGCCTACCGGGACAACTGTATGGGCTGTAACCTTCGGCACTGTTTAAACGTACTGCAGCACGTCTGATCATTTTAATGGTTTCAATGGGCTATGGTGTTGTTAGACCTACCTTAGGTGGGATTACTTCAAAGGTGATTATGCTTGGAGCCACCTTCTTTGTGGCATCTGAAGTTCTTGAGATGGTAGAAAATGTCGGTGCGGTGAGTGATCTTTCCGGAAAGGCAAGGTTGTTCTTGGTTCTTCCTGTGGCAGTATTGGATGCTTTCTTCATCCTGTGGATATTTTCATCTCTCTCTGCAACGTTAAATAAGCTTCAGGTACTTGGTTGGATTTCACCTTTGGTAGTTCATCTCTTCCCCTTTTAGTTGTAATCACCTTCAAGCTTGTTAATGAAGTTATATACGCGGGAATTGACCAAGTATTTGATGGTTCATGTAACATGCTTGTGTTTGTCCACATTATTTCTTTTGCAGTATAGTATACAAAATTCCAGCTGATGAGATTTGATCTCTTGTGTTTGATGTGACAGGCGAGGCGAATGTTGGCTAAACTAGATATTTACAGGAAGTTCACGAATGCTTTGGCGGTAGCTGTTATTGTGTCCGTTGGTTGGTTATGCTATGAGGTAATCAAGACATCACGCCTACAAAGATGGAAGAGAAATTATAAACATTGTTTCTTATTAGCATGCTTGGGATAATATTTTTACCTGTAAATTGACTAGGGAACTAAGGCTGTAAATCTCGTGTGGAGGAATATGATTTTATAATAAACAGGCTTAACAATTTAAAAGAGACAAGATAGATATAAATGTCAAAACTCAACATAGTAACTAAAATTTTGAAGGTTCCTTATACATGAAGAGGCATTTAATACTTTATTTTCTCGTATTTGCGATTCAGCTTTGTGTGGATTGCTCATTTGTTAACTTTGCAATTGCAGCTCTATTTCAAGTCGAATGATATATACAATGAGCAGTGGCAGAATGCTTGGATCATCCCCGCCTTTTGGCAAGTCCTATCTTTCTCTCTTCTCTGCGTCATCTGTGCTCTTTGGGCACCCTCCCAGAACTCAATGAGGTAAAAAAAAAAAAGGACACTGGCTTTCTGGATTCTTCGTTCTCTTCCAGCCTCATTTATATTATGTTTCGTCATTGTTGAACAAAAGATTGTGTTTCATTTCTCCATTGATTTGAAAACTTCTATGTTCGGGATGCTTAGGAGAGCCACAACTTTGAATAACTTCCACAAGTGACAGTTGTGGGCTTCGCCTAGAATGTACAAATTGTCTTTGAGGTTCGAATAGCAATTTCTGACCAATGCCCTCTCCTCGTATTTTTATATTTTTTTGATAGGTTTGCTTACTCTGATGATGGAAGTGAAGAGTTCGACAGGGAGGATACATCTCTAACTCTCATAAAACCATCACCAACTCCTTCTAAAGATGTTCGCCCCGCCCCAGAAACTAGATCATTGCCAGGCAGCAATGGGCTGTCGAATGGTGATATGGAAGAAAACAAGACAGAGTAAAGTAGAATTATGTTAGTTGTTACCATCGTAACAATCTCCGGCTGATTGTAGTAGTACCCCATTACATTACCAAAGATAGAGGGGGAAGGGGAAAATTCAGCCGGGACGATTGATAACAGGGAAATCTTCATTTGAGATCGTGCATGTTAGCCTTTGTTTTTTGTTCTTTTTTTGGCTTGATCATGTTAGCTTTTTTCTGTAAACTTCTTTTCTGTTACGTCTCTCTAGCTATTGGTTCATTCTGTTATTGAATTGAATACTAGTCTTCCAATGTGATAAATAAACCTTTTGATGATTCTATGCTACATCCTTATCAGTTGGAATTGCGTGGCTCGGAAATATGCTCAAATCTGATCCCACTTTTCAAATATAATATTAGGGATACCAATTCTAATATCAGCTTTCTAATATCAAATGGTTTTCCGATTCTACCACTCCATATCTTTTTATGCACTCAGTTGTCAATTTCTTGTGAATGAGATCCAATAATTGCAAACAAGATAAAGAATTACAGAAAAAAAAAAAAAAAAAAAAAAAAGTGTATGTTGGTAAGCACCACAAAACAAGTGACCGACAAATTAACGAAACTGTCCAGATTGGCGTCAAGTTCAATAATTTTGAATTAAATAATAATATGGTCGGCTCATACCATTAGCGGAGAAAAGAGAATGACAGTGTTTTTTTTTTTTTTTTTTTTTTTTTTTTTTTTTTTTTGTATAGATTTCAAAATCCTTGATTTTCTTGGCTCCAAAAAGGGAAAATCCTTGAATTTGTAAAAGATTTTCAGCGGCAGCTAAAAATTTGTGTCTACAAATTCAACTAAGCTCTAGTATTTCAAGTACCATATTTTTAGAACCAGAATTTATTCAAGCATTACAAGTCAGAATATAAATGCGCAGCACTATGTAGTGACTCGATCCATTCCAAACTTCGTCAAAATATGTATGCATCTCCAATCCACAACAGAATTCAGCGGCATAATTCTAATAGAAAAAGAACCCCACTTATTTAATCAGGATGGACTTTCATACAATAATGCTAAAGCTTTTTCTGATTTCTACAAATATATGTTTTTTTATTTTTCCCTCATTTCTTTGAGGTTACTCTTACCTATTCCATTACCTAAAGCCTATATATGTCCTGGTTTGGACTTTAGAACTCCCCTCAGGTTAAAAACGTATCTAAGATATGCCTGGTTGTGTTGGTCATCAGACATCTATAACTATCCCAGAGATATTTTTTAATAATAGAGTAAATTATTAAGTTATCCCTAAACTTTTAAATTTATATTCAAAAATTAACGAAAATGATTACTATAATAACATCTTTAATAATTTAGGATCACTCTAGCTATGAAAAAGAAAACATGGATTAAAGTTGTATATAATTAAAAATTTATGGAATAAACAAACATCCTACTCTTATCAACGAGTGTCATTCTTTCCTATATTTCCCTTGTATGTATTTTTTTTTTTTTTTTCTAGAAGGAAAAAAAGTCAATGATGTTAACACGAAACCTACCAATTCTGCATCTAACTTAAATCGTGCAACTTGAGGTCAACCAATTCTTCTTCAGCTCAGTAGGTTGACCAAACTAACCAATTCTCACGTTAAAGAGATGAGAGATTCATACTAAAGGTAAAAGGCAAATTGTAATAAAAATCACTGAATTGTACTTTTCCATACACGGTTTCAGATCGTTTTAACGAAAACTTATGTTTGTTATTGAATGGCTTGTAGGATCGTCGTCGCAGCCACAGCATTCTTCTTGAAGGAATCTAGAATTCTAGCTTCTTTTTAATATAGATAAAAGGGGATCGGTGATGCCTTCGTCATCGGGACATTAGCAAAATGGAGAGGATGCTCGCTCTGCACATTCAAAAGTTATTTATCAACTCAAGGTTTAAAGAATCCACCAACACAGTCCATCCCAAATGGCAAACTCTTATGTGTGATACGACGAACCTTTAAAGCTCCAAATAAGACTTCTTCACCACAATGCCACTGTTGCCGCCGGTCGTAATCTAAGTTTACGTTTGGTTCGTTAGTTGGAGATGAAATTTTTAAGTTGGACTTCGTTGACTTTTCAAAAACTAAGTATAAATTTTATTGACTTTTCAGAAAAATACAAAAACTAAGATGAAAAAATACATTTTAATTAGAGTTGAACTAGAACCCCAACAAAGCCTAAAATTCTAATTGTCAAACAGCATAACATACTGAAGACTATCGATCGAGAACATAAAAACACACTAGGCAAGTTGTAATAAAAATCGTTGAATTGCCGTCACTAAATCGTCAAAAATTGATTCTACAGTTGTAGTTTTGTCAATTGTAATCTTCCAAGTGATTCTCTATAAAATTTCTCTTAGAATGTCAAAGCGACACTAGTATTCAGATGCAAGAAAACAAATAAAATATCACAAGCCTTTAAATCAACTTACAAGTTTGACAAAATTTATCTAGATTCCATATCCAATAGGCATCTAATCAGGGCTAAAAATATGATATGATAATAACAGAGTCGTTTCGAGCAGTTCTCGATATCAATAAGAATAAAAGAAAACACGCGTACAATAATTTGAATATAAACAAGGGAAGAAAAAAAAAGAGAGAAAATCTAGAACTCATAACGAACAACATGCTTACAGGACAGAAGCATCTAGGCTGAGGGACTCGGTCAGTCTGGAGAGTTACACCCGATTCGTATCAAGCTTGATCTCTTGAACACTGGATTAAGTTCGATTAAACGCGAGAACTCGAGAATGCAAGCCCAGAATGACCAGCACCAAATTACCCAAACGCTCCAAAAAATTAAAAGAATGTTCTTTTTTTTTTTACTTCCTAGCTTCTAACTTGCAAAACTAGCTCTGCTTTCACTGCATCACTGAGATCTCCTCCTCAAGTGCTGAGATACCGGAAGTCCCTCAAAAAAGTCCAAGACAGCATTCTCCAAGTCCTCCACTGAGTACTTGATATAATTCTCAGGATGCCTCCCACTCTCAATATGATTTCGAAACCGCCCCAAGAACGATCTGTAAGCCGGAATCAACTTCTCGGAGGACCGAGATCCGCAGTTCTTCCCTAAGCTGGGAATCGGGTACCAACCACATTGCTTGAGTCCTGTGAACTTCCTCAAACATAGCATTAAAGGTCTTAACCTCTCTCTCAAAGCACTCTTAGAGACCCCTGAAGAAAAACTCCCACTCACATGCAAACCCTCATCTCTCAGACAATACAACACCCTCACCCAAGTTGCTCTCTGGTAATTTGTCGCCGCGAGGCGAAACTCCCCGTCATCTTCTTCAAATAATCGTCTCCGATCATCTCCCTTAATTCCGGAGAGCCTTTCACCTTCTGAACAATGTAATGGACATTGTTCATCATGAACAAATGGACCAAAGAAGCGTCCTTGTAGTGCTTGGACTTGCCGTCCAAATTGAACTGCAAAATCACAATGATCCAAATCAAATGGAGCGCCAAGGGGGTCTTCCCCTCCAGCTCCGCAAACTCCATATCCGGGGTCGTCGGATCCCCCGAATACCGCGAACCGGCCGACGGTTTCGACACGATTAAGTCATTCAATGTCTGCTTGTAATCAGATATCAAGCTTATGTAATTCATGACATACCTAGTCAAGGGGTGAATTGTCCCTCCAGGGACTGGAACCCTCGACGGCTCTCGGAGCACGGCGTTCTCGAACTCCGACAATATCCCCCTCGCCGCCTCCGCAAGCCGCGACAATATCTCCGCGGCCTGTATTCGAATTGACTCCGATGATTTCGACTCGAACACGGCGTCAATATCCGGAATCAAGTCCATCAAAGCATCATGGAGGTCTAAAATCTTGAACAGCTTCTCCGGCGACCTCCGACTAATGCTGATCGCTTCCGCGAAATTGAAGAGCTGAATCGCCGGGCCTTTGACGGTCTCCATGAAGCAGGCGTCGTCAATGGCCGTGCCTAAGCCTTCAAAGATTTGCTCGCAGAGCTTCTTCTCGCTGGCGAAGACGATCCTGATACAGACCTTGGCGGCGCGTATCCACCGTCTGATCTTCGTCTCCAGCTGGTCCCACTCCAGCCTCTGGATATCGCCGATGCTGAGCTTCTCGATCCCAAGCTTCCTGAAACTCGAATCGACGGCCGATTTCCTCACGCTGCCGTAGACCTGAATGCACTCGCGCAAGTATCCGGCGGAGATCATGCGCTCGGCGATGCTCCCGAGGTCAATCACCGCATCGGACGGTATCAGATCGATCTCGCGGATGCTACTGGTGGACCTGTAGCTTACGCTGTTACTCGAATCTTCCCGCCGGAGAATCTCCTCCTCGTCCTTGTCCTCGTCCGGATCGTCCTCAAAGTCGGCGGAGGCGGCGCCGCCACTGCTAGTGGCGGCGGGAGTGAGTCGAGGAGCTCGGATCGGAAAGGGAATCGGCCTCGATAGGGGTCGTGTGGATCAACAAGATGTTGCGGAACTCATCCTCGAGTCTGGCCATGGCGATCTGGATGGCGGAGTTGACTTTCGCCTGGTCGTCGGAGATCGAAACGGAAGGACATGGAGCGTTGGATTCGATCGACGGCGTTAAGGTAACGATCGACCTCGAGACGATCGCCGCCGAAGATCATATTGTCCCTGGCCTCCTCCGAGGCCGTCGAGTCCCACCGCAAGACTATCTCCTCCGCCTCCTCCAACCCTATCTTACTCTCCTCCGGCGGCTCCCATAGCCAATTATACTCCAGACCCAGAAACAAAATCCAAACTTTCAACAAAAAAGAATCCTCCTTTTTTCTTCAGAAACCAAATTGACGACCGAATAGAATCTGAATCTGTGGAATGAAGTTCGTCGTCTTCGTGGTAAAATATTTAAGAAGCGAAAAAAAAAAAAAGGAAAAAAAAAAGTTTCTTGGGAGGTCTAGAAAGGCAACTGTGAAGATGTGGAATTGTCTTTCTTTTTTTTTTTTTTTCCTAAATTGTAGAGAGAGAAAGAGAGGGGGTGGCGTCTGGAGCTCTGAAACTGTGGAAAACGAAGGAGAGAAAGAAGGAGAAGAGAAATGAAAGGATGGCGTATGGAAAAGAAATTGGACTCTTTTCTTTCTTTCTTTCCATTTCTTTTTTTTTTTCTTTCTTTTTTCTTTTTGACGGATTTGACTTAATTAACCTGAGTTACCGGCGTTTGGAATCTTTACGGTATATGCCGGTGAATTAGCCGCTGTTTTTTTACGTTTGGATAAGTTTGAAAAAAAAAACAGAGCAAAAGAAAAAAAGTGAATCTTTCTATTCTTTCTTTTTTATATTTCTTTCATTTGGTGTGATAAAGAGGAATCAATTTATGAATCTGGGTGATAAAAAGAAAAGGCGAATTTAAAAAGACAAAAGGGCAAAAAAAAAAAAAAAAAAAAATTTTTTTTTTTTCTTTTCCTGGTGTTTCCGAGTTCCCGGGTTGGGTTGTCTGATCTGGTAGTGTAGGATATTGTCACTTGGTGGTGGTAGGAAGGAGTGTTCTTTTTTTGTGTTTGTGCTTTTTTCTGTGGCTTATCAAGTTAAGTGAATATTCAGTATTCACCGTTTGTTTCAGTTAAAAGTATTTTTCGAACATAGACAAGGGAGAATTCTGACTTAATATTATCATTAAATAAATCAAATATGACATTATGATTAGATTAGAATCATTTGTTGAGTTAAAATATTACCTCTTTTTTTTTTTTTTAGAGTTAAAATATTACCTCTTTAGGAAAAAGTAATAATAGTTCCTCAAAAAATTTGAAAACATTATCTTATATTATCTTTTAAAAGATTTAAGTAAATTTACTTATAAATATAATAAATTTTACTAAGGTATACAAGATGTAAATATTCTATTTATCTGATAAATTTATTATTATGATTATTTATTTTAAGTATTTTAAAACATATTATTTATTTTAATTATTTTTTAAAAATTAATATTTACTTCTGTTATCTTAATTGAATTTTTTCATTATTTCACCAACTATTCAAATTAAGTCCAAATCTAAATTTTCACTATTTTTCTACTTTTGCACAATTCAAGCATGCTTTTGGACTAGGGGGTAGTTTTTGTCTTTTTATAAAAAATCAACAAAACTATATAACTAATTTTTAAAAAGTTAACCAACTTTAACATAAAAATTACATTTTAAAATAGTACACCAAATGCACCTTATCTTTAATAAAAACTATCCGGACACAACATTTAATTTAAACACGCAATTCATATCCTGCATTTGAATATAACATTCAAATTCTATCATGATCCACATGGACACTTAGTTTAAATCATTTAATGATTTTGACAAAACATGCATTGATTAATTTAACTTGATCCTTATATGTTCCAATTATTGGTTTGTTAAAAAAAGCTTCAAGTCTCAAGTTTGTTTACCCTCTTTATGTGCAACTCTAGAAAAGCTCTGATTTTTTGTTTTCTTTTGTTTTTCTTTTTTTTCTGTTAAAAACAAAAAAATAAAAAATAAATCTGTCATTTTCATTTCCTTTTTTTTTTAAGGAGAAAATTTCTGGCCTTTAGAAGTTTGAATTTCTAAAGCCACTTTCAATGGAAAGGTCAAACATTAGAACAAGAAAATGATCTTCATTATTTTTTCAAACCAAGGCAGCTAATATATTTTCTCCTTAGACGCTTTGACAAGCAACCCGCACAAAAATGTTTACAAGTAATTTGAACCCAAAAAAAAATCCATCTTTTCCAATATTTTTAATAATATCTTTTCCATTTTTGTTAATACCGTTTAAATAAATATTTGTTGATACCTTTGTTATCCCCTTAATGGTATGGTTACAACATTTTATTTTTGGTTTATTAATGACCCCAATTTCAGTTGTATAATATTATTACTAGTACTGTAATTTTTTTATTTTTTTATTTTTGGTTCCCTGTTATAGAAAAATGTGGAAAAAAAACATTAAAACAGATTAATGTGGTGGGGTCCGTGTTGTGTGAAGCATGGAATTTTGGAGACAAATTATCATTTAATTAACATCTCCATCATCTTTCAACGATGGGTACTGGGTAACACCCTTATGCTTTTTGTGGGAACTTGGACACTGCCCATGAAAGTTCGGATAATAAGAGCCATTTATAAAAAAAAAAATCAATTATTGTTATTATATTGATGATGATAATAGATTAATAATTATGGCTTTCTTTTACTCTTATAATTTGAGTCACAGTGATACCTTTTGTATTCATGGCTAGAACTTGAGCTGTAGGCCAGCCCAGACCCTCTGGGAATGGCTTAATGCAGTTTTCAAGTGCTCTGTGATCCATGTTAGCGGCCTGTTTGACAAAAACGTTCTAAAAGCTGTTTTTAGCTTCTTAAGTTCAAAAACAGTAAAAAAAAAACATTCAATCTTCAGAAGAATTTGTTGTTAAAATAAAAAAATGTGACTGTGGGTAAAATTTGTAATAAAGTTTTAACTTCAATATCATAAACTTTATTTTATTATTTTTTTATTTATTGTACAACTTTTAAAAATCATTTTGATCTCATTAGATCTTTAATTCTAAACACTTATTTTGAAGTCACAATTTTTGTTTCTTTTCTTCTATTAGTTAAAGTTAAAGTAAAATTCTTCTAAACATGCCCTAAGTCCTTCAAAACAAGGCTTTTTCTAGTTTGCTGATGTGATTTGAACTTTTTTTTTTTTTTTTTTTTTTAAACTGCCACCAATTGAAGGGGAGGCTAAATCATATATCTAAGGACTTAAACCGGATTTTTTTTAATCCAAAAAAAGTATAAATTTGTTAAATTAGTGATTGTTCGTAAATTCTTGATAAGATTGAGATGATGTGTTTCGTTTTATATATATGTAACTATAACTTAATGAGGACATTCTTCTATGTATGGGAGCTCTTATGATCAAGCTCAATAAAAAAAGCTACGACTAATTGCAAACTCAACTTTTTTTTTTTTTTTTGTTAAAAAAAAAAAAGTCTAAACGCAGCACATCCATAAGCCAACAGGCTAAACTGGGTCAGTTGCAAACTCAAGTATTGACTCTTTTCACTTACTCTCAAAGTATAATGGTACCTTATTTTTCTCTCCCCCTTTGATTTTTATTCCTTTTCTGATTGCTAGTGGGATTATTTTTTTTACCTGTCCAATTATGTTCCTCTTTCGATAAAAAAAAAAGTTTTTTTTTTGTCTAAATAATTGATGATCTCTAGAAGAAATTGAGAAAAGAGTTCCTCCCCAAATATTTATTAAAAACAAAAAGTCAGAATGAGAAAGAACTAAACTTTAAGCTTATGTTTGGTGAATCAACTTAACTTAAATTCAACTCAAATTTTTTCATCTCAATTTTTATCTTTTTTTTGAAAGTCAACAAAGTTTATAATTACTTTTTAAAAAGTCAACTCAATTCAAACTTAAAAATTTCATCTTATCTCAAACTCAACTTATTCACTAAACAAACCCTAATTCCAATGACATTGTAAACCCTTAGTCACAGTCATGTTTCCAACAAAAATAAAAGTATGGCAACAGTGTAAATGGCCTCTACAAAAATATGTGTTGGAATATTTGCCATGTACTTTCACAAATGTGTTGGGTCAGGTTCCATCGATAAATATATTTGAATTTTGAAAACCATATAGTATATATAATCCTATGACGAATAATAATAATTAAAAAAAAGAAAAAATTACCAAAATAACCTCATTTTTTTCATCTATTGATTAACATGATACAAATTCTCTCATCTTAATTAACATGACACAAATTTAGTTTACCTTTGTTTAATTTTATATTATATTAGTTTAATGTTACTTTTTTGTGTTATGTTAGTATAGTGATCTTTAAATTTATATTAGAAAATACTAGGGACACCCAACTCTAATCACAACATTTAAGTACCAACCTATATGGCATATGAATTGTCATATTTTTATTGGTAAATGTTTAAAATATTGTCACATAAATTAATTACATTTACCAATGAAAATATGACACATAAGTTAGTACTCAAAAAGTTTAGGATAGGAGTTGATGTCCCGAGCATTACTCTTTGTATTATTCAAATACTATTCCCTAATAAAATTTATTGGTAGTTATAAATATAAATACTATAATTAATACAGATAATTAATAACGAAATAATAAACAACAATAATAATAACAATGATGTTTTCGTTGTCTTTCAAATTCCCTAACCAAAAAAGCAAACAATTTACTTTCCTATAAAATCAAAGGGCAGGCTGATTCTTATCATGAAATTATGATTTACCTAATGCTGCATCGTGAATCTACCAAAAACTCTAATTAAGTCTAAAGGTTTAATTAATTGTATCTAAGGTAATTTATAATTAACTTGGTGTCAAGGATTTATTAATTATGCATGGAAAATGTGTCTCCTAAATAATTATGTAATTATATTTCATATGATTGTCCATCTAGAGAAACAATTAATTAGAGCATAATGAGCTGCCTTTTGCCTGGCTGGCCTCACACACCCTGACAACCCTTCTCTATGTAATTACAAATCAAAAGTAATCAAGCTAATTATAATTAGCATATATTCCTGTTCCACCTTAATTTGCTGCCTCGGCCAGGTACAAAATTAGAAAATTGATTATCAAAATCAACAAGCTTTATTTAAATATCAAACTAATTATCAAGTCAACCAACCGACTGTCAAATTAGGCCAACATTCACGTGCATGCATGCTTGCACGTATGCATAAGATTTACACAAGTATTATCATATCTTGATTCTGAATTTAATTTGTAATATTTAAAAAAGATTGATTGTGAAGGCATTTTATGTGGAGTACTCCTTACCAAAACCAAGGCACAAGGTGTGCCAGCACTATTCAAGTATATATATATTCATTATTCTCTATAGATGTATGTATATATATATATAGATGTATATTATATTTAGGAATCTTTTTGTGTGGGTGGGTGCCTGAAGGCAACATTAAGTGTACTGCTTATTATCAAATGATAAGAACAATCTAGAGAAGTGGGAATTAAAAAAAAAAATATATATATATATATATATATATATTTGTAGATTCAGAGTTGCACGAGTGGGCATTAAAAGAAATATTCCACGATGCTCACTGTAAAGTGTATAAATTATTTGCTGGTAGTTATTAAGAAGAATTGTCTGATTAAAATATAAAAAGATATCTTATCAGTGAAACATTAGTTTTAATCGTTTAGATCTTTACAAATTATTAAAAAATCATCCTTTAATTTATCTAATTATATGATTATGATATTTGATCTAATGATTGTAAATTGTATCTAAATTTGATTATACGGTTTAAAAATAGTATTCTAATGTATATATAATTTCTAAAGACAAAAGGATTATTAGAGCATGAAAGGAACTATTCCGATAAAATCATATCAAATTAGAAAAATAGGATAATTATAAGATTTTTTTTTTTTCATATTCTACAATAATAGTCTACTTTTTCCTTTATTGTATTTCTGTCTCTCACGATATTACTTTATTTCAAAGATTTTCAAAGCATTAAACTTAGTTGTAATATGTAAATTCCAAGAAAACATAGATTAAATGGTGTAGTATGAAAGTGTGGAGAAGTTTCCTAGTTTTGAATGTGTTATCAGTAATAATGAGAAAATATAGAGATGTCAATTTTTATGGACACGATTCTTACAATGGCACATTTTTTAAGCTTTTTTTTTTTTTTTTTTATGTTCTTTATAATTTAAGAACCTTTTTTTTTTTGTCTGTCTAATTTTGATGTTCTAAATGGTGTTTAATTAATTATATTTTGACACATCATAAAATAAAATTTAAATTTTAAGATACAAAAATTTAATTATAAAATATTTTAAACTTTTTAAAATATCATGATATAATATTATTGATTAGATATTATTTGAGATATTAAAAATTAGATCAAAGATTTGAATCCATAATTTTTCTAGCTGACATTTGTTGTTTATTAATAAAAAGACTCTACATTAGTACGGTAAGCATTGAGGTGGCAAATTAGGGTCGTGGTTCAATGTTTTTGTACGGGCAAATAGGGCCAAAAAATATTTAGGGGGTGTTTGGTGTATAAGTTTGAGTTGAAATTTTTAAGTTTCAATAGTAAATTTTTTTGAATTTTCAGAAAAGACAAAAAACTTTTTGGGAAAAAGACAAAAACTTTTTAGGAAAAAGACAAAAAAAGTTTGAAAATGTTAGTTTGGACTAACAAACCAAACACCCCCTTATTCATTTATTAACGAAGATTAATAAGTTATAGGCCTTGTTTGATAAAAAGTTTAGTTTAAACTAAATTGTACTTTTTTCATCATGTTTTTTATCTTTTTCCCCAAAAAATTGTTTGTTTTTTCTGAAAATTTAAAAAAATTTACTATTTAAACTTACAAATCTTAACTCAAACTTACACACCAAACACCCCCATAATTTAATGTTTTGTATTCTAGTGGGAAACTTTGAGTGCAACGTGTGAGGAAATTGCTATGTGCCACTGCCAGGTTAGAGGCCTATGAATTTGAGCCTATTTTGAAAAAATATATACGTGTTTTAATTTATTATATGTCCAGCTGTATAGAGCTTTTATTTTATTATTATTCTCAGAAACAGATTATTAATACTGGTTTTCCTCTTTGGTCGTTTCCAGCTGTATGACCCATGATCTAGAAAAGGGTTGACTTATACGTTCAATCAAAATTATGTTCTCTCTAAAAAAAAAAAATCAAATCCAAAAAAGAATTACCTAAATAACTTTTATTTTTATCTATTAATCAACATTATACAAATTTTTTATCATAACCAACATAATATTAATTTTAATTAATTTTAATTTAATTATATCATATTAATCTAGTTTTTTATTTTGTATATCATATTAATACAATACTCTTTAAATTTATGTAATTCAAATACTTTTTTTTCTAAATAAAACTAAATTATGTCCGTTTTCGCATGTGAATTATTTTGGGCTTTAAAAATCCCGAATACCCCAGTCCAGTGACAAGTGTCCAGCCCAGAAAATCTTCTCCTCAGAGATTTTTGTAATCTTGTAGTAAATATTCAGGTAAATTAAAAATCAATAAAAATAAAAATAAAAATTGATGCAACGACAGATTTTGGAAAGTAGGATGAACCTTCAAATGCCAGAACTTCATAAACGACAACTAAAACACTACCATACTTGAAAGCAAGATGGAAGCCAATAGAAAGACACCCTATAAATCATAATAAACGGCAATAAAAAATAAATAAAAAAAAAAACGAAGGCAAATATCGAGATTGAGGATTAATGAGTACAAATATCCATATGTAATTATGTGTATATGATTCAATATTTTGAAACACCACTATGTAGAAGACGCCTCTAAGTAATTGCCTCTAAACGGATAACTCATTGCAAACGAAACCTGATAAACTGTTATAAAACGACAAACGATAGGAACTTAACAAAACGACAAGATTCCGAAAAAATAAAACGATAATTGCAGTCCTAAAACCGAAGATAAAACAATAAATAGTCGCACCATACATAAACGATAATGTCAAAAGAAAACATCAACCTTAAAAATCAGGAGTAAAGATTGTGCACTTCCACACATACTCGCTCACTCGAGTATACCCAGAGTTTAAAAAACACTTACACATGAAACGACATAGTATTTATAGACTGATGTTACATTTTGAAATTTGGGATTTAAAGTATTACAAGACCTATAATTTTAAAGAGAATTTTTGTAGTTAGCTAAAAGCTACATAGCCCACAATTAAAAGGCAAAAAAGAAAACAGAAAAGAAAAGAAAACCCAATGGTCGATGAGTTCACTGGAAAACGACCGTAAATTTAAAAACGACATTAAAATTGTTAAAACGACAATCAGTGAAAACGACATTCACATTTAACGACATAAATGCTACAAAGCGATAGATTATCGTCCTTAAATGAAAATAAAACAATGAAAAGTCAGAGTTAATGCGTGTGTACGTATAACGTATTTATATGAAAGGGCATGCTATTAGGCACGAGAATCTTAAGGACCAATATCTCCACTTTAGACATCAACTTTTAAAACGACATAAGCATGGAAAACGACATGAATCTTAAATCAGATAAGCTTTGTAAACGACAATTAAAAAAAAAAAGCCATATAAACCATAATCACAAAAGAAGACATTAATATTTAAAAACGAGAGTACTACATATGTGTAAGAAAACGACATCGTATTTAAAAACAACAAATATATATTTTATAGTATGGGTTTATGGCTCTAACCGAAACATTTTAAAATTAGGATTCAGGGGTGTTTGGCCCATTAGTTTAAACTCATCACCATCAACTCAAGTTTTGTCTTTTTTCTCAAAAGTTTTTTGTCTTTTCTGAAAAAGTTAAAAAAATTACTATTTTAAACTTATCAATTTCAATTCAAACTACACACCAAACACCCCCGAAAGTTTTTACTCAAATCCCTCATCTTTCATGCACTGTGTTAGCCGAGCGGGATAAAAACAACTATACATCGTAATTTGAAACTTCGTCACTGCCATAAACTTTTTCGCTTTTGTAAGTTTATCAATCAGTTTTGGAGACATGGATATAATGAGAAGGAAAATGTTATATAATCTCATTTCGAATCAAAGCCTACTTTTTTTTTTTTTAAGTTGACACTATATATGGGACTAATTGTTCTTATACAAAATCCTCAAAATAAATACTTTTAACTAATAAGATTGTGGTAAATTAGGAAAAAATAAAAGTACTCTAATGAGAATAATGAAGTTGAAAAATCAAACCAAAAGTTTTAAACAACTTTCGTAATTTGAGAGGTCGAGTTAATTACTCTAGTAATTGAAGTATATCATGGAGGGGAAAAAACCACATCATATTGTACAAGTTCAAAATGGTTCAATACCATAACTTAAACAAGCAATCTAAATAGCCTTTTAAAAGAGTTGTAAAAAGTTGACTTTAGACAACATATTGCCATCTTTTTTTTTTTCCCCCTTCTCTTCTCTTGGGGCCAGCATGAACTCACATAAAATTTCCCCATAAAAGCTCAAATTTTCCCCACCTTGAACACAAATGTGTATGCAAACAATTTAGGAGATTGCAAAGGCAAAACTCTCACCATTCCGAAGTTTCCTCCTCTCCGAAATCTCATCATGCTCGTCTCCGAAACCCGATTCATTGTCAACCTGTGGCACGATGTCCGCATAACCATCTCGGAGTGATGGCAACACCTGCATTGTTCTACTAGTATCCTCTTGGCCACCCTCGACTCGAATCTCATCAATTCTTACGAATGGCATCCGCGGTGCTGAGCCGCAGCTCAGGGTTGCTCTCGGTGCAGGCGGCACCGATGTGGAGCAGCCTCAGCATCTCCTCAAGTGAAGTCCTTGAAGTGAGGTTTGAGATTTCCGGGTCCAACAACTCTGCCAGCTCTCTGCCTTCGGAGATCGCCGAGGTAAACAAGTGGGCTACATCAGTTCCTCCTTTTCCGGGTGTTGAGATATTGAGCCGGGAATTTCCCCGTTAGGATCTCGAGAATGATGATTCCGAGGCATGGCAGTAGACGTCGGATTTGGGGGAAATTGGCCAGATTGTGCAAATTCCGGTGCCTTGTAGGCAAACAATGCTTGTTTGATACACTTGAAGGGTTGATAAGAGGACTAAAACCAATAGTCGGAAATCAAGGGCTCGTAGTTTAGGGCCAAGAAGAACATTGCTTGACTGAGATTTCCATTGAGGTAGATCAAAGAAGAGAGTTGTGTGTGTAGATATCCCAACCCTTTGGCAATTCCTTGAACAATTTTCAAACGGGCAGGCCAATTGAGCTCTACATGAGAAGAGCCACGCTCACCTAGAAGATTTTATGACCTTTTTAGTAGGAAATACATATTTTCCTTTTATATGAAATTATAGAAAGATGAAAAGAGAAATACTATGTAATGGCGTTAATATATACTATATGTGATAACTACAATACTAGTTGTATATTTAATGACTTTTTAGAGGGATAATAGCTAAAATTTCTAATGTACATTTATCTCCATTCTATGTTTTCGAAAATGTTGTATTTATTCCTTTTGTTTTGTAAATCATCTCAAAGTTTTTTTAGAGAATAAGTTTTGAAAACGATTTACAAGAGACGCTTTTAACATAATCTGTAAAATAAAAAATATATATGACATTTTTAAGAATATAAGATCAATTTGAGCCAAAAAGTTCGAACCCTTTAGAAACGGAATGTAACTTTTCGATTAAAAGAATGAAGTTTCATACATGGAATATCACCAATTTTTGCTTATAATTATGTCACATTATGTTATGGAAAGTATGTGCTTGTTTTATCCAAAAAATTTATTTAAAAAAAAGTATGTGTGTGTGAAAATTTTGATGTATGCTTGGCACTTTAAAAATAAATAAATAAATAAATAAGGAAGAAAGTTTCAAACCATGAAGTAGATAAAGCAAGCTTCCATTAGGAAGATACTCAAGAACCACCAATTTCTCTTCCTTCCTGTAATGGTAAGCCAAGGGGGACAAGACATTCCAATGTCTGAGCTTTCCAAGCCTCCTAATCTCTTCATCAAATTGATCTTTCCCTTTCACATTCATATCCTTTATCCTCTTCACCACAACAACTATCCCATTCGCCATCACCGCCTTGTACGATGACCCCGTGCCGCCGTTTCCCGAGCATCTCCGCCGACGCCTTCATCAAATCCGACATCCCGAACACACCTTTCTCGTCATTCACCATCACTATATCCGCCGCATTCCAGCCGCCTTTGGTAATCGAGTGGTTTACCGACCCTTTTCTAAACCAAATCCATTTCCTTCTTGTTAAGCGACCTCACATGTACGTCGAACCGGGTCTCTTTCTCCCCCTCTTTTCCAAGCTTGTCGAATGTCTCCTTTCGCCTCCGCTTCGATCTCAAGATCAACAACACGGTGACGGAGAGAATCAGCACCCGGAAGTTATTGCCCCCGCGACAATCTTCTTCGAATCCACCGCGGTGATCCCACACATTCTGCCTAGCTTCTCCCCGCAAAGTCCCCCGTTGCCCGCGAACGAGCTCTTGTTGAATTTCGACAGGCTCTCCGGGATTTCCCCTTCCAATTTGTTGTTGGACATGTTGAAGACACAAGATTCGGCATGTCAAGAGACGGAATGCTTCCTCGGAAACCGGTTATTTTCGAGGTTGCAATTCGACGAGGCGAGAGAGTTGGGACAAGGAGAAAGGTATGTTGCCAACAAACTTGTTATTGGAAAGCCACAATTTCTTCAAGAACACCATTTTTGAGAAATAGTCCCACGGAACATTCGCCCGAAAACTGATTATCCGACAAGTAGATAGCTCTCAAAGCACCAAAACTACTCAAAATCCGGGATTGAACCAGAAAATGAATTGTTGGCAAGGCTGTGATTATCCGAAGACCCCGAATCCCGCGAAGGGTGGTAAACATCGATTTTCCCGGACAATCCAATCCCTGAAGGCTAATCCCCTGTGACATTGCCATTGTATGCATAAAATTCCTCTCCATGGACGTGTTCCAGTTGCAAGGAAGAGAACCAGGAATCCAGGAATCAAGAACATCGGATTTGGTAAACGAATCCTTGAGCTTAAGCCAGAGATTCGGATTCGGTTATCGAATGTGTGTCAAGGAGATAGACCCAACAGAGTGATTGTGGAGATGAAAAGATATGGTCGGAGAAGAACCCGATGATCCGCGGCCATTTCAGCTTTTTCGCCGCCGTATAGAATTTGATTTGCAACCTTTTTTTTTTTGGCTTTTGGTTTGCTGATTTTTCGGTTATGCAGAGGAAACAGAGCTTCGGAATGAGAGATAGATAAAGAAGGGTGGTTGTCTTAGCCTCCGATTTGAAAAACAGTTACAACGGTTGGTGTTTGTGATTAACTGTTTTGGGCATTCTTAGGTGGTGTTTTGGTTAGTTATTTTAGAGAGAAATTTTGACCTTTTTGCATAAGATATCAGTAACTCCTATGATTACTCTGTAAGAAACCGGTAATAAAAATTTGAAAAAATAAATTACTTATGACCTTATTAAAAAGTAAACATATTTTTTTCCTAAAAATATGTGTTTACACAGGGCATTTGACACATATGCATCTGCTTCTCTCTCTCTCTCTCTCTCTCTTTTTGGAAAGGGGCTTCTGAATTTTTATGGCTGGCAAACTATTTTCTATCTATGAGTTTGATAGCATTAAAATTTTTTTGTAACATGTCATGTGATGTAGATAAAGACATTTCTTTCAACGTAAAATCATATACATCAATATGAGGACTATTCGTATATGTATGTTGTTATAATATTTTTATGTCGTGGAATTTGAGTTTTTTTTTTTTTATCCTTAACACGTCTTATAAGATGGTACTCTTTTTGGAGTAATCAATCTTGTATTAAATGGATCGGGTCACTTGTTTGAGCTTATTGACTCTTATACCATATGGAATTTGAGACTTCTCAAAGATTAAAACATCCATCTTAAAAGATCAATTTTATTAAGTGAAAGGATCTACTATCCTTATATATATTATTGTTGTTGTTTTTTTCACTACGTGGAATTCGGGTTTCTTTTTATCATTAACAGATTCTGTACTATGATTTAAGAATATTTTATCATGATAGACGACAACTTGTGGATTGAGCGCAAATATTATAACCCAACGGTTAGAAAGTTTGGCCCATTAATCAACCATGGAGAATTAGAAGGACCCTTTCTTGGCAACCCTGGTTCATGATGTCGATCAGCCCAAAAAAAAAAAGGCCTATAAAAGAGTATTAATTTACACCTACTCTGTCCATAACGATTAGTTGGAAAATCTAATCTACTAACTTTATCTAATAAAAAATAAATCTAAATGATTTATCCGAAGTGATGAATTTAAATTCAGTAATTTATATGTCAAGGTTAAATATAAAATTATCTTTATATTATACTTGTACTAAACACGTTATTCCACATGACAAAGAAAAAAAAAAAAAAACGGTAGGGGTCTTTTTCTTTTCTAGCAACCCCACTTTAGCAAAAAAAAAAAAAAAAAAACCCCCCCCCCACTTTAGGGTTGCTTCTTTACAATCTTCTTTTAACTTCTTGTTCTACTTTGTTCTTGTAGGACCAATTATCAACAGAAGAGATGCAACTTTTTTATTTTCTTCTTCTAGTCTGTTTCGTTAACTTTTTATTTTATTTTATTTTATTTTATGTGGTGTCATTTTCCTAGTTCTATATTTCCCAGTACCATATTTTGGTCAATTCATCATATATACCCCCACGCGTTTTGCTTTTTAGCGCTAAGCTATGGATGAGATTAATTTGGAATTGTTTCTAGGAAATCAAATTAAAAATAGCGTTTTCACACGAAATATGTTCGAAATTTTATTTTTTTGGAATCATGTCTTTTTCAATATAAATTTACACTGTCATCCTTACTTTGTTTGTAAAAATAAAAAATAAATAAATAAAGATAAATAAAGGCTAATTATTGATGAGGTTAAAGTTTAAGGAAAAATGACATAGTAAACAGATAATCAAGTACTAGATCATTGAAACAGAAATACACAACCATATCTAGATCTAAAGTAGCGTTCACACGTTTTCTTTTATATATTGATTTAAATGTAAAACGTTGGTGAAGACTCTAGTTCAACTTTACTTACTCTTATTGCAAATAATTTAGTAATTTTCTCAAGCTTAAGGTTAACTCTCTCGACTATATCTCTTAAAAATAAATAATAAATAAATAAAAATCTACTTCTTTCTCTCTCATCACCATCTGTTCAACTTTCTAGTTTCTTTCCCGTAGAAGAACAAGATCGTTAAAAATTTAAATTCATGTTTTTTATTGAGAGAAATAAGCAAATAGTAGTTTTTAGAAAATAATTAAAGTAAATAATAAGGTTTTTAAGATATTTAGAGTAAATAGTAGATTTATCAGGTATATAATTTATTAATTATTACGTTAGATTTATCAAGTAAATATCTTTTTACGTCTTATAAATATGCCACTTATTACTTAGTAAAATTTTCATTTATATGATAAATTTGTTATTTATTTCAAATATTTTAAAGACCTGTTATTATTTCAATTGTTTTATAATAATATTATTTACTATAATTTTCCTCGTGCATTGACTGTTCGACCCTAATCTATATTAGAATATTGTTAGATGCATCGGATGTGTTTTGGATCATGTTGTCTATATTAAGCTTGCTCTATGTGTTTTTTTCTTTTTTTGGTTGGAATAAATTTTTGTTTCATAAAAAAAAATTATTAACTTTAGTCATCAAGGCCTACGTCATAACCTCGTATTTCTCATGATTCAGATGTGATTAGGTTGATTATTAACTTTACTATATGTGGAAAAATTAGAATGCAACAGTAATCGACTACTTGTTCGAGGATTTATTTGGTAGAACTTCTTAGAAAACTATTTTTGGTTCCTTGAGTTTAAAAACTGCTTCTGAAAATGTTGGATAATTTGTTAAAAAAGCTTCTGATCGCCATAAAAGTTTCCTATCAAAGTCACAAAAATATAGCTTCCTGAAAAAGCTCTTTTAGATAAACGTTTAAAATTTATATCAAAGATTAAAGTAAGGTATTTTAAATTTTATTTTTAACAATTAAATTATTTTTGGAAACTTGACATAATTTGGATTTCAAATGCTTTTTTAAAAATGAGATTCTAAATACATACTGAAAAGTTATGCCTTTTATTTTCTCTTTAACTGTCTACAAGTAAAAGTAAAAAAACTCATTAAATCGGTCCTAACTAGCATGACAAAAGATAAAGTGGGGCTTGAGTTTTAGAGGGCAACGAATTTGATCCCATGTTGTATTAAAGGAATTATTGTCACCTTTTGTTTTTTTCTTCTTCAAAGTCTTTGATACAATAGTGGAACTGGTTTTGCCCAACTATTGCCCGCTGGTCTAGACTCTTGATAGATAATTATCAAAATGCAAAAGCCAAAAAACATTGAATGGAAGTAATTTTTTCCAAAGTAATCATAATAATCCCTTTTCCCACTTTGACATTTATTGTCACGACATCAGCCCTCAACTCTACAGTTCCTTTTCTTTTTTTTTTTTAAAGAACTTTATAGTCCACTTATTTTTATTCATTTTTTGCAATTTTATTAGTACATCTTTTTATTAATTTTCTATTTTATATATTATGTTGATTAAAGTTAAAGAGTAAAGAAGTAGTTTAAAACATCCCACGTTGTTCTTACTCTATTCTTTTGGCTTTTTTATGCTTAATTTTTTAAATTTGATTTCCCTTTAGTATCTGGCTACCACAATTCCACCATCTCGTAGTCTATAAACGATCGACTGTGCATGCCTCAAAGAATTATTAATATTTCTATTTACCAAAATGAAAAAAAAGAAATATTATTATTCTGCACATTTGTACCCATATATACGAAATGATTGATGGTTGAAATAATAATTGTATGTATATCTTTACGGAAGGTCAATCATATGCCAAACGAAGTCCATTTGGTTTTAGGGGGGAAAAAAAGATAACCCGTCAATTCAAGAGCTTCCATGTAACATACAAATTCTTTATTTACAAATTTGGTACAAAATTACATTTTTTTTGTGTGTGTTTAAACTGACATAATTTCTTCAAGGGGGCGTTTGATATGTAGTAATCAATAGAAATCAGATGGATGTAAAAGTGATAGAAGTTAATATGATTCTCATGAAATATATATTAACACGTTTGGTTGATGATGTGCATGTTTTATCATATTCCCGAGAATGTTCTTTTACTGTGTTTGGTTGTACACGATAATGTAATATTTTTATTATTTTTAAAAAAAATTAACAATTTTTAGTATTTTAAAATTATGCGTATCTTACTTTCAAAAAAGAAAATTTATGCATACTTATCAAAAAAAAATCATGCATATCTTCCATGTATGGTTTTTCAAATATTAAAAAAAAATCAATACCTAATATATATATATATATTGAATGAAAATACCTGATAAATTTTGAAAGTTATTGAGGTCAAAATTCGCACCTCATCTTTCACCATCCACGTGTCAACTCGGATCACTCAAAGATCAAGGATCAGCCCAAAAATGACCTAAAAGACTTCATCAGCTGATAAGGAAGCTCGACTCCCAACTCGACGGGCATCGACCTCCAGTCGATTGACATCACTTCTAGGTCAATCAGAGTACAGGAATCAGCTTGAAGACAACTCGGATCAGATCAAGACCCAAATCAACCCAAGAACCTGTCAGGTCGAGCTGAGACCAGCGACCCGAGAAATCGACTCCAAAGTTGACCCAAGCACCTATCCCAGGTCAATGCACAGAAAAATCAGGAAACGTCCCAAAGTCATTCCTGCATAGGAATCATACGAATATCATGCTTAATCAAGTCATGAATAAGCCAAGTACTATCCCTTTTTGGAAAAGCTCTCTAAAGAAGGAAAGTCAACCCATATCAAAAAGTTGCAACTTCCCATAAGTAAATAGGGTAAGTTCAGCACCAAATCGATCAGCAATCATCATCTATAAATAGAGTGCATCATCATATGCCTAGGGGATTCAATTCTCATCTCATACAATCCATCTTATATTCAAGATCGTCTCATCTTCACGAGAATCAAGCCCAAAGAAGAGATTTTCGCCCAAGGCAAAAGAGAAATCATTGGAGATCCTCCTAGTTCATCGGACATCATCTCCATCCACATCAAAATCATCCCACAGGAGGCCGAATCATCTCGGAATCATCCTAGAATTCCTGCATCTTCACTCGATTCTCTCTTCTCCCTGCTATCTCTCTCTATTTCATACAATCCCCTTCTCTTTTTTTCTCATTCTTATTGCTATGGCATTCACTGTACTTTTTATCAACTATAGTGAAATCATCGGAGTCATTATAGAGGACTAGCTCTCACATTGAGAGTGAACATCTATAAATCTCTGGTGTTCTATGTCTCATTTACTTTACTTTACTGTTATTTTGCAGCTAACATACTTGATTAACTCAACACATGCTTAGTCGGCTCAACAATACAACCATAGGTTCTAAACCGACTCGATCCGATTCGATTGTAGATTTTACCCTCTACAAAAATTGAATTCAAAAATTAAAATTCAAGCAAATAAATTTTTAAAATAAAATTTTGAAATTAAAAAAACAAAAGAAAAAGATAAAATCTCCTCCATAATTATCGCTTTTCCTCTCTCCCCAAAATGGAAAGTGTGATAAGTAGCTACGTTGAAGCCTAGCTGGGGTTGGAAGGATCTGGGGACTTAGGCAAGTTGGCAAGAGGTCGGGCAGTGGGGCAAAGAGTAGATCTCGATAATAAGCATATCGAAAGTTCACGATTGCAATGATGGGCTTTAATGATGGTGGAATTGGTGATGACGAGGCTATGATAGTAGACTATGACAGTAGTGGACTGCGACAATGGTGATGGGATTGGCCACGGCGGGGCTTGCGACAGACATGGTGGTCTGCCGGTTGTGGGATTGACGATAACGGGGGTACGTGAGCTGCAGTGATAGTGGTAGGATTGGCGACGATGGGGCTATGACGGTGGGCTACAAGGTGCTACTATAGTAATGGAGAGGAGAACTTTTAAAATATCTTAATATATTTTTCACAGTATTGAGATTCCCAAAAATATGAATATCCCCATAGTGGATTAGTTTTAGATTACGTCATTTTGGGGGTAAAGTGAATCCCATGATATTGAGTTTCCTGAGAATGTAAAATTTTTAATTCTTGTACCAAACAAGGGAATGTGAGAAGATTCTCATTCCCATCTAAAGATTACTACATACCAAACGCCCCCCCCAAAGATTTTTCCCCCCGAAAAATGGAAAGCATTATTACTTATCAATAGATGAAAAGAATAAAAAAAAAAAGAAAGGAAGGCAATACACTAAAAAAAATACATATGTATCCATGAGCAAAAATAAATAAATAAAATAAATCAAAATAAAACATAAGATACGAAAAAGGAGCTGGCCTTAAGAAAAGATAGGGTGAGCGGGAAGATAGAGCGTTTCTATTGGAGGCTCAATGCATTGCCAAGCATTTGGCCATTAAATTTGATTTACAAATTTATCGTTTAATGCTAAGTTTAAGAAGATATATAATTGTAATTATGGATGATAGATTAGATCACCGTTGGTCTTAAGGTTGTTTTTCAAATATGTTGATCGTTGTCTTGACTTGACCTTTGGAGGTTTTGATCTATAGGAGAAGAAAGTGTGCATGTTGGCCTTTGTTCGCACCAGAGACTCGTGTTCGCCAACTGCTTGTCCTTTTTATTCATTTTCTTCCACTGATGTTGAAGGACCTCGTTCTCTTTGATGTTTTAATATATGCTTGATATTTAGTGTATCTTTTTTAAGTCTCTTCAATTTATATAGTCTAATATATTTGACTTTTTCATTCGAATTTATTAGTTGCGATGATTGTTTTGTTTTTCATCTAATATCATTTTTAGAGTAATGCTAAGAATATCAATTATAATTCTAATTTATTGAAAATAAATTTACATATTATATTTTTATTAATAGATACAATCAATTGATATGACAATACTTTAAATACTTATTCAATTAAAATGACAATTTATATGTCACATAGATTAATATTTAAAAATTGATATTAGAATTAATGTCTCTAATATTTTTTATAATAAAAAAAAAAGAATAGAAGGTGAGACCACGTGAAACTCATTCTTGCACAAAGTAATAATCGCTCACACCAACTGTTTTATTTAAAAATTTTGGTTTGTTTGATATTTCAACTCAATTTTAACTAAATTGTAATTTTTCATCTCAATTTTTATATTTTTTTGAAAAATCAATAAAAATTATAACTAATTTTTAAAAGTTAAATAATATTAATTTAAGGCCTTGTTTGACCATGAGTTTAGTTAAACTAAACTATACTTTTTTTCATCATGTTTTTTATCTTTTTCCCCAAAAAGTTGTTTGTCTTTTCTGAAAATTCAAAAAATTTACTATTTAAACTTACAAATCTTAACTCAACTTACACACCAAACACCCCCTAAAAATTTTATTTTCAATTAGTAAACTAAACGCAAGCTATTTTGTTGCTCTCGAATTAATTATATAATTCAAAATTTGTTTATTTTTGGCTTGGAATCAGCCACCTCCCTTTACATTGGTCCATTTGGAGTTGCCACCTCGGGACAGAAAGATGCGACATCCTGGAATTTGATTGGCCGTCTATATGGACGAAAGGACGATACTACCCCCTGGATATTGGACAATGTTTATCACGTGCAAGTGCGAAACTACACACAAAAAGTCTTAAAACAAAAGAGTCAGTCAGACTGTCTGCCCCCATCACACGGAAGAAACGTGAACGTCAAGACTCCTATAGCTCGCTGGGATCGGCTCGGCTCGGCTTTGCTTGGCTCCGATTTAACGCACGTGGGCCTCGCTTCGCTGTCGGCACCCTTATGGTCCAAACTCCATACCTAACACACAACTCTCTCTCTCTCTCTCTCTCTCTCTCTTTTAAAGCAATCGAAATGAACAAATTACACAGCTATTGCACGTTTATTGGAAAATTAGAAGATAATTACTTTACTGATATTACATGTTTTTCAATATCAATTTGCATTCAAATCAAACAGTTAAAAAATAGAATATATATGAATTAATAGGATTTTTATAACAGTCTAATGGTCAATATAAAGCAATTTCAAGTACTAATTCTTGAGATTTTTCGATACAATCTAATGGTTAATATTTTGGGTTATCAAGCCAAAGAAAATACAAGGTTCATTTTCTTCGTTTATGGTTGAGTGTCTTGCTCTCAGGGGGGTCTCCTATTTGCCAAGAATTGCATGATTTGTATCCAGATTGATGAGGTTTGATGCGACACAAATTGTTCAAAAGGTTAATTGTAGTAATTCGTTTGTAGAAGAATGAGCTGTGATCAATGATATTATTGAGTTTGTTCTATGTTTTACCCTAATGATATTGCTTTGTTATATGCTGTGAAGCTAATAGAGTAGCTCATTGTCGTACTGTTTTTGTGTTTATTCTAGAAAATGAGGTTTATGATTGGGATAAAATTCTAAAATTTGTAACTCTTATGATTTTGACTAATTTAACCTATTAATTGCAAGAAAGTTTTACTTTAATATATATATATATATATATAAGGCCATTTGGGTACTAATTCTCCACATTTTTTCCCCTTTACATGACATAAATGCACTTTTGCACATTTTTTTTAAATTAATTATTGCTTTAATGGTACTCTTTTTGTAAGTAAAATAACATTTATTTTTAAGCACAATAATTCTAAACTAAAATTCTAAGAAAAAAAAAATCCTATATTACTTTAAAGAATTATTTTTGTACTGGTTTATTTCTTATAACTATTTTCTTATTTTTGTGGTCAAAATTTTTCTCAAGTATTTCTCTCATGTCTCTTTTTATTAGTCAGAGAAAATACAGTAGGGCGGTTTTTCTTTCTTTCTTTCTTTCTTTAATTATTATTATTATTACTATTATTATTATTTGTCTATAGATTTTCTCTAAGCCGAGTGTTATAAATAGCTAAAATGAAAAGATAAGAATTTAATCTGAATAAATAATACCTGAATTAGAAGATTAGCATTTCGAAAAATTATTATATTTTCCTTGAGGAAATGTTTTTTTTTTTTAAGTATTACTAGTGCCCATGTGTTAACAAGTCACTTTAAATAAATCAATGGTACAATTTCAAAAAGAAAAATAAATAAATAAATGGTACGACTGACCACAATTTAAAACGATTTCAATATTCAACATTAATAACGTGTTCAAATGTGTGACAACTACAAAAACCTAAATTCAACAAAAACGATTTAGGCGAATTGACCAAAACTCGTAAAACAGGACAAACTCATCATTCTAACACATGAAAATGACAATTCGGGAAATCCACGCACCTACATAATGACTTTTTTTTTTATTTTAAAAATTTTATTTTAACTTACCTACCCTCACCAAAGAAAATTACCCTCGTCATAGTTCCTATACAGTTTATGTAGAATTTTCATCAAAATTTCAGAATAAATAAATAATTTGTTTATCCGATTGATAAGGAATTACTATTAGGACATGTTTGGTACACCATATTAATATTCTGTATTGTATTATTTAAAATGATATAATGTTGGACAACATCTTTGTATCATATAGTTTAGTACGAAATCAAAAATTAATACAATACGTAATGTAATATCTTATATAATAAAAAACATTTTGTGTTTGGTTGCATTGTATAATTTTAATCTAAAGATTACATCCAAAAACAAATATAATGGATTTCAATATGAATGTCGAGTCCAGTTTTTGGACGAGAGTCGGGGTCGGGTTTCAGGACAGAGCTCGAGATATTTCAGAGTTGGGGTCGGGGTTCAGGACGGGGGTTGGGGTCGAGTTTCAGGACGGGGGGTCGAGGTCGAGGTCGAGTTTCGGGATGAAGGTCGGGATCGAGATTCAGGATGGGGGTCAAGGTTGGGTTACGGGGGGTCGAAGTTGGCTTTCAGGATGGAGGTCAGGGTTGGGTTTCAAGACTTGGGTCCGGGTCAGGTTTACGGAGGTTAGGATCAAGTTTAGAAACAGGGGTTGGGGTTGGATTTTAGAACAGGGGTAGGGGTTGGGTTTCCAAACAATGGTCGGGGTCGGGTTCCTGGGTCGAGGTTAAGTCGAGGTCGGGGTTGGGTTTCGGTATAGGGATCTAGGTCCGGTTTCGGGGTCGGGGTCGTGATTTGGGATAGGGGTTGTGGTAGGTTAAGGGGTCGTGGTCCAGTTTTGGGACGTAGGTCGTGGTCGGGGTCGGGGTTCCGGACGGTTATCGGGGATGGGGTCGAGGTCGGGGTGAGTTTCGAGATGTGAGTTAGGGTCGGGTTTCAAGACGTGGGTCGAGTCAGGTTTCGAGGTCTGGATCGGTTTCGGGAAGGGGATCAAAGTCGAGTTTCTGGGTCGATGTCAAGGTTTCTGGGTCCGGGTTGGGTTTCAAGATGGAGGTCAGGGTCAGGTTTCGAGGTCGGGGTCGGGGTTGAGTTTTGGTCAAGGTCTTGTTTCAGACCCCGACCCCAACCCCAAAACCAGACTCTAACTCCTGTCCCGAAACCCGACCCTGGAAGACCCCAAAACCCTACCTAGACCCCGTTCCGAAACTTGACCCCAACCCCGACCTCGAAACACGATCTCGAAACTCGTCTTGAAACCTGACCCCAACCCCCGTCTCGAACCCGACTCTGACCCTCGTTACGAAACTTGACATCAATCCAGAACATGAAACCCAACCCCGACTCTGAAACCCGACCCAAATCGCGTCCCGAAACCGACCCGAAACCCGATCTGAAACCCAACACAGACCCACATATCAAAACCCGACCTCTACCCCAATACCCGTCTCAAAAACCTGACCCTAACCCTCGTTTCGAAACCCAACCCTCTCGATCATGAAACCCGACCCCGATCTTAACCCCAATCCCAAAACCTGACCCTGACCCTGTCTTGAATCCCGACCCCGATTCTGAAACCCGACCCCGACCCTGATCCTGAAACTCGACCCTGACACCGACCCTATCCCAAAACCCAACACCTACCCCCACTTCGAAACGGGACCCCAACCTTATTTCCGAAACCCGAATCGGACCCCGACCCCGACTCGGACCCTGACCCCCATCCCGAAACCGAACCCCGACCTCGTTCCAAAATCCAAATCTGGTCTTGGGGTCATAGCATAAATTTTATCTTTTGAAAGCTCTATTCTTAATATGATACAGTACGGTGAAAAGCAAATAACGTATTGTGTTGTATAATATTGTAATACAATGCTAAACCAGACATCGTATTGTATAATAATCATACAATACAATACAATACATTGTGCCAAACATGTCCTTTTTTTTTTTGTCGAATCCTTGTATTATTGACTGTTAGAGGCATATGTATGTTCAACCCATTTGACATTATCTCTTGAATTATAATTTTTGGATAAAGATTGTTGATTTATATGAAACCTATTATTTTTGTACTTTTTACTGGTGAATGCGGTAAGGCATCTGGGAGATTTTAGGTAATTTACACATGTATTTATCTGTCATGTTTTAGATATATTATTAACATAAATTTTATGTGCCCATGTACTTCTTTTTGTCATTAACGAAAAAATTCATATCACAAAAAATGGACATAGCTTCATATAAAAACGGAACAACTACAATGTTCCGTTTGGTTGGCCAATTTGAATTGTAATTTTTAGATTATAGTGTGTTGACTTTTCAAAAACTAATTAATAAATTAATTGACATTTTCAGGGGAAAAAACAAAATTAAGTTAAAATTTTTAAATTGGAACTGACCAACCAAACAAAACATTAAATTCTTTAATGTGTTCTATTTATCTATTGTTCTTGGGATTCTCGTAAATATGAATTAGAGTTAATTTATGAGGAAAATTATTTTGAAAAAAAATAAAATAGTTTTTCTACATAACATATTTGCATTTTTTTAACGATCATAATTAGCAATAATATTAGAAGAATTGGCTCTGTTAACACATCACACTTAAATGTTTGGAACAACATATCCTGATGAAATTTTGTCACTTAATTCTAAAACTCCTAAATCTACGTCTCACTTTCTCTCTCTCTTAAAATTTTCATGAAACTCAAACTTCAAATATCCATAATTTTATTCTTCCAAGTCGAAAGAAGATGATTTAAAAAAAATAAATAAATCGTACATAATAATAAGGGGGACGTAACAAGATATATATTACATATTTTCTCCAAACATATCAACTTTTTACCATATTTCCTATATTACAGTTCATTTTAAATAAAAATTCATACTTTAACCAAACACACATTTTAATTTCAACTTACAAAACTTCAACTACAATCATTATTCCAAATTGGCCCTTAACTCTTCACGTATTTATTCTAAACGCGTACATTAGTACTTAATTTAAAAGGATTAAATCTACACACTAGTAAACATAATAACTAAGAGTAATAAAATGAAAAAGAAAAAAAAAACCGTTTAGAATAGAGATTTTTCCCCCCGTAAAACTTAATAAAAGCACGCACAGATAACTTTTTATGGGACAGATTGGCCATAAGAATCTTTAGGATGAGGAATTAGTCCTATGTGCGGATGACATATTCAATTTTTGAAATTTAAAAATTTTTATAAAAAAAAAAATTTTTCTCAACTTTTTCCATCATTCTCTTATTTTGAAAAAGAAAAATTATCTCATTTTCAAACTTATTTTGTACAGTATCCTTTTGGAAAAAAAAAAAAGGAATTTTTTTTTTGAAATCTTCTCATAATACACTATTTCTAACACAATTTTTTCTCATTTCAATCAACTTTTTGTTTTCAAAAAGAAAATTTTTTACACATTCAAAAACTATATCATTCTCAAAATGAAAGGATTTTCTCATTTAAAACAAAAAATTTTTCTTTTTGAAAATAAAGACATGATCCAAACGAAGCCTAGGTGGACCCATAAGAATATAGATTTTTCTTTTGGCAAACGATTAGGGGGTGTTTGGGGTACATTTAAAAACAACGTTTCCAAACAAATTTTTTGTTATCTTCCTTCAATTTTACTATTTATTTTTTCCAAATATTTTCAAAATACAACAACTTTAAAAAGTTCATAAGTTTATCGTTTTAAGTCGATAAGAGTTTTTTTTTTTAATTGCATATAATTTCGAGATAAACAATATAAGATCCATATTGTTAAATTTTTTCCAAACACGTTTCAAGTTTTTGTACTTTTTTCACTCTAAACAGTTTATTTTCACCAAACGTACATTTTCAAAACTCAAACCATCTATAACATCTAAAACACCGTTTTTAAATGTGTCCCAAACGAGCCCTAGAATAGAGATGACGTCACTGTTCATGATGCAGAAAATGAGAGCAATAAAAAGTGGGAGGGGCTGCTCAGAAAAATGTAGAAGCAAAATGCAAAGAAAACGAGGGTGATGTCGACGTGAGCCAGCCGTGACAAGCAGCTCAGCTCAGCTCGTCCGTATTATTAGTAGTGGAGTCATGTGAGTAGAAGACGAAGTCCATCGTATTCTGTGGTGGAAAGAAAGAAATAGAGAGAGAGAGAGAGAAAGGACATTAGCGTAATTATGTGGTGGAAAGTCCCGTTTTTCCTTTCCTCCACTTGACTTCACGAGTTTGATATTTTTTATCATCTCCTCTTTCATTATTATATTAATATTTAAATAATATCATCTTCTTTTTCTTTTCCCCCCAATATTCTGAACAAAAGATAATCTTCCCTTCCACACCTGCAAAAAACACGTGCTTTAAAAGACCAGATATATATATTATTTTTAAATTGCATTATTGTCCATTTTTATATAAAAATATATTCAAAGGGGTTAGCGGAAAGTCACAGACGATTCAGTGCCATTTAACATGCGCAGCAGCAGATAGCAGATCTTTGGTATCCCTCTACCACCACCTCAATACACCCACCCAATCTCCAGTAGTATCCATTTCAATTTTTCAAACGCAAAAGATAAGATTTTGACTCCGAAAAACCTCTCAATTTCCTCTCTTTCCCATTTTGGCCAAGAATTGTAGGGTTTTCAGCGACAAAGAAGTGAAAAAAGGAACAAGAAAAGAGAATATATATATATATATTTTATAATTTTGTTTTTCGTCAATCGAGGATATGTCGGAAAACGAGAAGTTCAATCTGAACCGGAAGGCCGGTAAGGCGCTGGAGAAGTCGAATTTCGCTCAGGCGTGTGCTCTGCTGGGCCAGTTCTTGAAGGAGAAGCGAACTCTGGGCGTCGTGATATCTGGAAATTCGGAAATTCCCAAAGGTACTTTTTAATTTCTTTTTTATCTGTCTAATTGAATTGAATAGGAAGAAAAATAGCTTGATTTTTATTTTTTTTATTTGCTTTCGTGTTGATAGAGAAAGTAGTGCCGGAGGACGTCGTCGTTTCGGCCTCCGGTGCCGATGAAGAACTTCCTGACGAATATGGGAAGCCAAGCTGGACCTCCGGTGAAATCCGCCGATTTCTTTCAGCAGTTTAAGGGTTTTGGTACTCCAACTACTACTACAACTGCTTCTTCTAGTCCTCCCTCTGCTCCAAATAATGTTGAAGACGCTCATAAGCCTAATCTAAGGTTTGCTCTTTTAGCAAAAAATAGAATTCTCAAAAAGAGAGCATGTGTGAAATTACTGGAATGCCCTCCCGTTGGATAACAAGAACGATTGAAGCAGGTCTTTTTTTTTTTTTTGGATGATAATATGAGGGAAAATGAAAAATCATGCACGTATAGCTATGAGTTATGTTCTTAAAAATTGCTTTAATAAAACCTTTAATTATTTTTTTTCCCTAAAAAAAAGACCTAAATTATTATTATTTTCCTTATTTTAATGTTAGGAAACCGGCAACTACAAGTGCTGTTGTTAGGCCTGAAACTTCACAGATGACGATATTCTACGCCGGCCAAGTTTTGGTGTTCAACGATCTCCCGGCCGACAAGGCGGACGAGGTCGTGGCGTTGGCTAGAAAAAGAAGCTCAAACATTAGCGGATCTGTTTCTGCTACACCACCGGCAGTAGTTGTGGAGAAAATTGATTTGACCAAGCTGCCTCCGTCTCCGGAACCAGATCATAACATTTCCCCAATTTCCAAACCTGATAATAACATTATCAATAACAATAATGTTAATAACAAACATGAAAACCTTCAACCACGACCAGCTGATCAAGCCGCCAATGGATCTGGTAATTATCCCTTAATTTGAATTTATTATCTGTTGAATTTGTTAAATCGCGAGCTTCAAATATTAATGGTTTGATCGATCTATGATTCTACAGATTTGCCGATTGCGAGAAGAAACTCACTTCATCGGTTCTTAGAGAAGAGGAAAGACAGGTAATTTTAATTAAACATGATTAGAGGATGAATCACGAATGTAATTATTCCATTTGTGTTTGCCCTAAATTCTTTTTGGTTATATAATTTTTTTTTTCTTTTTTTGGGTTGTTTTTTAGGGTGGCGGCAAAAGCACCGTACCAAGTAGAGAACCACCGGCGCCCGGTGGCGGCTCCTCCTAAGCCTGACGGAGAATGTTCGGATCAGCATCTAGAGCTCAAGTTATAGTAACACTGACTTTAGCTGATGATCATTAATCGTTGATCTTTGTTAAACTTTAGAGGCTAGCTTATTATTCGATATATACATACTTTTTGTTTCCTTAAAAAAAAAATCCTAACTTTATACTTGTTGGCTTCTGTGCCTGTGCCCATTTTATATCTGTATTTTTACTGTAATTATTCATTTGTAACGATTACAATTGAGATGTTATATCCAAGTAGCTCTCGTGATTAACGTTGAAAACGACTTGTTTGTTTCACTGAATTATAGAGTTCATATTTCCAATCTCGAGAAACTTTGAGGAAACGAATATAGCATGTGAAAGGAATGAGTGCTTGTGTTGAAAAGCGAAGAGAAATTATTTGAATGACAAATTTTTATTTTATTTATTTTTTGAATACAAAATGATAAAATCAATTAATTTAGTGACTTGATTAGAAAACACCATCATTGTATGTTCTATTTTAATGTCATATGTGTATTTGGATATCTCATATATTTCGTTTGAATACAAATATATTTTAACAGTACCTCCGCTCATTTTATTGCTCATTCATTCACCTTCTTTTGTTTATTTTTATCAATCACGTACCATCTCTTTTTTCAATACACATTAGTTCAATACACATTAGAATAACTATAGCTTGAGATTAGATATCCAAACACTCCCTAACTTGCAATGTTATGAATTTCTGCACAAGCAAATACATCAACCGCCAACTGCCAACTGTTTCGATTACTTTTAGTTGATTTCTCTTTTGCATTTGTCGGTGCCAAATCGGCTAATTATGGAGCTGACGGTTGCTTATTGTCAATTACTTCTTATTTTTTCGAGCCAAATTTAAAAGAAATTTTTTTGACCTGGTTAACTTTTAAGATAATGTCTTGGCAAGTATGAGAAAATCTCTCTTATCTGTAAAATGCTATTACGAACATTTATTAAATTTTGTTAAATTATCATATTTGTAAAACTGTATTCTATCATTTCATATACCTTGTTTAACTTTAACGGTTTAAAACTGGTTACTGTTTGCAATAGAAAGATAGGGGAAAAGCAAAAAGAAAATAAAAAATAGAAACAGTTTAGTCCTTTTTTACGGGGGGAGGAAAAAAGCTGTTTACTTTTTTAGTGTATATTTTCCAGTCGAATGTCCGAATGGTACCCTAAAATGCCAAAGTGAAATTTTCCTTACCCCCACCTATGAATAATTGATACCCTATACTTCTATTTTGTTGTAAATTTTATCCTTCAATTTCGCCTGTAAAGGTTGTCCTTCAATAATTAGTACACGCATCTAACTATCTCACTATGTATTAGAAAAGTCAAAGATCTAACTATAGATTAGAACTCAGGGATGTTTGGACCAACAACTCTAATCGAAAAGACTTCAATTCATTTTTTTTCGTGAAAAATTAACAAAAATTTTAACTAATTTTTTAAAAAATAAATAATTCCAACTAAAAAAAATTCAACTCCAACCTACTTCTTTCTTTCTTTTTTCTTTTTTCTTTTTTCTTTTGTCTTTACTACTCTACCTTTTTTTTTAAATCCTTCCTTCTTTAACTTTTTACTTATTTAGACCTCTCTTATTATTTCTTTTAATTTTTTTGCTCTCTTTTTTTCAAATGTTTCCACCCCTAATACCTAATATTTTTAAAACGATCTATTAAATTGCTTCTTTCTTTTATAATTTTTCTTTAATAATATAATACTTGAATATATTCTTGCTTCAAAAACAAAATGTTTAAATATATTTCTACTTAAATATTTATCCTATAATCTTTTTTAAAATGTGACCTCCATATATTTAGGTGTCAATAAATGGTTGGATACTTTCATCTTCAACCAAAACAGTTCAATTAAAATAAATAAATAAATAAAAACTTCCTTTTTATCTATTGTAAATAGATTATAACAAATTTCATTTTTACCCAACACATGCGACTCAAGACTAATATATATATATATATATATATATGCATATTAATATTTTCGTACTTATTCCATATAAAAATTATTAGTAAGATTTTTCGTTCTTACTAAAAATGTAAAATATCTGTCGATGTAAACCGAAGTTAAAAGCTAACCATGTTTCGTTCAAATAATTTATTTAAATAAAACTTACTTAACTCTAACATCATCTTTCAATTGTCGTGTCTTTTTTTTTTTTTTTTTTGGGTCCTAGATTAATCCTCTTTTTTAATTTGTCCTAAACTAAGCTTAGGCATTTAAACAACCAAACGTTAAAATTATCATTAAAAATAAGGGTATATCACACCCAAACACCTTGAACTTTTCATCACTAATTGCAAACCGGATGAAAAACTTTTAGTTTTGACATTTTTGGCTCTAAAATTGACAATACCTGGCAATGTTCAATCGATAACAAACAAAAATTTATTGGATTGGAGTTACCAAATGTCAAAATTTAAAAAGTTTAGCGTCCAACTTGCCAATCAACAAAAATATTGGCAGTGCATTTGTGTAAAAATATGGGGAATTTCTATCCATGAATTGACGTTCCTTAGTTGTACTATTGGGCCACAATGAAAAAAATTTCAAATTCAAAGTCCAAATCGCTAACACATGATAAATTTAATGTGCACTAATGCAACTAATCCAAAAAATAACTTATGCATTCAAAAGTAATTCGTCGAATTACTGTTATATTATATTTGTAACTATAAAATAGTTTTTGTACTAGAGAATCGTTATTCATTACTATTATTTGTATCTAAATGTGAAATTTTATATTGATGGGAGATACTCTGACCTTTCGCTTATGAATACAAAAACTTCACTGTTAAACTCTCTTTCGAGAAATTCAATTGAAATTTGAACATCCTAAATGCAGGTTCAAATGAGGTTTTTTCATTGAATGTTGAACATTAAAAAAAAAAAATTCCACACTCTGGAAAAAATGAATTAAAAAAAAAATTGTAGCTGTGCAAATTTAAAAATAAAATAAATAAAACTATCATCAGAAAGGCCAACCAAACCATTGTATTTCTTGAAGAAACACCTGATATTATTTTGCTTCTAGTATGGAAAGCACAGGTCCAATCTACTACAAAATAGGAAAAATAGAACAAAACAGGACTTCAATTGGAAAATGCCCAAAAAATCTCACTTCTTTAATGGTAAATTTATTGTGCAGATCTTCTAATCCTTTGTGCCATCCCGTTTCAAAAAGTATTGAAAAGGTTTCTTTAAAATAGATTAAATTTTTTTTTTTTTTTGAAAAGGCACTTATTAGAGAGAGTAAGAGCCGGAGAGAGATTTTTTTTTTTTTGACTTTTTTTTGTATCAATACACCCTAAACTTATTATAGAGTTGTAATTTACACCCTAAATTTTTAATTTTAGTAATTTGTACCCTAAATTTATAAATTTGTAGCAATTTACCCCCATTGATAAACAATATGTATTTTTTAAATGAAGATTAATATTTCACTTGCATATAGATTGTTAATTAACAAAGATAAAAAAATTATTTATGTTATGAATTAACAACTCATATACAAAACACATATCAATTTCCTTCAAAAGATTAATATTATTGTCATTGAGGTACAATTTGCTACATATTTGTAAGTTCATGGTACAAAAAATTACAACTCTATGATAAATTTAGGGTGTACCAATACAAAAAAGCTTAAAAAAAAAAAAAAAACTCGTTTATAATTGACTTGTACCTTCACTGGATCTCCCTAATAAGTGAAATGTATACAACTAAAGTTATTAATTAGGATGTACAAAACTCGGTTTGGCAATTAATTTAGGGGAGAACTAGAATTGTCCCTTTGGTGAAAGCGTGTAAAGTATGTCCATTTTTTTTTCCCCTTCTGAAGTTTTATGTCCAATCTTAATTTCTTTTAGGTTTAAAGAGGGTATATATTTCCTAAGTTTCTCTTAATAATTTTAGAACTTCATTGGATTTGTTAGTGAGCTTCACTGGTATGGCAAATTATTTAGGATGAAGGGGTTCAATATTTAGATATTGAAAATGTTGAAAATAATAATTTTAGAAAAATTTTAGAATTGGCCCGTACCCTAAAATTTTAGCTATTTTGATATATACTAGTTCTATGGCACGCGTGTGCGAAATAGATAAATAAAATAAAAACAAAAGAAAAAAAAAACGTGATGATGATGTGGTTAACACGTGATGGCATGATCAAAAGAGCCATTAACTCTTTTAAATATACGTATATATGTATATATAGATAGATATAGATAGATAGATATAGGTAAGAGATCGGTAAGAGGTTTACTATTGTACCAATAAAGGGTCACTTAGATTGTTAATCGGAAAAATTAGGTTAATATACAGGTTTTTCATACTTAAATAAAATGACCAAATTTTTTTTTAATTTATAAAAATGATCGTTGATAAGTCATTGACCATAGTCAATCGGTAAAAAATACATATTTATTATATTTAATCATTGATTAACTGGTTAATCATTTTTTAAAAAGGCTCATTTTTCTAGTTTTACAAAACTTTGGCCATTTGTTAAAAAACTTATTAAAAAAAAAACCATTTACCCATATATATGTTTTTAACATAAATTAGTATAAATAATTGTTTTAACAACTATCCAAACATACATTAAAAAATTTCCATTGTGTTCCGATGGTAAATTATATCTAAACGTCAGAGTAGATGTAAATTATATCTAAACGTCAGAGTAGATGTAATTCAATTGCTTGTGTACAAAATTTTCCATTTTAATGTGCTCATGAAATTGCAACTATTAACTGCCAACCAAACGGAGCCTTAGAATTTCACTGACTCAAGCCTGGGCCTTTAGAAAAGTTTGGGCCTGAATATGGTTGTGCCATGAGTTCGACCACCTGGACTCCTCCATTGGATCGTGTTTGCTGGTTAAATCTTTTAAAATTTTTTTTGGTGAATAATCTTTTATATATTTTTTAGACTTTACTTGATCCAAACCTTCTATCTCTATTTTCATTTTATTTTTTAAAGAAATCATCTTAAAAAAAAAAATTAGAAAGAACATGGGAGCATTTATAATGCAGTAATATGTCCACCTACCTTGTAAATACAATATAGTTTTTACATAATATAGTATTATGAAAATTACAATACTTTTTTGAATAATTACTTTGATAATTAGAAAAGTAATTTTTATCAAAATTGATAGAAAAAACTATAAGGAAGGGGAAAAAAAAAAGCACAGATGATCAATAAAACTATAAAGTTTTCTACCAACAAAAAAAAAAAAATCTATTAAAGTGCTTACGTAAAAAATTGTCAGACCATAAAAAGTACTTACATTTCACAGACAGAAACTACAATCAAAAGGACATATTTCCCACAGAAAAAAAAAGAAAAAAAAAAGATGACAAATTTAAAAAGTATGTTTCAATTATGTTTCCTCGTTATCTTATTTGCATAATATAAACACTGACGGTTTCTTTATGACTTTTTCTCTTTCTTCTTCTTTTTTCCCTCTCCTTTGCCTTTTTATTTTTTTTTTATTTTTTTATCGTTAATTAAATCTGACTGTAGTTTTATTTTTCTTCAATGTGACAGAAAGTTAAAAGGATTATATTCTATTAAATAGATTAGTCGAATACAGAATCAGTGTGAGTAACACCGTAACCTTATCATGACTCTTGATTAAAGAAAGTAAAGATCCTTCTTTTTATACCCTCTTGAAGTCATTTAAAACATTTTTGGATTAATTTCTTAAACACCCCTTGGACTATTTACCCTATTTCATTTTATCTCATGTATTATCAAAATTGTTCATCATGCCCCTATAATATATAAAACTATTCATTTTACCCATTCCATCAACTTCCGTTTTAATAACTCTAACGGAATTGTTGATGTGACATGGATATTAAGTGTTTTTTATTTGAGAAATAAGTATTAAAAGTAAAAAAAAAAAAAGATATTATTAAAAATAAATCATAATTATTGAAAAAATTAATTAATAACCTTATATGAATTTTAAAAAAATAATCCTAAAATTAAAGCACTTCTGAATTTTTTTTTCATCCTTCTTCACACCATGATTTGCTTAGCGAAGCAATTTTCACCTTCCGAAATCCTTCTCGGACCTAAACCCATTTATCTGGCACCCAATCCCTCCCCTCCTAATCTTATCTCCGACGGCCGACAATCACTGTCCAAAATCTGCTGCATTTTTCGACAGATTGAAGCCGATCGAAGCAATGAAAAAGGTCTTGAACGCTTACCCTTACCCATGGCTTGACTTCGACTCTCTCACTCACTTATGCGTGAGAGGCTGATCCGATTTCGGAAGCGATTAAGCTTTTAGTAGCTCTAATGGATCAAGGCCATTTTTTTTTTTTCATTTTCATTTTAATTTTTCTTTATTGTTTTATTTCACATGCAAACTTCCTCAACTTTCTATGGAATCCAAATGGCAATTAAGGAGCCTTTGGAAAGAACATTTTATTTTCGAATTTTTAATTTTTATACTTTCCACTTTATCTTCAAGCCAAATCTGGTTTGCTTTTTGACTCAACACTCGGCTTTTCTCTCTCTCTCTTTTACGTTTTTGGTTTAAGGAATAAGTGAAATAAAATGTTTCTTCTTGGAGACGATAATTGAAAAAATATGCGGTGACGATTTTGGGATCTTATGGATTTGCAATATCTGGTTTATGGATTTCCTCATGTTCGATCTGTACAACAAGAAGTTTTGGAAGGTGTTAGTGATCTGATATATGTTTGGTTGTCAAGAAAATAAATGTTTGTAGGGTGATTTGTGAAAAAGTTGAGAAAAGGGTTAAGAAAGATTTTTGAATTTTTTTAACATTCAAATATGATTTTATAATTTTTTTATTAATTATGACTTATCCATTAAAATATCTATGATCAGGATATAATATTTATTATCAAATAAAAAAAACCCTTAATACTATATCACATCAATAGTTACGTTAATTTTATAAACAGAAATGAATAAAGGAGATCTTTAATTTATTTTGAGTATTTAAAAGGGCATAATAAATAATTTTGATAATTTAAAAGACAAAGTGAAATAAGGTACAATGGTTCAGGGCATTTATAAAATTAGTCCAACATTTTTTCTCTCTCTCATTCTGAGGCCTCTTCCGTCACGCGCATCTCCCTCTCTCTCTTTCCTCCCCTCCCTTTCTGTCTCTTTCATTTTCCCCGAGGCACTTCCTTATTCGAACCCTAACCTCAAACTTTCTCGGAAAATTTTTGATTTTTTTCTCGGGAAATCGCCGAGGAAATGCAGCACCAGAGGTTGAAGCAGCAGCAGCAGCAGCAGCAGCAAGCTCTGATGCAACAAGCTCTCCTCCAGCAACATTCTCTCTACCACCCTGGCCTCTTAGCTCCCCCTCAGGTTCCAGCTCTTTTCCTCTCGCTGCGATTTCGATTCGATTTTTATTATTATTTTTTTTCTGTTTGTTTGTCTGGATTTCCTTTGCTTGCTTTCTTGGGCTCGGATTGTGAGTGCTAGGGTTAGTTCGTTCTCTTTTTCGTTTGGACGGACGTCGCGATAGCTAGGAATTTGAATGTTTGTTTCAGTAAAGATTTTGGGTATTTAATAATCGTAAGTTCTAGATTGTTCTCTTGGCATTGGATTCTGGATTTGGATATTGATCGTTTTGTTTTCGTTAACATTTTGTTGCTGGCAACGTTTTCAAATTTAGAAACTTGTGTGTTGCATGTTGTCTTGCTGTTACAGAATGTAGTTATAGTGTATGACAAACATGTGTGAGTTATAGGAAGGTCTAGGAGTGTTTTTTCATCGTTTTGTTCTCTTCACAAAGCTTTTTTTGGCTGCTTCAGTTTTCCGAGAGTTCTCAAACGAATGATTTGGGAACTGTCTGTGTAGATTTGACTATAAAATTGCTCAGGCCATAACAGAAATGGATTGGTAGAGTGAAGCATCGTATTCGTCCGAGTGGTTTTTTTTCTGCTTCAGTAACTTAAATTGAAGAAGCCTAGATCCTTTTTATTTATTTATTTATTTATTATGTTTTAATATTATATCTTTGTTATAGTTCCTATTTTTGGGATATAATTTTGGGAATTTGGTGGACCGGGGATTTGATGCTGCAAACTATCCCGCTTCATTAATATGTTCATGTAGTAAAGGTGATAGCAATTTGCAAAAAGTTTTCATCATTCGTTGTGTTTTTTTCCTTCTTTTTGACAATAAGGCCGATTTTAAATAGTTTTAAATGTGTTTACAGAACAAATAGTTTTAAATGTGTTTACAGAACAAGTTTCAAACTTGAGAGAAAAGCAACTACAGATTTGGCCTGTGTTAGAATTTTCATTGTGTGCAAATTGTCCTGTCTTTGTCGACCACCCTCGATTTGGTTGAGTGATTTTACCTTTTACTTTATCTTAAAACGGTAGTATTTTATCTCTTTACTTTCTGGGCTTGGTTTTTAGTTTTAGGCTGAAAGATACGACCTGATTGGATTAGATGAAGTGGGAACTTTTTAATTTTATTTGCTAGTTTTCTTTTCTTTTATTTTCCTTTTACATTTTTATTTTTGCAGATTGAGCCAATCCCAAGTGGAAATCTGCCTCCTGGTTTTGATCCCAGTACTTGCCGCAGTGTGTGAGTGTTTGTTTGGACCTTTTTTTTTTTTTTTTTCCCTCTCTCTCTCTCTTTTTTTTCCCTTCTTTTCGTTTTTGTGTCCTTTTCTTTTGTTGCATGTTTGTTCATCCATCTGCATGCTTATGTTATTACTTTTTGTGGTTTATATCTGTTATTTGATTTTCTTTACTTTTACTTCTCTTGAATTACGTTAATTATAATGATGTTTTCCATTTTTACTCATCTTCTTAGCTACATTGTTTCTAGAATTACCTTCCAAATGGTGCTAAGTGATTAATTGCATTTTAGTCTTTTGACTTTCACTGCTAAGTGCAGTTACTTATGGCTTAATCTATCTTGTTTGTTCTCTTCTTTTTTTTTTAAAACTTCCAGTTCCTTTTTTTTTGGAGAAATTGCAGGTACGTGGGAAACATTCATTCACAGGTCACAGAACCACTTCTTCAAGAGGTTTTTGCAAGTACTGGTGCTGTTGAAGGCTGCAAACTTATAAGAAAGGAAAAGGTAAGTTCATAACTGTGTACCTAGTCCGTCCTTCCGTCCTTCCTTTTCAGGTTTCCTCCATTTTCTTGCTTTCTTCCTGAGGAAGTCTGATTGTTGTAGAGGGTCTAACTTTTTTTAAAACTAATTTTTTGACTTTGTTTTTCCTGTGTTCCTTTTTAAAAAATGTTATTTCATGGTTCTTCTTCCTTTTCATGCAGTCATCCTACGGCTTTGTTCATTATTTTGATCGTAGATCAGCTGCCCTAGCCATATTGTCTCTCAATGGAAGGCATCTGTAAGTACAACTTTCGATGATTCGTTTGGTTTGTTTGGTGAGTATTTGTTCTTACATCTTAAAATGTGATTTCAGGTTTGGGCAGCCCATCAAAGTAAACTGGGCATACGCTAGCGGTCAGAGGGAGGATACATCAGGTTTGTTTATTTGTATTTCAACTCGTGATAGTCAAAATTGTTTGTTGAATGCTCTAGCATTTATCACCCCGTCTTCTTTATGACATTGTTTGTTATGATGTGCAGGTCATTTCAACATTTTTGTTGGTGATCTCAGCCCTGAGGTTACTGATGCTACATTGTTTGCATGCTTTTCTGTTTATCCCAGTTGTTCGTAAGCTTCAACACTGTGATTCCGTTTCCATTTTTTGATGATTTCTTCGTTTAGTGCTTTTGGAATTGCAGTGCACTAATTCACTAATTTAAATAATGATAATAATTTATAGATTCTCTCGCAAAACCCTCTACACATCTCTACCTGGTTTACAATGACCTCTAATTTGATCATTTTTATGTTTTAGAGATGCAAGGGTTATGTGGGATCAGAAGACTGGGCGATCAAGAGGGTTTGGGTTTGTTTCATTCCGAAACCAACAGGTAATGTCTTCATTTTGGGCCTTCTTATCAGTATTAACTTTTATGCTAAACTTTAGTCCTCATCAAATTGTTGAAATTGCTTTTCAGGATGCTCAAAGTGCAATAAATGACTTAACTGGTGAGAATTAATGCTCTTATCTGATATTAAATTATACCGCATTGAACATAGTTTTTTTTATGTTAAATTTCAATTCACGAAAGGATTTCTGTGAATGTTTCTAATGCTAATTTTAAGCTTATTTTCTTTGGCGTAATTTCTAGGTAAATGGCTTGGCAGTAGACAGATAAGATGTAACTGGGCGACAAAAGGTGCGGTCAATAATGATGACAAGCAGAGCTCGGATGCAAAAAGTGTGGTAGAACTAACAAATGGCTCATCAGGTGAGTCATTGTGGTTCAGAACTTGAATGAGGGCAGCTGAGTTTGTTTTACTAGCTTCATGTTAGTTTTATTCTTGAAAGTGTGTACATTACCGGTATTTTGCTCGATAAACGTGGAAGATATTCATTATATGTTCTATCTAGAAGATGCATCATCGCCTTCAAGCTACATTACAAGAATTGATTACTTTTTTCAATTTATAAAAAATTTTACTTTATGGCTATGGAATAAAAGTAGTTAGTTTTTCGCGAGATTCAAAATGTTGTGTTCTTTGTCTTATTGGTGAAGAGATTTCTGTGCTTTCAAGAATTGAACCCATTCTTTTTCATGTTGGATTATGCAGAGGATGGTAAGGAGACAATAAATAGTGAGGCTCCAGAAAACAACCCTCAATATACTACTGTGTATGTTGGCAATCTTGCTCCGGAGGCAAGTGACTTCTTCCAGTTTTTCTCCTTTTCCTTTGTTTTATTATTGCAGACCTGCACCAGCACACTCAGTCTACTTTATTTATGATGTGTGTGGAAATTGGAAGAGTGTGCACGCCTTTTTCAGTAACGGAACTGAATGGCTTTTTCATACAGCCAATATTGTTTGCACCTTTAAGGAAATAAGTATGTTTGTACCGTTGATTATAATGTTCCAACATAAGCAGTTTATTTAATTACCTTTTTGTTTTTAATTTACAGGTCACCCAGCTTGATCTGCATCGTCACTTTCATATGCTTGGAGCTGGGGTGATCGAGGAGGTCCGAGTCCAGCGTGACAAGGGTTTTGGTTTTGTGAGGTACAGCACTCATGCTGAGGCAGCTACGGCTATTCAGGTGGGAAACACCCAGTCACTTCTATGCGGACGACAAATTAAGGTGTGCTTTTACTCATTTCTGGTTTTCTGATAAAGGATCATGTATTTTTTCACTCAACGTTCTAGTTTGATTTGAGAAGTGATTTGTAGTTTTTACTGTAACTCTAATTATCCTTTTGGATCATTGGATGCATCAAATATCTGCTGTAGACTATACTTGCTTTAAGTTGCATATACTGAAATGCTGAAAGGAAATCTGGAAAATGGCTTTGTTGGGGACTGTTTAGTAGTAGTAGAGCATTCCTTTGATCTGCCATTCCTTGTAAAAATCTATAGAATAGTCTGTCTCAGGTTGTGCGTTTTGTGGACGTATTTACGAAAGAAGATGCATCAGCTTGAATCTGAAGATTTCTTGTGTGATTTAAATCTTATTTACAAACCGCCCGTGTGTTGTTTCTGTGGTTTTAGTGCTCCTGGGGAAGCAAGCCCACTCCACCAGGGACAGCTTCGAACCCGCTTCCTCCTCCGGCTGCTGCTCCCATACCTGGCATCTCTGCTACCGACCTCTTGGCCTATGAGCGGCAACTAGCAATGAGCAAGATGGGAGGGGTCCATGCCCTAATGCATCCACAGGGACAGCATCCTCTAAAGCAGCCCACCATGGGAATGGGTGCTGCTGGAGCGAGCCAGGCCATATACGACGGGGGATTCCAGAATGTTGCTGCTGCTCAGCAGCTCATGTACTACCAGTAATACGTAATTATAATGTTGTATTTCTCTACTTTTATTTCCTGTCTTATGCAGGTTTTCTCCTGAGTTCTAAACCCCCCCCACCCACTTTAGGAAACCTCTTTCTCTCTCTCTCTCTCTCTCTCTCTTCTTCTTTTTTTTTTTTTTTCCCCTATCTTTTTTCAGGCGGGGGTTGTTACCCCCACCTTATGTGATTGCTATTTCTATGGGATGTGTATCATGTTTGATTTTGTGGTTCTAACTTGGTTATGATGAGTGGTTATGATAATCAGAGGGAGTTGGCTATATTGTATGAACAGCAGTTAATTTCTTCTTCTTCTTCTTCTTTTTTTGGGGGACAATTTCAACTATCTGGTGGTTTTAAGGTAAATGTGGGATTCTATGACCAAATAAATTAACAAATCGGTTCATTGATTCTCTGACATAAATTGCTGTCGATATTTAAAATTTCTTGTTCAACCTGCGTATAAGAAAAACTTGAACGAGAACTCCATGGCGGGCAATTAAAAAAATACCCTACCAATGAAGTATTTATTTTAAACCGTTGGATTCATATAAGATTTCATCAATTTCACACATTTATTTTATTTAATTGTGATCTTGGTTAGGGCTAAAGGCTCGAAAAAATTCATCCCAGAAGGAAAAGGTTCATACATTGCTACATATTTAAGCAACCAAAAGCAAAACAGAAATGATCCGCATGCCAATGTGTTGGCAAAAGTCATCTGCACCCTCTATGCCGATTGGAGTGGTCTCTAATACATACACTAAAATGGAGTACAACTACTACTACTGTCTGTTGGATAATTAAGTGGATCTGATCAGATCAGATCAGTCCTCGTCCAATCTTGCAATATAAGTATCGTAGAATTTTGCTGCGCGCTCAAGATCTCCAATCTCAGCATAACAATCAGCAATTGCTCCAAAAGCTTCTGTGTTTCCTGAATCTTCTTTTTCCCGTTCGGAGATATCCAAAACCATCGAATGGTATTTGATTGCCTCACGGTACTTACCCTGTCGTTGAAGCGAGGCTCCTGAGAAGCGAAACAAACATGGAAACATTAGAGATAACATCAGTATTGGCAAATTCACTCGCAAGAACAGATAAAAATGTAGAGAAACATTAGTTTAATAGAGTATAAAGTGAATAAGAACAAACCTAAGCCTCTTGCAGCTTTTTTCTCCTCAATAGGATCCTTCAAATTTTTAGCAAGCTCAAGGGCCGTCTTAAACTCCAAGAATGCTTTCTCTGGTTCTTGGTTCCTCAGAAAATTCTTCCCAGCCTTCAAATGAGAAATCAATTCATGCTTCTTCGAATCGACTATTACTTCACTCTCTGGTATTCTTCCACCAATAGGAGCATAACTTAAGGTGGGAGCATAAGACTCAATCTTCGCCTGCCTTCTTAGAGCTGCATTTATCTGGCGCAGCTGTTCATTCAATCGTTGTAACTCTCCTCTCCTTTGTCGAGCGAGCAATCCTATCATACAACTGGATCATCAAGAACAATAATACACAAAACATAGCTTCAAATATCACATCTCTTGATCTCTCTCTCTCTCTCTCTATTCATTTCTTTGGCTTCTCACACCAAAACCCGTTCATTGCATATTCTCCAATCCACCCGATATTGAGAGGTACCATCAAAACAAAGCAGACATCGCATACGGATTAAGCAACTTCTACCTCCAATTCGATGTAAACGTACATAATCACACAAGTAATGTCTTACCTCCAACAGTAGCACCTACAAGGGCAACAGCTAGCAACAGAGGCATGTTCATGTTGAACAAAGAGTTATCAGCCTCACATGTCTCTGCCAAAGCTTTAAAAGGTGTGGAGAACATCAAGGCATTACTGACCAAAAATGTCACTGCCGGGAAATTGATCTCTAAGTTTCCCTGCCGGAGCAAATAATTCTAAAATTACTAAAGACGCGCTCTAATTCCTCATTAAGAGAGTTTCAAAATAAAAGAAGAACTTTAACTCTGCATTTTTCTTGACAATTATTAACACCCCAATTATTCCCCCAACAAAAAAAAAAAAAAAAAAACACACACAGAACAGCTTAAGGGGGACTCACCATCATACCTGACAATTTGCGCTTGGTGATATATGGTATGTGTTAACTAGTCCATTATGAGTGTCTTTTGATGATGGTATTAGCTTTTCCACTTTAAATGAAAAGGAAGCTAACTTTCCTGATTCAAAGGAAAAATGTCATCCAAAATCATTACAAAGATAAATTCATATTGGATGGAAGCATATTAATCTTAAAAAAATTTTGATTAAAAATATGCATTTAAATATGCTTTTCTAATGTTTATTCTTAAATTCGTTATACCCTACTGATTCTTTTACCCACCCTCCCATTAATGCTTCGCAGATCAACTATACTGTTATGAACCTATAAAGTAGAACTCACTCTTGAAAACTGACCGACACAGGGAGGGGAGCCAAGTGCTTATAGACTCACTAATTATCTTATTTTTATTCTCAAACGACAGGAGACTTTTTGGTAAGTACCGTACCACCATGCCATGCAACTGCCGTCCACGGCAGCCCATTTTTCTTGTTAGGTGACTTAGCGGATCCCGTCTTTGTTTGGGAGCAACCCTCCTCAAGTTGCCCCATCTGTGGTAACAGTCAAACAAGTGTAGTCTATACCATGTTCCATCATACCAATGCACCTTAATTTAGTCTACAACATGACCGCCTCGACTCAAACTCATGATGTGGTGGACTGACTTTGATACCAATTCTCCTCAAAACCGACATGGAGAGGTAACCCAAAGGTTCCTTATTTCACTAATTATCTTATTCCATTTTAATCAAAAACATATTATCACTCCCCAAAGTTATCCATTCATCTCATCTCAATACAAAAGGCAAGGCAATAGTTTATACGCAAAAAAGCCACATTTCTCTTTTGGGTATTAAAAAAAGACTTGCCAAAGTACAACAACTATATGAACATCAATATTTATTAGAAAAGACATAAAAACCAACGGTAAGTAACAGAAGAGAAAAACGGAGGAAACTTGGAGAAACTACAAACTAACATGAAATTTTATTGGGGAAAAAAAAAACATAAATCTTTGTGGAACAAAAACTTCTGTTAAAAAAAAAAAGGTATCATATTTATTAATCTAGGACTGACCGGGAAGATGGGAATGGAGGGAGAATTGAGGGGAGAAAGGAGATCGGCGGGAGTTGATGATAGGTTGAGAGAGGAAGCAACGGACCAACACCGCCATTGGTAGGCCTTCGGAGTTGGGAGTTGGGAGTTTGGGGATAAAAAACACACGGATTTCCCCGGCTGCCCACTGGCCACTGCCCTTCCCTTTTGGCCTTTCCACGGATAAAGTTACATATATGAGTCTCTATCTGAATCTGCTTGCCAAATCTAATAAATCAGCCTTGATTTTTGTTGAAACTACGTAGATGCCATTCATTCAGAGAATCATATCTTTTGCTATAAAAACTTCGAAGAATGGCCCTTCCTCCAGTTTAGTCCATGTCGCCCATGACTCATTGGATTGGATTTGGGTCCCATTCCTCTAGCTCTTCAAAATTTTTTTTTTGGGTAGAAAAAGCTCTTCATTTTTCTTGGCTAATCCTTCAAATTGCACTCTAGATTAGATTAGGGATTTATGTCTAAATAACCTTTTTTTCAAGAATTTTTTTTTAATCCATAACCGAAGTTTTTAAAAAGTAATTAAAAATATCTTTTTTTTTTTTAAAATAATCAATCAATTTTTTTAAATAATCAATCAGTGATTGACTATATAATATTGTTATATCTGATTGATCATATTTAAAAAAATGAGATGGTTATTTTGCTAAATAAAAAAAGTTCAGCCACTAACAAGATTGGGTGACCAAAAAAGGCCACTCAGTCTAATTTTTCTATGGATTATTGTCTAATTTATAATAGTTTCGTTTTCATTTCCCCAGTTATTTATTTTTCTTGGGTGATCGGTAGGATTACTATTCAAATTGTACACGTATAGATTGTTGTCACAATTATAATAATTCCAATTCTTTGGACCTCCAATTAAATAAATATAGAGAGTCAAAAATCCAAGTAAAATGGTAAAAACATATGCCTATCTAAGTGTAGTTTTTACTTTTTTTTAGGCATTGTTAAACCATACTCCCATCATAATATATAAAAGTGAAAAGCTTAACAAAACAGCTATCCAACATTACACGTATGTTGGAAATATATACTAGTGAGATAATTAAATTTCTTGGTATTACGTCTTTTTAAATTTCATGTTAAGTTAACTTACCAATGGGTGCCTAATCCCCACTATTATAACTCATTCATGCTTAAGAAAAATGAAACAAAAATCAAGATATAAGTAAATTTCTTTTCTATTATTTTCTCTTACTCCCTTTCTTGGAAATTAATCATCCAATTGCATCTGCTTGTGCAACGATATTTTGAAATGCAGAAGGTTCTAACCCCCTTCCCTTGTCATTTTATTACTTGAAAACCACAAATCTTGGCTTCGGAAAATTGTAAGTAAAATTCGGAATGTGTGTTGGTTTTTGTGCCAATTTTTGAGCTGTTTTGGACGTACGTACTTGTGGAGCAGTCATCTTCTGATGTTCAAAATTTCTGATAAGAATATTGTCTGAAAAATGTGTGTGGTTGTAAGCAATGCCAATCAGTAAGAAGATTTGTTGAACTTTTTTCTTAAGCAGAATGAAAAACAATTTAGAAATGGATTATACAAAAATACATATGGTAAAACAAAAACTGTAGATGACCTCAGTGCACCATGTTTCCGGCTATTTCGAAAAGCTGGAATTTGTATTCTGTAGCTTTTGCTTCTCCTTTTATTTTAAGTAGACGCAGTGCTGTTATCAAAAGCAAAAGTACAACAATCCCAAACTAGACATTCGGAATATTGACTGGAGAAATCTATTGACCAGTGTGGTACACAAAATTTGCAACATTAGCTATATCAGACTACCTCTCCGTTTATTTCAACCATCTTATAACATGTTTAATATTTTCATTTCCCAATATTTTAAATAGGCGTTTGAGAAGTAACATTTGAAATTGAATGAAATGTTGTAAAATGTTGTCATTTACAACTTTTAGGCAAACGACTAAATGTTAGATGGAGGCAACATTTTGGCCATTTGGATGTTCTTCTATAGTGCTAGACGTTTTCATCTAAAAATGATTACATTCAAATGTTTTCATCCAAACATTTCTCCCAAATGGAGCTGTATACAACACTAAATAGCACCTATCTGTAGTGTTAGTGCAGCAATGTAGCTTAAAGAAAGCCTTACTAAATTATTCAACAGGAAACAGGAAACAGAACATTGGAAAGTTGACAAAATTCAACAAATTAGGGGCAAGGCAAGAACACTTAACTTCAATGAGCAATTTTTTCCTTTGCTACTTTGAATCAACAAAGAGGGTACATGTCGAAACGTTTTCCCCCGTCACGCTTGTAGTAAAAACGGACATCCGGTATGTGCTGAATGACACTGTAGTGATGGCCTCCATTTGGCACCATACTGAGTCCAAAGTCATCTGGCATGTCGTAAAATTTAAGTGTTTTAAGGGCTCTTAGGTGTTTGATCCCAGAGGGAACCTCCTTTAGTTTTGGTGCTTCCCCAATTGCAAACTCTTCAAGAGAAGGCAAGGTCCAGTTGCCTATAAGCAATGAACTTATATTAGGCAAGCCTCTCAGACTTAGCACCTTTACGTTTTGAAATCCGCCATTCTGAAAGTGCAATCGCTCGCCATCATATGCCTCGTAGAGTTCGAGTTGGACCAAGGAAACTAAATATTGAATTTCTTCTAGTGGATCTTCTGTTAACATTGAGAAACGCAGAGTTAGTCTTACAAGTGTTTGAAGGTGGGAGATGTAGCCAGGCAACATCTCAAGACGCCCCTCCAAGCTGAGACACCGAAGAAGCGAGGGAAACCCGAGTGAATGTAAGTCTAGAATCTCATCTGCAGTTGCAGAAAACAGCTGCAAGTTTTCAAGTTGGCACATAGTCTCGAGTGAAGTACGGAGAGCTCTTGAAGTCTCTCTTGTCAGCTTTGTGATGCCCAACTTTCTCAACTGACTAAACTTTCTCAGCTCTTTCATAAGACCAACATCATTGTTTGCATCTATGTGATAGAGCTTCTGCAACCCTTTTGAAAGCCCAAACCCCTCATTTATCTTCATGCCTTGTACGTCGTTCAGACGATGGTGATCTCTTCTTTTGCCATTATAATATGCTAGAACATGTTGTAGCTCGGGGAGTGTACTTATCCCCAATGGCAGCTCACAAACAAGGGAATATTTCAAATCCAAAGTTTGCAGCTTCTGCAGCTGACCTATGGACTTCGGGAGCATCACTACCTTCGTATTTCTCACACTTAGGTATGTCAAAAAGATTAGGCTTCCCACTTCTTCAGGAACACAAATTAGATCGCGAGTGCCTTCGAAATCCAACATTTTCAAGTGCTTGTAATTCGCGAACCATCTGGAACTCCCGAAAGGCCAAGGCTCATCGTCAACCCTCAAAGGAAAACGAGGACGAATGTGCAAGTCACTGAAATTTTCACCCTCCAACTTCTTCGCAAACCAAGGATATTCGTAATTAGTCTCAATATCGCGTTGAAAACCCGATGTCTTGGTAGATAGTGAATGGATAACATCGTGCATCACTTTGTGAACTCGACATCGTCTAGGCTTCCCGTTAACAAGATCTGTATGTGAGACCTGAACCAAGCTTAGACTCACAAGCTCAGTCAAGTAGTCATCTCCGATCTCTTCACTCTCAACAAAACCCTCGGCTACCCATTGCCGAATCAATCTTGCGCACCTTATTGAGTAGTCCTTGGGATAAATGCCAAAGTAGAGGAAGCAAGCTTCGAGAGCGGGAGGTAGATAGCTACACCGCGGTAGTAAAATGTCTGCCATTTCTAGTAGGACAGGATTGGAGTTTAACATTGAGTGAAAGTTAGAAAGGAACCTATTGACTTCATTCCCATCGGCTGTCATGCTTTTTACCATATCCGACAGAACTTCCCCGGCGACAGCAAGAGCGAGCGGCAATCCCCCGCATCTCTCAACGATTCTCTCAAACGATTCGTTCCGCAATTCAAGAAACACATTCTTGTGAAACAGTTTCATCGCCAGCTCTGGAGCCAGAGGCTGCAGCTCCTGTACGCGAACGAAGAACGATGGTGGCCATGAAACGTCGAGAATCTTAGAAACCCGAGTTGTGATCACGATCGCGCAGCCTCTTTTGCTTTCCGGTAGAGCGCTCTTTATGCCTTCGAAGAAACTCACATCCCAGACATCATCAAACACAACCATGTACCTTTCTTCTTCCAAATGTTGTAACAAATCATTGTGCCTTTCGGCAGTAGAAGAACAACCAGTCCTCGTTGCCTGGTGAAACTGGTTCTTCATATCACGTAGCAGATTCCGCGGTCTGAATGACCGAGACACCGTGACCCAAGCTCGGCAGCTGAAGTTTCCGCTAACTGCAGGCTTGTCATAGACCAACTCAGCCAGGGTGGTTTTGCCAACTCCTCCCATGCCGACCAAGTATATCACTTTGTTCTTGAATTCGTTGTCCAACAACCAACTCTCCAATTCAGCTTCATAAGACTCAAAACCGACAACCTCGGAAGGTACCGGCCATGGTCTGGTGTATCCAATAAAACTAGTACTAAGTCCTTGCTCGCTCGAGCCCGAATCATTCGACTCTTGGATTGCTTCCATGAATTATATGTTGCCTGAATTAATGGGCTATTTCACAAGTAGCTTTCTTCTTTCTTATGTGAATCTACATGGTTGAGGCATTTTCTTTTTTTCTTTCTCGTAAACTGTTTCTCTGTCTGTCTCTGCGACTGGTATTTGAGGTCGTTTTACTTGTTGATAAAGGAAGTTTTTGTTTTTTAAATCATTCATTCACTTTGCAGTTTAGGCCCAAATCTTGTGTTCAATGTACCTTTTCATGCTATTTAATATACAGCGCGCATACCAAATTGACAAATAAAGTCAAGTAAAAGAGAAAAAAAAAAAAAAGTCATGTCACCAATACTGAAAGTGTTCGGTGGAGATCTAATAAATGTGGACAAAGATACTATAAGAATATCATTTGCAAAAAAATAAGAAAGATAAAAGGATTTAAAATGAAATGGAAAAAAAAAAAAAAAAAAAAAAAAAAAAAAAAAAAAACTCAATGACAGCTAACTAGGTCCACAGTCAGTCTTTACGAAGGCTCAGCTAAGGCTCCAAGTTGTCATATTATTAATTCCCTTAAGAAAGGAAAAAAATAAAAAAAAAATAAAAAAGAAAGAGGAGGAGGTTTTCACTTGAATTGAGCTTTATCTTGCATGACAGCAATCATTTATCCACCCAATGTCAAATTTTACTTTTCTTTTCTGTAGAATATGACTTTGATAGGGATCTTTTGGCTTTTGTGCATTACTGGTTTATTATTATTATCGTCCTCGTCGACATCTAAAGAAATTTAAGCGGATCAGTGGGAATCTATGAAAGTAGGAAAAGGTATATCCGTTTCTAAATTTTTATTTTTTTATTTTTTTTCAAGTCTCTGTCATTAATTGGGTGTTATGGTGGTTGCTGGACTTTTCTATAGTAATAATAATTATTTGGTTATAAAAAAAAAAAAAAAAAAAAAAAAAGTCTCGCACCAATTATTCATGGAGACGTGCGTTAATCTTTGCAGGAAAAAAATGCATAAATTTATGATGGAGACTGCAAGGTTTAGTATTCTTCCCTACCAGATCAACGGTCCAGTATTTGCATACTGTTCTTCCCTTCAATAATGGAGTGGGAATCTAAGTAATTTTTTCCCTTTTTTTTTTTAACCAAGTGGGAGGAAGGGTGGGCCTCTCTATTGCTAGCTCCTTGCCAAGTCTCACAACAATTATTGTTGGATACTTCATTGGCTTATTTGTATTTTCATATCCTACATTTTATTTTTATTTAGAATAAAAATTTGTCACTTTGAATATAGTCCTATACTTCCTGCAAAAAAAAAAAAAAAAAAAAAAAAATATATATATATATATATATATATATATATACACACACACACCATCAAACTATATTTAATATAGAAATGACACTTGATTTCGATCTCAACAATATAAGCTATTCTTAAATGAAAAAAAATTGAAAAGTAAAATAAAACAAAAAAAATTGAGTTTTTTTCTTTGTTTTTGTTTTATGTTTTATTTAAGGGTATTTTGGGTAAAATTCAAAATGGGTGTTGACTACTAAATGATATGTATTTGTATGTGTGTGTGTGTATATATATATTTAATGTGATGACATAAAAATGCACTAGTCAAGATAAGAGGATATTTTCAAAACAAAAATAAGATAGAGAAATTGGCTTAAATGATCTTTTAACTTTTTAAGAGATGACAGTTTGGTCTATGTTTATTTTTTAATGGTACTGATCCTAAACTCTCTTAAAACAATGACGATTTGGTCTTTTCCGTTCAATTCCATTAAATTTCTAATGTACATTACATGTGATTTAATTTGTGAGGGTATTTCAGTAATTCAATAATAATTGCTATAAAAAATAATAAAAATCATAAAAAATTAAAATTCTCTCTCTCTCTCTCTCTCTTCATTTCTCAAACTCAGATTGACGACATCGGCGGGGGCGCGGGGGGGTCGGGGGGTGGGGGGGGGGGGGGGGGGCGCAGTGATCGGCCACAGAGAAGATGGGGGTGTGAGTTCGATAGCGGTGGTGTTGAGGGGAGCCAACCTAGATCAGAACCCCTTGCCGGGGGGGGGGGGGGGGGGGATAAACCTAGAATCCGATGGTTCGGATTCCGGGGTGGAGGGTTTGGATTCGTGGGGAGCAGGGGGTGGCGGGTTTTGAATTTGGATTCCAGGGGGAGGGTTCGGATTCATTTGGGGGGGGGGGGGGGGGGGGAGGGGGTTGCGGCGTTGGATTTGAGTTCGGTGGGGTAGGAGGGGGCCTGGGGTTTGAGTTCTTAACTGGATCTGGGTTGTGTGGGCGTTCGCGTTTGTCAACGAAGGTGGAAGCCCGGCGACGGAAAACACGAGGGTGGTCTTCGACATCCGGTGTCGAATCTGTTTGGGGGGGGGGGGGGGGGGGGAGGGAAGGGAGAAAGAGAGAGACGATCTCTCGGTCTTTGGCGTCGAATCTGGGGGGGGGGGGGTGGGAGGGGAGAGACAACCGGTGCCGGCGTCGGACCTATGGAGGGAGGGAGGGGAGGGGAGGGGAGTTTCGTCTTTTTAGGGGTATTTTCGTTCAAAAGTACAAAATGTGCTTCTTACGTGATCATTCCGTGAGTTTTTTAATGGAATTAGATGGAAAGGACCAAATCGTTACCTTTTTAGAGAGTTTAGAGTCAATATGGTAAAAAAAAAAAGACAGGAATCAAAGTGTCATCTTTTAAAGAATTCAGAGATTATTTAGATCAATGAATAAGATATAAAGACAAAAGGGTAACTATGTCCTAAGAAATAAGGGTTTACTAATTCAAATGTTCAGCATTTACACATTCTGGTGGCTCCAATACACTTTTATTTTTTTATTTTTTTTTGAAAGGATCATTCTATGATATATAATATAAAAAAAAAATCCTCTATCACTAAAGCATAATATTAAATAGTCAAAATTCACCAAAAAAAAAAAAGTCAAATATTCAGACTTACAACCACCGCCCCACAACCCCCCCCCCCCCCCCCCCCCCCCCCCCCCCCCCCCCCCCCCCCCCAAAAAAAAACGAACTGTATTTCGCTGTTGGCCTTTTTTTTTTTTTTTGAACTAAAAAAAAAAGAGAGAGACAAAAACAAGAAAGAAAGAAAGAAAAAACTTTTGATTCTTCTCTCTTGATGGAAACATTATCATTCTCTGGAGGTCGTCAGAACCTTATCCTTTAGAACATTAAGAGAGAGATGATAAAAAAAGTTTTCTCCAAATTGGGTTCTTCACCATCCAATCTTTGGAGGGAAGGAGAACAGCATATAGATCAACAGTCCTCGGATGTAGACATACAAGTTTCAGCAGTGACAGAGAAACTGGGAGAATTGTTAGCTCGAGAAGTACTATTTGTTCACACGAGATTAAGACGTGAAATTAGGTGGGCTACGAATGATCTCCATGAGTACTTGAGACGCTTCAGAGACGCAGCTCACAAGCATAAAAGTGTGATTCCCAACTTTGAGGCCAAGGTTCTTCATCATGGTCATTTGGTGGAAGACATCACGGACACCTTCCTCATTCGGAGAGAATTGCTAAAGCAGCGCCGGAACGGCCTGATCGCGAAGTCGATTCGTCCTTTGATCAGATTGAGCTCCTTTTGGAGCCAAGACTTTCTGATAAATGAGATGAAAGCCGTCAGGCTTTCTTTCACCACTTTTTGGAAGGATTCCTTGCACAAGCTCGATTCTCTCGTCGGTGACGGTGACGGCGACGGCGACACTGACACCCTCAAGGCAGAAACTTATCGTCATAATTACTTGTTTAACAACGCATCAAAAGATGTTGTTGGCCTTGAGAAATTAGAAGAGGCTATAGTCGTAGAGATGTTACGAGACAACGAGTTTGACCGGGGCGTTCGTGTCATTCCAATCGTTGGTATAGCTGGTTCTGGCAAGACGACTTTGGCTAGTATCGTATACAATAGAAGAGATGTTGGTGAAAATTTCCAAGTCCGGGCTTGGATTCGTGTATCGACAGGGTACAATGTTAGAGATCTCTTGATAGACATGTGGAGACAAATTGCAGGGAAGAACGGGGCAAAGATCGCGACGGAGAAGGACTATTATGATCTGCGGAAGGAGCTGGATACGTTGTTGAGGACGAACCGATATCTGGTAGTCATTGATGGTGTCTGGTCACCTCATTTCTGGGATGAAGTTGGACATGCCTTTCCTGACACAGAGAGCGGTAGCAGGATTTTGTTGACGACTTGCGATAGTGAAATAGCGCGGCAGGCGAGTGCGTGGAATAACCGGAATGGCGATATTTTTCAACTTCATCGATTAAATGATGAGCTTATGTGGGCATTGTTCTTGAAAGAGATGAGATGGGACGAAAGCCAGATGAACGATTTGGAGTTGGCTTTTCTCAAGAACAATGTGTTGAGAAAATGTGACGGTTCGCCTCTAGCAGTCATCAAACTATGTCGTTCGGTATCTACCAGAACCGCTCGTTATCAAGAATCGTTGAGATTGATTGTTGAGCAAGTAAGTTCGGGCGAAGATAGATCGAGTAATTTCTCCTACCGGTTGACTCTGAGCTATCAAAATCTACCTCCAAGGATTAGGCCTTGTTATCTTTATATGGGGCTGTTTCCCAGAGCATTTGAGATTCCCATCAGAAGATTGTTCCGGCTGTGGATCGCAGAGGGATTGGTGAAACCAGATTTTCAGTCTTCTGATAAAACACCTGAAGACTTGGCAGAGGATTATTTCAAAGAACTTGTGGATAGAAACATGATAGAGGTGACAAAGCGAAAGTCCGACGGACGTCCCAAGACGTGTCGGATTCCTGGTATATTGTACGATGTATTCTCGGCAAAAGCCATGGATCTTGGACTTTTTTTTGTCCATAGGTGCTCGGAGTATACATCGGTCCCACATCCGAAATTTAACGTTCGTCGGCTTGCAGAATACTTTGACATCAAGAACTATCCTTCTTTAAGTGCCTACAACCAACATCTCCGTTCTTACATATCTTTCAATACCCGAAGACGAGATACACCAGCTCATGAAGTAGGTATCTTTCTTGACAAGCTTACAGCCAAGCGAGGCTTCGGGTTGCTCAGAGTGCTCGATCTAGAAGGTGTCTACAAACCTACACTAACGGAGTCCCTCGGTAAACTCCTGCAATTGAGATATTTAGGCTTGAGATGGACTTTCCTAGATTCACTTACGGATGCTGTTGGTGATCTGATGTACTTGGAGACTTTGGATGTGAAGCACACCAATATAACCACTTTGCCTACTTCAATTTGGAAGGCAAAGAACTTGAGACATCTATACATGAACGAAGTTCACTTCGATATGTCGATTCAGAAGCGGCCTAGTGAGTCTCTAACCAACCTGCAGACCTTGTGGGGGCTGTCCATAGACAACAGAAGCCTTGTTGTGAATTGGCTGAGCAAATTGATTGGCCTCAGAAAACTGGGATTGACATGCCATTCATCAAGAGTACAGGCAATAGCCGACTGGATTTCGAAACTTACCGATCTTCAATCGTTGAAGTTGAGATCGATCGACGAGTTTGGTCAACCTTCACACCTTAAGTTGGCCAACTTGACACTGCACCACAAGCTCTCCGACTTGTATTTGCTCGGAGTTCTACCAAAAGCAGTTGATGAAGCGCTTCAGCTCCCGCCAAACTTAAAAATCCTCACCTTGTCAGGCTCACAACTAGGTGAAGATTCGATAAGATTGCTTGGAAAACTGCTCCAACTTAACATCCTTCGGCTCTATGGCCGCTCATTCTCCGGTAAACAAATTTCATGTCTTGATGGCGACTTTCCTGAACTCCTTGTTATGAAATTGTGGATGCTTGATGAACTAGAGGAATGGAAAGTAGAGAGAGGAGCAATGCCTCGCCTCAGAGAAGTAGAGATCAGAGGTTGCCGAAAGTTGAAAAATGTAGAGGGATTGGAGCACATAACGACCTTGAACGATTTGACCTTAACAAATATGCCAGAGGATTTTGTTCAAAGTGTTAAAGCAAGCATGAGCAAGGATTTGTCTATCACAGTAAATGAATGGAAATTTCCCTCTCTACAGGTTAGTCTTCTCTTTCCATCTCCAACAACAAAAAAAAACAAAAAAAAAAAATTTCCAGTTTTATGTAATCTGGTACTTAACAATAAATGTTTGTGTCTTGAATGCAGGGGTGATTCATTTGGAAACCAGAATCCACAAAAAAATTTCATCTTCGACCGTTCTTCGATTATGATAGCCATGTGTTTCCAGTTCTAAAGCAGCCGAATGCTGTACCGGTGACCCCAATATAGCCCGGCGAATTGTAGTTTCCATGGTCATAAGTTGGGGCTATACTAACCGTCATGTTCATCTGATCTTTTACCATCTGTATTATTTGAAAATTAGAAATCTAAGTCATGACTTATTCTCTGAAAAAAAATTAGCAAATCCTCGGTCATGTTGCATATAATTACATATATATATATATATATATATATATATATATTTGGACAAGGTCAATAATTTTGAGAATAAAAACCTGATGTACAAGTTCAATATTTGTCAAAACCAGCAACTGAACCAACTTTAACTTGCTTATACTTGATTCAGCAATGGAACCAAAACACGCTTTGTTTTCTAGAAAGAATTGTAAAATTACCATCAAAAGAAGGATTAAAAAAAAAAAGAAAGAAAGAAAAAGATAAATTAACAACACTGACGACAAGCCTGCAGAATTGAAAAACAATGTCCTTTCAAATACGTGGCCCACATCAGATAACTTATTGTAAAATACATTATAAGCAAAGACTTTCATTAAAAAAAAAAAAAAAAAAAAGAAGCAAAGACTTTCATTTAAAAAAAAAAAAAAAAGGGCAAAGACTTTCATGACCTTTAAGTCGCTTTAAAGGATAGATGCGAATCGCTGAAACCAACTTTAACTTGCACACACATGATGAGCACTACATACATATATATATTTTTATATGTATGTATGAAAGAGTTTTAAAAGACGCTGCAAATTCAGATTCAGTTTCGCATCTATATATTGCGTTTTAGAATTGTTCTCAAAACACTGCTTGGATCTCCAATTTAAAGCCAAAAATGATACCCACAAGTAAGTAATTAATTTACTTCTACTGTGTTTATTCCAAAGGTAGTTCATAAGTTTATGAGTTTACCTCTATCTATTGGCTATACTGTTTTAGAGAAACTGTTTTAGAGATGATTTTTTTTACAGTTTTAGGCAGCTTGGTATACATAAAGGGGAGAAGAGCTATGGAGCTGTTTCCTTCGGCGTTGCGGAAACTATGGAAAGACTGGGAACTGCGAGTTCTGGTCTTGGTTAGCCTCGTCTTGCAGATAGTTCTCATTTTCTACGGGGATCGCAGGAAATACTCAAGCAGGATTTGGGTGAGAATTGTGTTGTGGTGTGCCTATTTGATGGCTGATTGGGTCGCAACCGTTGCGCTTGGCGTCATTTCCAACAATCTTGGAGATGTTATCGACAGCACTGGCAAAGACGGTTCTTTGGATACTGATGCTCAGCTGACCGCGTTTTGGGCGCCATTTCTTCTGCTGCACTTGGGAGGTCCAGATACCATCACTGCTTATTCCTTGGAAGACAATGAGTTGTGGTTAAGGCACTTACTTGGGTTAGGAGTACAAACAGGAGTGGCTTTGTACATCTTTCTTATGGCTTGGACAGGGTCAAGACTCTCCGTCTTGTCCATTCCGATGTTTGTTGCAGGAATTATCAAGTATGGAGAGAGAACCTGGGTTCTCAGGTCGGCGAGCAATGAGAATTTCAGAGACTCCATGCTCACTCCTGCTGATCCAGGACCGAACTACTCCAAGTTCATGCAGGAATACACTCTGAGACAGTTTGAGGGATTCCATGTCACAGCTGATGAGGTGATCGAGGCTCAGGTCCCCGTGAATCCCTCCGGCATCACAGATAGCTCCGTCAGTGATGCCGCGGAATTGCTCATGGCACATGACTTGTTACAAGTTTTCAAGCGCCTTTTCGTAGAACTCATCCTTGGTTTTGATGACCGCGAAAAGAGTCGATCTTTATTCAAAGAGATTTCCTTGGATAAAGCTTTCAAAGTAATAGAGATTGAACTGGGATTTGTGTTTGACATGATCTATACTAAAGCAACAACGATATATTCACTCCAAGGATTTGTTCTTCGCTTCATCAGTTTGGCTTGTACCTGTGCCGTATTGGTTTTCTTCTCCTTGGCGGATCATAAACACTCGAATGTCGATTTGGTCATCACATATCTTCTGCTGTGTGTTGCTGTACTTTTAGAGGTATATGCAATTTTCCTGCTAATCTCATCCGACTGGACCGATCTTTGGTTGAGCAAGCATACCAACACTTCGATTCGTCGAGCCATCACTTGTTTACAGCTTCCTAAACATCCTAGGTGGTCTAACTCCGTGGCGCAGTTCAATGCATTGAGATTTTACCTTAAAGTCCACAAATCCACATTCTCTTATGGAATCCAGAAGCTCCTCTGCCTCAATAAGGTGTTAGAAAAACATCGCTACACGGAGTATAAGCAAGTGTCCATCGATTTGAGACAGCTGGTTTTTGACCATCTCAAGGAGAAATTTGAGCATCTGACAGTAGCATCGAACAATGTCGCGACAGATATCAGAACCATGTGTACCTGCCGAGGGGAGCGAGTACTAGAAAAATATAATTGTACTGAGCAACTTGATTGGAGTATCAAGGTCGAGTTCGATCAAAGCATTCTGATATGGCACATCGCTACACATCTCTGTTACTACAAGGATCATACTGAAATCCCAAGCGCCAACACGCTAAAAAGTAAAGTGAGCAAACGAATATCGCAGTACATGTTATATCTCCTAGTGATGCGTCCTTTCATGTTGCCGGTTGGGATTGGGATGATCCGATTTCGAGATACTCAAGCGGAGGTCACCAAGTTCTTTGAAGAGCACCAGACCATACCAGATGGTGACACTCAATTACATAGTCATAGACTTATGAACCTTCTCACTCGGGCAATGAAGCGTCTAAAAATAAGGAACAAGTCCAAGTTGGAAATACCCCAAGCCTGCAATATGTTGCTGAAGGTTAACACCGCAGTTCCACCGGTGAAAGTGAAAGGGGACAGAAGCAAATCTGTTCTGTTCGAGGCGTGTAGACTCGCATCGCAATTGCAAATGCTGTCGGATAAAGGTAAGAAATGGGAAATGGTGAGTGAAGTTTGGGTAGAGATGCTTGCTTATGCCGCGAGCCAATGCAGAGGGAACTACCATGCTCAGCAGCTGAGAAGGGGTGGAGAGCTTCTCACTCACGTCTGGCTTCTGATGGCCCATTTCGGATTAACCGAACAGTTCCAAATTTCGCAAGGCCACGCCAGAGTTAAGCTTGTTGTGAAATGAGAAATGCTTCTAACCAAGCACTTTTTCTTCTATTTTTTATTTCCCACTTTGCCTTCTATATGTCTCCCCAAGTGACTGTAAATGCATGTAGTTTCTTCAATGCGTAAGAACTGTAAAGTGGGATTTTTGCAGTTGAATTCTTATTCATTTGTCTGACACTTGCACTTCTAAAGTATATAACTATAATTTTTATTTTTTCTAAGACCTAAATTTCTTTAAAAAAAATTTAGTTATGCCCTTATATTATGAGAAAAATTCTACTTGTGTATCTACTTAACTTTTGAAACTTAATTTTATACTTAAAATTTTTTAAAGCATCTCAGATGTACCCAATGTTATGAGAAGAATTCTATTCGTGTTCCCACTTAATTATTGAAAATTTATATATAACCAAGTGTCATCTTTTATTATTTATTTTTTCGCAGTGAAGAAATTTTCTAACTTCACCGTTAGACCTAATTGACAAAAAAAAAAAAAAAAAAAACATAATTCTTGTTATTTTTTTAATATCTTATCAGGTATATCTATTTTAGACGTTAAACTTATTCAAAATCATATTAAAATAAAAAATTAAATTAACAAAATTTGATAGAGATATACTGATGGTTTAAAATGAAGCTCCTCTAAGATAATACTTTTCTCTATGTAGAATTCTCAATTTGCTATTGTTCTAATTAGTGTTCAACCAAATGAGAGATATATTGCATTTCTTAAAAAAAAAAATAATAATAATAAATAGAGAAATAGACTGGATTGAATTTTCTTTCTTTTACTTATTCATTGGGAACTATACACCATATCACATGTTGATTATTGACTTTTAATTTTACACATTACACTATCATAAACTTTCTTTATTATTAAATCAGCTGTCTTTTTGTCAATATTTTGTGTTAAAAAAAAAGATACCTTATATTTATATGAGCTTTATTTATATATAAAGTCGAAATGAAACATTTTAAAAGATAAATTGTACCTTCATCAGTAATATTTTAAAAATAAACTGCACTTTTATTAAAAAATATGTAACGTTATTATAAATTTTTTAGAAATACAATTTTCATCTAAAAACATGTAATTACGATTTTAATCTTAATTAAAATTCATATAATTTAAATGTGTTCAACTTACATTCAATTTTTTGGACGAAATATCTATAGAGGACCGTTAGCATAAGATCGTAGTAAAGTTTACGACAGTCTGAAATGTAAAGTTAAATAACCGAGCCCTCTGTAAATAACCCTTTATTTTTCGTTTTTAATTTAAAAAAAAAAAAAAATGCCCCGAACGCGTGTCGTTTTTCATCTTCGTAATCAATAAACGATGCGTTTCGTCCGAACTCACAGCATTACAGTCTTCCTCTTCTATGTCTCTTGTCCAAGTTGAGCTTCCCGCGCTCGAAGCTCCTAGGGTTTAAGCTTCTGCAAGTTCTTAGTTACTCAGATTTTAGGGTTTATCAGTCCTGAATTTCTTTCATTTTCGGATATGGACGTTGAAATGGACTCTTCTCCCAAGTACTTCGATCCAGAAGACCTCACAATCAGAGAGCAATTTCGCCGATATGGGTACGCCTCCAATTATATTTATATAAATATATATTACTTTTTCTTACCTTTTTTTTTTTTTTTTTTTTTCAATTAACGGTGATAATTTTTTTCCTTAAAAAATTTAAATTTACTGCATTTTTAGTTTGAAATGCGCGTCTCTTACTAAGAATTGAACTAATTTTTATATTCGTAAAAAAGTTTGTGGGTAAAGCTTAAAACTTTGGTTGTTAGGGTTTGGAGGTTTTGAATTAGATCAATGAAGAATTTTGATCTTATTCTTTTATGGGTTTTTGTTCCTTTTTGGATTCTGGCGAACATGTTTTTTAAGGGGGGGTTTTGGAGTTCTGACTCGGTGACTAAAATTTATCAGTTCTGACTATGTACATTAAAACCCATTCTTTTGTCAGTTAATGGAGTATTTTATGCAGGAAAAGACACCCGGGTTCGAGCTTATCGCCTCATCGAGAAAACTCGCCATCGAAATTTGGTGAAGCGAGGTTGCTATACGATGGACAGAATATCCATAGCCCGACTAATGCTGCACTTATTCTAGAAAATATCAAACAAGAGGTTGAAGGCATAGATGCTTCTTACTCAGGAGGAACACCTTTAAAGGCTCATTCAGCTTTGAAAAGGAATTTGTCTGATGATGGTGATGGAATCCCAGAAGCAGATTTTGGTTTTGATTCGGTGCGCTCTTTGCTAAAAGCTTGCAAACGCGAGGATGAGACGCTGGCTGATGGTGGAGATACAACATTTACTTTTTTCGCTTCTCTACTTGATTCTGCTCTTCAAGGTATTTGAAGCAGACTTATATTTAAGTGCTCCTAAAGCTTGCATTTCTCTTACTATTTTCCCGCACCTGTTTCTTGTGTTCATTGGATTTCTATATTTTCCTTCAGATCATTATGCAAACTTCTGTTACATAGGATTTAGGGTTTGGGCATTACGTTGATGGAAGATAACTGGCGTGATATTAGGTGACTTGGCTGTTAAGTAGCAATGTCTTTAGAAATATATTTCTGATGATATAAAAGTTCTCTTCATTGTTACGAATGGTATTGCAATCTCCTCTTGCTCAAGATTGGTATATATGGCTTTTACCTATCCACGCCATTTATTTTTCTATAAACTTGGTTTGCAGGGTTGATTCCAATTCCCGACCTAATACTAAGATTCGAGAAATCCTGTCGGAACGTCTCTGAGTCAATTAGGTATATCCCCATTACTGCTATTACTTTAGCATCATATGCTTGTAAATTGACATCTTATATTTAACTGGCAGTACTCCTAATAATCTGAGTGTCGATTTGATTAATATAGAATTTTCAATAATAAAAATTGTTTTGGTGAAACTGTGTCATGTAGTTTGATCTAATTCCCTAATGTCTCATCGCTGTTGATTAAAAATATTAATAATTTTGGTAACTACCTGGTTGCCAATCTTGGTATTGCTGCTATAGGTATGGATCCAATGTCCGTCATCGTGTTGTAGAGGACAAGCTAATGAGGCAAAAGGCCCAGCTCCTGCTTGACGAGGCTGCTTCCTGGTCCCTCCTGTGGTACCTCTATGGGAAAGGAAATGAACTCCAACCTTGTATATTGTGCTAGAAATGATGTTTTCACACACAATTAGACACAAATGAAACCGAGGATACAAGCATTGCCAGTTTATATTCTGAGATTGTTTCAAAATCTTTGAAGTGACACTTATGTTGCCTTTGATGTCTTGTGTGTTCCATTGTCTTAAAGTTGATGAGAAACATGTCAACATGAAGTAAAGGCAAGCAAACTTATAAATGTATGGGAAAAAAAATGTGGTGCAAAGTGCCCGATCTTATTACACCCATCACCCATGCATCGTTGTATGTGATTTTGAAAGTATTACTTAGTTCCTGGAATTATAAATCAGTTCTTGGCTGTTGTGAACGTGAGCTCTTGGTCTTGTACCTGACATTTGTTATTCTTCTTGCAGGAACCGAAGATATCCCAAAAGAGCTCATCTTGGTGATGCTTTTATTTTATTCTATTATTATTTTTTAATCTTTTAAATGCTGTACTGTTTAATTGGAAAAATATGTCTGCTTCTGTTGCTTTTTTTAAGGCCGAACACGTTAGTACTTCATGGAATGGTTTGTTCTTGTCTAAATACATTCACTCGTGACAGTTACCCCCAACTTCACACATGGAAGCTTGCCAGTTTGTAGCAGAGGACCATTCAGCACAGTTGTGCTTGCGGATTGTTCAATGGCTAGAAGGTTTAGCTTCCAAAGCCCTTGACCTGGAAAGCAAGGTTTAACCTTCGTTTCAGTCTTTATTATGGGCCCTCTTTGGCATAACGAGTGTCATCTTGAAGCTTCAGTTTTGTGGCCTTTTTTGTACTAGAATTTTTCACATGGAAATTTGTGAAAACTATTAGGTGCGAGGATCACATGTTGGGACCCATCTCCCAACTTCCGGAATTTGGCATCATACCCAACGGTATCTGAAAAAAGGAGTCTCCAATGCAAGCACTATTCATCACTTAGATTTTGATGCTCCGACACGAGAACATGCTCATCAGCTACCTGATGATAAGGTACTCTTTATGTCTTTGTTTTGAAGATTTCTTTTAAGCTAGTTTGTTTTTGAAATTTCATCACTCCCTAATATCATTCTTCTTGGTTATGGTATGCTCTGTATATCTATATATTAGTAATAGTAGGATTGCCAGTGGGTAACTGAAACAAAATGCAGGTTCTGTCTTCTTCAAAATTGATGTATAAATGCAGCCCTCAAAAAGCTGTATATGTGAAACTTAGGCGATTTGGTGGAAGTTATCATCTGGCTCCTTTATTGTACTAACTTAATGGCATTGCTTTTTACGTGTAACAGATTTAGCAAAACATGACATGCAAAATTTGCAAATATAGAATTAATTTTCTGTCATATTGTTTTGTTTTCTTAAAGTGAGACTGTATGATTTTAAAAGTTCCATTTTATGATTTCCTATGAACAGAAGCAAGATGAATCTCTTTTAGAAGATCTATGGACTCTTCTGAGAGCTGGGAGACTCGAGGAGGCGTGTAACCTTTGTAGATCTGCAGGACAAGTAAGCAAAGTTATAAAAATCATGCAGTTTCATTAGCTTATTTATGTCTTGGGCTGCCCTCCTGATGCCTGCTAATATTTTGGCAGCCATGGAGAGCTGCAACTTTGTGTCCATTTGGGGGGCTGGACCAATTTCCTTCTGTTGAAGCTCTCGTAAAAAATGGGAAGGACAGAGCTTTACAAGCCATTGAACTGGAAAGTGGCATAGGTCACCAATGGCGTCTTTGGAGATGGGCTTCATATTGTGCCTCGGAGGTTGAGTCCAAAGAATCCTGTCAAGCCAATTTATATTCCAGTAGAATAAGTTCATGCATGTTCAGTTCTGAAATCTATTACCTGCTTACGTTTGGTAAACTGGACATGCATTTTGCAGCAAAAGCTATTCCAAACTATATATTTTACCTTTGTGCTGGTTGTAAATATGATATGTGTCCTTATGCAGATTTCCTTGTTTTTAGGTTTGCATATATGCAGTTTTCTTTTATATATTTTGTATGTGATGTGCGCTTGTCTGCTTGAATTGGTAATTACTGTATGCTCACATCATTCTTTTGTGAATTAATGTAATTTTTTCTTTTTATCTCGGTAGAAAATTGCTCAACAAGATGGTGGGAAGTTTGAAGCAGCTGTATATGCAGCCCAATGCAGCAACTTACACTGCATGCTTCCAATCTGCACTGACTGGGAGGTATATTTCTTCCTATCTTTGCAGACTGATACAAGTTACTGGCTAGTGCTTTCTGTTTATAGCTTAATTTTTTGAAAATCTTTAGCTATTAGGTTTAATTCCTTGCTTTATGTAAGATTACTTTCCCATGATCTAGATACCCCATTGGGTCAGAGGCATGCTTTTGTTTTGGAAACTTTGTTATTTTCTTCTACCACTACTTATTCCCATCATATTTGTCGTAGTCAGCGTGCTGGGCAATGGCAAAGTCATGGCTAGAAGTTCAGGTGGATTTGGAGTTTGCTAATGTGCAACCAGGGAGCCTCGATCAATTTAGAAACTCTGGTGATTTAATTGATGGAAGTCCTGGAAGTAGTGATCATGCTTCTCAGCGTTCAAACAGAGCAGAAAATTGGCCACTCCAAGTTTTGAACCAGCAACCACGGCAACTGCCTGATCTTCTTCAGAAGCTACATTCAGGGTATGCTATGAATTATTTCTCTCGTAAAGTGTACTTTTTTGCTCCTTCCTCAAGATCTTCCTTACTAACTTAACATTGAATCTGAATTAGGGAAATGGTACATGAAAGTGTTACCCGAGCATGCAAGGATCAACAACGGCAAATTGAGGTAAAATGGTGAAGCTTGTTTTCAATTTCATGTTCGTTGAATACTGGTATACATTAAATAAGAGTGAGAACGTTTTGCTTAGAGTAATCATGTTTGCGGCTGCGTGCCTATAGTTGGGAACCACTTTTTTTTCTTCTGTTTATAGATATGCACATAAATTAATGTTTCCTTGTCATGAGTGACGAGTCATTGTTTATCTGAAGGTAACAAATATCTTTTGCTAACGTTTCTATTCTACATAGTTTGACATCTCTTCAAACCTTGTTCGACAGATGGTTCTCATGTCAGGTGATATACCGCATCTGCTGGACCTTATATGGTTGTGGATTGCACCTTCAGAAGATGATCAGAGTGTATTCAGGTAATGTTGTTCTAGTTGCTTTGTCTGAATTCTATGTTCGTTGATTTTTCTTTCATTGTGGAATGCCATATCAAGCGAAATAGCTATAAAGCTGTCCAGCGTTAATGCAAATATGTATTGCCTTGACTATACATGATTGTTCAAATTTGTATTCTTTTTAGGGAACCAATTTGCTTTTCCTCTTATATCCCTAAGAAAAAACGCGTAAGTTGGTTTTCTACTTGTTTAGAAGCAGTTTATTTGACGAGCATTACTCTTTATGTCAGGCTGCATGGCGATCCTCAAATGATTCGTTTTGGAGCTCACTTGGTTCTCGTGCTTAGATACTTACTTGATGATGAAACAAAGGATGCTTTTAAGGAAAAAATTACAAATGTTGGTGACCTTATTTTAAACATGTAAGTAGCTTCAAGTCTAGGATCCTTTCTGGTACTATGTTTTCTTGGTTAATATCTAGAAAGTTGGATACACTAGCAAAGATATTGTAGCAAATATCTACCTCCCCTTCTTTTCTTTTCTTTTTTTTTTTTTTTTTTTCCGGGTGTAATTTCTCCCTGCCTGTCTTTTCACTGTGGTGTACGAACGAAGCCAGATTTGATTGCCTAGCATATTTTAGGAGAATAACAGCAGAGAATCTGATTAAGAAGTGATGATTATAGCGAGTTAGATTTGTGAACAGACTTTACAAATCTTCTTTTCTTCATTGCATGGCATTATTTCTCTTATTGTTTAAACATCAGATTTGACTCACAAGACCATTATTATTTTATTTAGTTGAAGTGATTGCCTTTATTCAACGATTTGACAGTGTGGTTGCTAGATTGATATTCGTGAGCTATGGTGAAATTCTAGTTGCGATGCACAATTTCTTTGTTGCTCGTTAATGTAATTGGTCAATTTGATTTTAGGTATGCCATGTTTCTATTTTCAAAGCAACATGAGGAGTTGGTGGGTATATATGCTTCTCAACTTGCACGTCACCGTTGCATAGACCTCTTCGTGCATATGATGGAACTAAGGCTGAACAGCAGGTAATGATGACTATTGAGGTTATGTTTTCTTATGCGACTTCTCCTTTTCTTTTGAGTTTGTCATCATGGAAGTTAGATATAATGCATGATAACTCTTTACTTTGCGGGATATTTAATATTACGAATGGTCTTCTATAGTTCTATATCATGGTTTGCTATTATACTCGTTTTTCAGAGGGAAGAGACTTGTTATACCCATTGTTTAAAATTGCGCAATTTGAGGTGTGCCTCAGTGAATTGTAGAAAAAAATAGTAATGAGGCCTAAGTCTCAATCGCCCTCTAAATTGCGTACGCCTCTACGAATTGAGGCGTACTCAGAAACGCATGCAAGTTGCGCAATATTGAGGCAATAGCCTCAATTTTTTTGAAGCTTTTTCCAGTCCAAAGAAATTGCTTGGCTACCATAAAGATGAACACATTGGTTTACATAATGTTCAACAAGAGGCTGAAAGATAGACATTTGAAGAAAAAAATTTTGATGTTATGTTATGATTTCTTACTACTATATGATTTTTCATATATTTTCGACTTATTTTATGGTTTCATTTTGAGGCTTATGCCTCAAACTGCCTTAAGGCTTACGCCTTAACTTGCAAACAGAAAACACCTTAATACCCGATTGCGCAATTTTAAACCTTGGTTATACCTAGAACTTTCTGATTTGTGTTGCTCGGGCATCATTATAAATGAATGTAAAACAGCTGACTGCTAGAAGTAATTGAATAAATTTACATGAAGAGTAAAATTGGCGATTTTGTTTCTTCATTTTTTTGATTTACTGTATAGCTTATTTACTTCAATAACCCTCCTTAACTCGTAAATGGTGCAGTTACTGCACGTACCCAATTGATATTTGCATGCATGCTACCATGACTTAGCATACACCTTCCCCTAGTTTGCATGGATGTTTTGTTCACTGTGTTGATATGTTTTTGTTACCATTGTTTTTCGCCTCCGAAAGTGTGCATGTCAAGCACAAAATATTCCTTTCTGCAATGGAGTACTTACCATTCTCTGCCGGGGATGATTCAAAAGGCAGCTTTGAAGAAATCATTGAGAGGTACTTGTGTTTCTTCTTGGGCATACTTTGACTTTCCCATAGGATGCAACTTACGGGATTCTATGTGAAGTCATTTTGTTTGTGCTGATACACTTAAACAGGGTTTTGTCAAGATCTCGGGAAATAAAATCTAGTAAGCATGACAAGTTATCAGATGTTGCCGAGCAGCATCGACTGCAGAGTCTTCAAAAAGCTCTGGTTACCCAATGGCTCTGCTTTACACCCCCGTCCACAATTAGTAATGTCAAAGAAGTTGGTACGAAACTTCTTCTGCGAGCACTGATACATAGGTAATTGATATGTTATGCTTTACAGCTTTTTGGTAGAATTCTGGAAGATGACGCTGCATTCTTGTCAAGTTTTTCTTCTAGAATTGACTAAAATGATGATTTAGAACTTTGGAGAGAATTCTGTTGCTCCGATGTGAGTTTTACACTTTGGATGCCATAATTGTAAACTTTGAAAATCTTTTGTGCTTGATAATTAGACGGCTGTTTCTACAGGGATATAGCCACATTTGATGCTTGATTTGTGGTTTTCCAATTTGCACGCTACTGATACACTCTCTGGTTGACTTTCAACTTTTTTGTGCATGATCATCAAGTTTTCTCAAATCACACATTCATGTTTTATCTTTTTTCTTTCGCTTTCTTTCTATTTGTTTGTTCTGACCTTCAATTTATTGTACTTTCTCTTTAGCAACATATTGTTCAGGGAGTTTGCCCTGATCTCCATGTGGAGGGTTCCGGCAATGCCCATAGGTGCCCATAAATTACTCAGTTTTCTGGCTGAACCTCTGAAGCAACTGTCAGAATCTTCTGATACATTAGAGAGTTATAACGTCTCTGAAAATCTGAGGGAGTTCCAGGATTGGGTATGCTTATCCCCTATCTCTTGTCTTTTTGGTAACTAAACCTTTAAGAATATTAATATCTTTTCTCATTCAAAATAGAGCGAATATTATTCCTGTGACGCTACATATCGCAATTGGCTCAAAATTGAATTAGAGAATGCCGATGTTTCTCCTCTTGAGCTCTCATTAGAGGAAAAGCAAAGAGCCATTTCGGCAGCGAAGGAGACTTTGGATTCGTCTCTGTTATTACTATTGAGTGAGTTCAGTCAACTTTTACTTCAAATGTATTATAAAAAAAAAAAGGCATTGAGAATATCTTGATTGGCTAGCGCTTGATTTATCATTCAAGTTTTGGCAGACTATGGTGGATTTTCCTTATGCAGAGTCTTTTGTTTGAACCTTTTTGGGTTGAAATTTAATGCTCTTTCAATAATTTAAATTCTTTTTAATAGGGAAAGAAAATCCGTGGCTAGTATTTGCCGATGACAACGACGAAATGTTGGAGCCTGTATTCCTCGAATTGCATGCCACTGCAATGCTCTGCCTTCCTTCTGGTGAATGTATGTGTCCAGACGCAACCATATGCACTACATCAATGAGTGCACTTTACTCTTCAGTGAGTGAGGAAACTGTGACAGATCGGCAAGTCAAGGTATGATATTTTCCCTTCCCTGTATCACTTAGTGTGGAAACTCATGAAGACCAAGAATGATACACAGATATTCTACTAGCGCTGCCTAGGCACCGGCCACCAATGAAAGATTGTTCATTTTTAATTATGCAGCGACTTTTTTGTTACACTTTGCTTTACTAACTATAAAAAAATTTCTTCGGCCAGGTAAATGTTTCCATACCATCGACGGACAATTACTGCATTGAGGTAGTGCTTCGCTGTTTGGCAGTGGCAGGCGATGGCATTGGACCACATGATCTCAATGATGGTGGTATCCTTGCTGCCATTATGGCTGCTGGTTTCAAAGGTAAGAAATTCCACAATTAGTACTCTGACTACCGACAATTTGTAGACCTTGGATATAATTCTTTGCTTGTTGGAGAAAACATAAATATGGTATTCAGAAAATAGTTTGAGAAAAATCAAGATGACTGAATCGAATGATTTCTGATGCAGGCGAGCTTCCTCGATTTCAACCCGGGGTTACAATGGATATTTCTCGGTTAGATGCTTGGTATTCAACCAAAGATGGTTCTTTAGCAGGCCCAGCAATGTATATAGTGAGGGGACTTTGCCGTAGGTGTTGCCTTCCAGAACTCATTCTTCGATCTATGCAGGTAAGCTTCTTTGATCCATATTCCAGGAACTAAATATAACACCGGTGCAGAACTTTTCGTCCTATTTTCTATGTAAGATGAGATGATTCTTTGATATCTCCCTGAATTTGTACTTCTCATGTCGTCATGAATGTTTCACACACAGGTCTCTGTTTCGCTCATGGAGTCGGGTGTCACGCCTGAAAGCCATGATGAGTTGATTGAGCTAGTGGGGAGCCCTGAAACGGGATTTCTCCATTTGTTTAGTCAGCAACAATTACAGGTACGTTAATAAGTTAAGCCTATTTATTCACAGAGAAACCAGATTTATAACATTTGCTCTAGACCTCATCGACCATCCCCAAATCGTCCAAAGGAATGAACATGTCATGTTTGGAAATTGCCTTGTACGTTTTGCTTTTGTATAAAATGTTCATCATGCCATCCACAAAAGTAAAAAATATAAATATAAATAAATAATTGAAATCAATATTCTTCATTGTGGGTGGAGGATTCGAACTATACATCTTTTTTGTAGTCAGGTGTGGAATTATTGTTAGATTATATGCCTGTAACACGGGAAGTGCCTAATTTTAGAATCATGAGCGTTCCCAATTTTTTCGAAACATTTATCTGGAAATGCTGATTTATCATCACATGCTTTTTATCATGTCATTTGTAGGAATTTCTATTAAATGAGAGGGAATACTCAATATTCCAAATGGAGCATCAAGAGGAACAACTTTCTTGATTATTTTGCTGCTGAAGATTTTTTGCAAGTTTTGTGCTCTACTCAAAGCCCGTTGATGAAGTTGTAAAGTTGGGGATTTTTTTTTTGTCTCGATATTAAGCTAAACTGTTTACGTCAACACGACTTGTCGTCTGTTAGAAAGACAGGCTGGGGGTTGGCGGACAGACTTGCGATTAAAAAAGAGAGAGAGAGAGAGAGAGAGAGAGAGAGACAACTTGCGAAATTTCCTAAAAACGACATCAAACTCTTAAAACGAGACCATACGTTTTTTTATTTTTTATTTTTTTTATTTTTGTATAATTTTTTATTTTACACCTGAACGGTAGTAATCAATAAGCAACATTTTTTTTTTTGGTTCCCCTCCGGTTCAAACGACAACAGGATTCTAAAGTAAGAAAGACATGTTTCAGTAATATTAAGACACAAAAAAGAGTATTTGTATAAAAGACATTTGTTTACATGAGCTACAAACTTGTTAAAAACGAATATACGATTCAAATGAAAATTGACACCTTGTTATGTACTCAAATTGGTAGAAAGCTAATTTACAAATAATGTGTATTTTTGAACACATAGACGGTAGTGAACAATCAAGTAAACATTACAATATTGGCAACAAATTTGTTAAAAATTAAATCTTGAATAATATTAATCTAAGATTGATAAATATTAATATGTATTTTTCATTGATTGATAAAGGTCGATTGCATGTGTTTTTCACTGATTGATTACAATTAATCACAGATTAATTGTGGACGATTAATGGACATTGATATGTTTAAATAAAAAAAATCTGTCATTGTTTAAAATAAGGATTTAAAAATTGTATATTTACTTAATTTCTCTAGATTTTTCTTTAAAGAAACATCTTATTAGTTTTTGTTGAGAAAACAAATTAGATATTAATTTTAAATCATTGAATCTGAATCATATAATGCCATTTTATAAATATTTTGGTTTTTTTATCTATATTAAACCTAGTTTAATCTGACAGATTTCACTTTAACATAAAGTCCTAAACTTGAATTTACTTTTTCTTAATTAGTTTTATATATGATTATACCAATCAATTTTTATTTTCCACATTGATTGTTATATTTTCTCCATTATTAACACGGATTATTTGTCTTATTTCTTATTTCAAATTGTTTGATTAGCTATGTTTTAGCAATCTTTTTAAAGGCTGATGATTTAGATTGACTATCTTTGGAGAAAAATAAAAATCTTGTGATTGGAATTATTTTTCCACCATTAATATAAAAAAAAAAAAATCTAGCTTACAAATGTACACTTAGACATCTTAATGGGTGTTTGGTGAAACCATTCAGACCAAAAAATAATTTATTAATATTATTATTTTTTTCAAAAAGTCAATTAATTTAACTGTTTATTTGTTTCAATTATAATTTAAAAACTAATAACTTTCATATACAAGTTAAATGAGATTAAAAAAAAATTATATAGAATTTTAAAAGCAACGAAATAAAATCTATAATGATAATTTATTTAAACACAAATAAAGTTTTTATATTTTTAAATTCTAATTAGTCAAACATATAATTCAACTCCAACTTTTAACTTAAATTAAAATTTTTCAACTTCAATACTCACTCCAATCACAAGCTTAATGTGGATGGATCCATAGAAATAATAATGAACAACTATAAAACCACATACAAGTGCAAAGAGGGGAAAAGTATCAGATTAACAGTCTTAAAAACCACAAAAAATCTGAAACAAAAGAAGAAACTTTCTTTACACTTGTCTTGGAAAAATAGAAGTGTAATAATATTTTTGCCGAATAAAGTCCCGACTAAAAACCTCCCACCCTTATACCCTGCAAAGGCGTTCAGAATTCTTGGTCTCCGTTCTCTCTCATGGTTTTCTGTTAGTTCTACATCGGAAACTTGCTTGAAGCATTATTTATTAGGGTTTTATTTCTTCTACGTATTTGTATGTCATTTTCCTCCCTGTTTTCCCGCGATCCAAACACCCTGTTAGGGCCGTAACAAGTATCAGATTTCTCTAAATTCCAAAACTCCATTATGGGTGTGTCGTTTAAAGTGTCGAAGACCGGTAGCAGGTTCCGGCCCAAGCCGTCTCTTCAATCTGAGACCAACGTTTCTGTCGACGATGTGTCGGAGAATTCCAGAGAAAGCTCGCGAATTGTACGCGGAGACGAATCGAGTGCTAGGAAGCTCGAGGTAAAGTTTTCAGTAGTTGTAAAATAATCTCCTTTGTAGTTGGAAGAAACGTATAAAATCTGAGGCGAATTGAAATCGGAGTGAAGGAAGGGAATTGAATTTGATAAATTCTGGGTCTTATTCGAAATTGGTCATCAAAATTACCTGGAAAATTCGGGGATATGAAATTGAAGTTAAGTTGAATTTTATCTCGTTTTTTTTTTCTTTTTCTGAAAAAAAAAAAAACACTCAGAAGCCATTAGTGGACACACAATTTATTTCTTTATTTAGCTGCTCCACGTTTATCTGACAGAGGAGAGGTATAAAATTTCAATTTTTAGATCTTCTGGGGTTTTGTTTTTATGCAAAATAATGACACTTTGGACTGAAATTGGCTTATTATGGTGATATTTTCTTCTCAGAATTTTAATGATGGGAAATTGGATCGGACACTCTCAAAAAGTGTTTTATTATTTATTATTATTATTTTTTTATTTTAATGTTGTAAACTCTTTGGTATTTTACGTTTAGATATGACTGAACTCTGATACATGGCGTAGTCTGATTGAACAGATATTTAGTGGTGTTGTTGTTGTGTTTTTTTTTTTTTTCCATCAATAATAAAATTGTACTCTGTAGAAGTTGAGGTCTGCAAAATTGTGTTTTTAATTTCATCAGGATTCCATTATGTTACATTTGACAGCGACATAAATCTTGATTTAAAAGCTGATGATCCTTGCATTATGATTTTTTCCTTTTCCGGTTTAATTTGGTGCCTGGAAAAAAATGCCCTTTCCAATTTCGGTTAACTGGTTGATGTAGCTAATCAACCCCTGAAGTTTTGCTTCCAAGTAATTAAAAGAAAGAAAGGAAGAAGCTTTTTTTTTGCCTGGAAATGAGATTAAAAAAAACACTAAACATATTTCTATACTTTCTCCTGGAAACTTGGTAGATGGTAACAGCTATTTGTTCTCAAAGAAGCTCTGGCTTTTAGTTTGCTCCGTAGCCATGAGTATAAGCAGAATGAGGCGGTGGTTTGATATGAAATTTCTCTTCTCTGATAATTTGGAGTAACTTCACTCTCTTAGATGTATTATGATTTCTTATAATTATTATTAGTATTAGTATTGCTCATGTGGTTAACTTGTGTTACAGAGTGGTGTGGTTGAGGGGGCTGACAAAGTTGCTCGGGTGTCTGGTTCAGCCCAGTCTTCTGAAGAGCAGCACGCATTAACAGGTTAGTCTCAAGTAGTCTTGTTCATTATTTTTGTCTTAGATCCTTAATGTCGTGACTAATTGTTTTCGTTGTTGTTGCAGAGGGTGAAGTTTCCTTCTCGTTGAAACTCTTCGTAGATGGATATTCTATCGGAAAACCTTCTGAGGTTCGTTGAAAAGAACTTTTAGAATATAATCAATTGAAAAGAGTTAGTTATAAGGATTTAGGGAATCCCTTTATAATCATTTATGTTGTTTTTAACTTTACTTATGATTTTCCAGACTGATAATATGCATCAGTCAACCTTTCAAGAAGTTCCAAAGTTACTACATCCCTATGACAGGACATCTGAAAGTCTCTTCTCAGTAAGAATCTAGTAATTAAGTTTTTCTCTAAGAACGTTCTCATCTAGTTGTGTTTGCAGTGCACTTTCTATATTTCTTAGCTTGTTTCAATCGTCTGCCGCAAGCTTTTCTTCTACTAATTTATTCCACTCTGTTTAAAATCTTTTCTGGAGGCAATTGAATCAGGTCGGTTGCCAGGTGACATTCTGGATGACATACCTTGCAAGTTCATTGATGGATCACTTGTTTGTGAGGTGAGTTATTTTGGTTATTTCTATAAAGTTTTTCCAAAATTAGGGAATGATTCGTTCACTGAATATGAAAAAGTTGATAATGTTACAATAATATCCTGATATATAAATGTCGCAAATGTTTTTTCAAATGTGGACAAAATATAAAATTTCCTGGAAAAATTCTAATCTCTGCACTTCTGCAAAATGTTGGAAATTAGATATACCACTACTTAATTTTGCTCATTGCAGAAAGATAAACGATAGGTTCCTATTTTTGGATCTTCTTGTCTGGTAGATAGTAAACATGGAAACTATAGGATTCACTTTTATGGCACTGTTTGAATATTCTGGTTAGTTGTTAGGTTATTACTGTCTAGATCTGTAATCATGATGCTTTTGCAGGTTCAAGATTATCGTAAATGTGCTGCTGAACCAGGAACTGGTTCACAGGTAACTGATGGGCGCCCTATCGTGAGTAAAGTACGCCTTAGAATGTCATTGGAGAATGTTGTAAAGGATATTCCACTTATCTCAGATAGTACTTGGACATATGGGGATTTAATGGTAAGTGTTTCACTTGTGTCATCCTTTGCAAAGAAATATCATGCATTGGCTTAATGACACATCTAATTGCAGGAAATGGAGTCTCAGATATTGAAAGCATTACAGCCAAAACTTCATCTAGATCCTACGCCCAAGTTGGATAGGCTCTGTAAGAATCCGGTTCCCACAAAGGTAATCAACTTTGTCGCTGATTTCAAGTTCTTTACACAGAGAACTGATATCATTTACTTATGTTGCACAAAAATTGCAGCTCGATTTGGCTCTTTGCAGTTTGCGGAGAAAGAGATTAAGGCAGATACCAGAAGTTACCGTCACATCTAAAAGCCCAACACATGGGAGGAAAATTTGCATTGATAGGGTTCCAGAAAGCTCTAACTTCAGAGTGGGAGAATCAGGAAGCATTCCGGGCAACTTAACGGCAGAGCATGTTCAGGAGAATCTGAATAGCAACATGATGGCCTTAAGAGCAAGTAGCGTTGTGTCAGATGCTTCTGTCATGGCACCACATTTGGTGTCTAATCAATTAGGGTATCAAATGGGGATCAGCACCCCACGAAGTGCTCAGGATCATGTGGCAGGACCAATAGTTAATACATCGGGGGCATCTCCTGCTGTGCAGGATGTTATGATTTCATACGGTGACAATATAAACTCTAGCTCCTCTTTCAGAGAAAGAGGGAGAACCAAGACGGACAAGTGTCGCCATTATCCAGTTTTAATAAAAGAGCTAGGCCTATGCCAGTGGGTCTTGAGGGATTGCCACAGCAGCATATCGGGGCACATATGGACAGCCTCCGTGGTTCAGAATTGAACTGGAGGAATACGTTGTTGCAGCAGCAAGCAATTACTGGCAATCAAAAGTTTTCCCAGCAAGTGTTTGAAGGGGCAGCACCTTTTTCTGCTGGACAGCAGGGCATGAGATTCACTCCCAAGGAAGAACAATTTGAGACAGCTAAGTTAGATGGGCCAGAGCTCACCGGGGGTAGAAACGATATGCAGATGGTTGAAACAGAAACAAGCCATCTTGATCCACAACGAGCTAGGCTTCAGCAAAGACTACCCCAGAATACTTTCATGAGATCTAATTTTCCACAGAGCCATTGGAATGATCTTGGTCAGCAGACTGAGAAAGATGCTAGAAAGGAGGATCAACTCCAGAGAAGAAAACCAGTGCAAAGTCCCCGGTTGTCTGGACCTCTGGTCCAATCTCCATTGCCATCCAAATCTGGGGAGTTTTCTAGTGGTTCAGCAGGACACCACTTCGGAACAGTAACAACATCTGCAACTGTTGGACTATCACAAAAGGAGAAGGCTGCAATTTCCTCAATTAATGCTGTTAGTGGCACCCCATCTTTGACTTCCAGTGGCAATGATTCCCTGCAAAGGCAACATCCCCAAGTTTCTACAAAACGGAAACCTCCCAAGACCCAAGCAGTTAGTGGTGTTGGCTCCCCTGCTAGTGTTAGTAATATCAGTGTCCCACCAAATGTTACCAGCCCATCAGTTGTAACGCAACCTTCAGTTGATAAAGACATGCTTGACAGGTTCTCAAAGATTGAAATGGTGACCCTGAGGTATAATTTTATTTGTCTTACCCTTGCATTAAAGTTTATTCATTCATTTGATAGCAATATTTGTCTACTTATTTGCTTATTTATGTATCTTCCCATCTTAGTACTTGCTTTTATTACAAGCTCATAGTTTTTTGTTGTTAGCCAAAGTACAAAAGAGCATAAATCACTATATAGAAATGATTATTTGACGAGAAAAGTGGTTCAATAAATACATTAAGTGGTGAAACAAACATAATATGTAAATATTTTTCCTTTTTTTCCAACATTTGTTGTTTGAAGATCATGTTACATGCCTGTTCCTTTTAACTTGCTCCGTTTCTTTGATTGTATCTTTATTTATTCTCTCTGTTGGTGTACGACTTTGTTTGGTGTATGCATTATAACAATGTAAGAACATTGGATCTTTTCACATCTTACATTCTTAACTGGTAGATTCATATTTGAAGTTTTATCAGTAGCGTTACAATTAATTTCTTCATAAATATGGATGCTTCTCTGTTTCAGGCATCAACTCAACTGCAAAAAGAATAAGGTTGATAATTGCACCCCCAGAAAGCCGAATGCACACTTGGCTCAAAGACTTAACGCTGCTCTTTCCAGTCCTCCAAATAATGAGGATTTCAAAGACGACTCTGAAAAACCCTTATCAAAGTCGCTTATAGGTGGCAACATGAATGTCCGCAAGACTATGGTTATAGCTTTAGGGCATCAGGAGCGTGTAGTTCAAGGTTTGTTGTGTCGGCACAAGTCGTATCTGCTCTCGTGTTGTATTTATATGTTTCTTTTCTGAATTCCTTTTGTTATTGGTTGATTCTCGCCCTTGTCTGAAATCTCATATAGCTTCTGCAGGAAATTGCATAACTAGTGTTCCTAAGTTACGAACTAGGATGATAATGTCAGAGAAGCAAAATGATGGAACTGTTGCAATGCTTTACGGGGATGTAGAAGATGGTAATTTTCATGCTGTGGAGGATCATCTTCCTACACTGCCCAATACTGTAAGTTTTACAAGACGAATTACAGTTGGCTTTGGGATCAGCCACATTTTTTTTTTTTAAACTTAAGATAAAGGGGATCAGCCTGTTGAATGACCGAAGTGGGCCTATGTCCAGTTATTAGGGATTGTCAATAGAAAATGTCCCGTTCAAGCCATCTCCTCAAAATATTATAAAAACTAAGTTCTAACTTCCAGGACTTCCAAACTTTGTCTGATCTTTCATGGAGACAACACTCATTTATACTTTATTTTTTTTTTATTTTTTTTATTTTTAAAATTGTCTTTCTGATGCTGTTTTGTCTTATTATGTCCATAACATTCTGCCTAAAAGTTTCACCATTGATGGATCATAGCCTTTTGGAAAGTCCTATAGCTTTAACAACATCGTGCTTTTGGTTGGTTATTTCCTGCCGTACGGCATTTTAACTAGTGGTTGGTTAAACAGTTACTTGAAGGGAAGTTGGCTGAAAATATCATAGTACTGTTTTAAGTGTTACTCTTTTACTGCTTTTGAAGTGTCATATTTAGTATTTTTATCCTTTCAGATATCTGCCTAGTGTTTTTCTGACCTGTAAATCTGATGGATTTCTGTTGCAGCATTTTGCAGATTTGCTTGCACAACAGTTTCGTGCATTGGTAAGTTTTTGCGGTGATAGTTTCAAAGTCCTTCTATGTCACCTTTCCCTACTGTGTTTTAATTAACTGCTATCTGCTTTTGCAGATGCAACGTGAAGGATACGAGGTGCAACAACATGTCCAACCTAAGCCTCCCATCAATGTTGCTCTCGGCAATCAATCAAATATTGCTGGGGTGCATCCTAATAATTCAGCGGTTGAGATGCAACAATATACAGAAGCAGTTTCTGGCCAACCGTCCAATGAGGTTGTGAGGCCAACTAATAGTGGTAATACATCTCTAAACTCACCCCAGAATCTTCTGGCAAACACGAGGATGTTGCCGCCTGGAACCACTCAGGCCTTACAGATGTCTCAAGGGCTCTTAGCTGGGGCTTCAATGCCCCCGCGGCCACAGCTTCCAGAATCACAGTCATCACTTCCTCAGCAGCAGCAGCAACAACAGCAGCAGCAGCAGCAACAACAAAAGCAACCGAGCCAATTGATTCAGCAGCATCTTCCTCAGTTTCAAAGATCAATGATGCTTGCAACAAACCCTCTTTCGAACTTGAATGCGATTGGGCAGAACTCGAATATACCGTTGGGTAATCACATGGCGAACAAGCCTCTCCAGCTCCAGCTTTTACAACAGCAGCAACAGCAGCAACAGCAGCAGCAACAACAGCAGCAGCAGCAGCAGCCTCAAATGCAGAGGAAAATGATGATGGGTCTTGGAACGGCTGTGGGTATGGGAAACGTAGGCAATAACATGGTTGGAATTGCCGGCCTTGGAAATGCAATAGGAATGGGAAATGCTAGGGGAATAAGTGGAACAGGAATCTCAGCACCTATGACGCCTATTTCTGGAATGGGAAACGTCGGGCAGAACCAAATGAATTTAAGCCAGGCTTCAAACATTAGCAATGCAATAAGCCAGCATATTCGATCTGGAACATTAGCACCAGCTGTTATCATGACATCAAAATTTAGGATGGCACAAAACCGAGCAACCATGTTAGGCAGTCCTCAGTCAGGCATAGCTGGAATTTCAGGAGCTAGACAGATGCATCCAGGCTCTGCCAGTCTCTCAATGATTGGCCCAACTTTGAACCGAGCTAACATGAACCCGATGCAACGGGCACAGATTCAACCTATGGGTCCTCCAAAGTTGATGGCGGGAATGAATCTCTACGTGAACCAGCAGCACCAACAACAGCAACAGTTGCAACTACAGCAGCAACTACAGCAACAACAACAATTACAACAGCAGCAGCAGCAGCAATTGCAGCAGCAACAGCAACAGCAACTGCAACAACAACAACAATTGCAGCAGCAACAACAGTTGCAGCAGTTGCAGCAACAGCAGCATCAAGAAACAACCTCATCTCTACAGGCTGTCGTTTCTCCACAACAGGTGGGCTCACCCTCAACCATGGGAATTCCACAAATGAACCAGCAAACCCAGCAGCAGCAGCCGCCGCCGCAGCAACAGGCCAGCCCACAGCAAATGAGCCAACGAACTCCAATGAGCCCGCAGATGAGTGCGGGGGCTATTCATGCCATGAGTGCCGGTAACCCAGAGGCATGTCCAGCCAGCCCACAGTTGAGTTCTCAAACCCTTGGCTCAGTTGGTAGTATCACTAATTCTCCTATGGAACTTCAAGGTGTGAACAAGAGTAACTCTGTCAATAATGCATAGAGGAAATCACTCTCCTATCATTCCTTAGACTAGGTTCGATGGTCATTGGAGAGGGGAAAGAGAGAGAAGAATGCATAACGACGACAATTCATGAAGTCTGGAAATAATGCTACTGCTGTTCCAGTCCAGATCATTATAGGTGTGGCAATAAGTCGCATGTATAAAAAATGTCTACCAAAGTGAAGCGTAAATTATTGTGAAGCCTGTCAAATAATAGCAGGCATTAGATTTCTCGTACAGTAGGATAACTTTATCATCCCCATCGAGTCTCAGTTTTGGCTCCTTGTTCTTGTGTTGGGGGTGCCAGGTAGGGTTCGTGATGCTACCGCTGGAATTTTGAATTTATCGTTGATTTGTCGAAAGTCCCTTGACATCTGTTAGGAAGACCTTTCTCATGTATCTATATCGGAATTTCTATTGGCTTCACACTAGGTCAATTCCTCGTCTCCAATTTGTGACAAGTGGCATTTAATTATAGTGTAGAATAAACAGAGAGAAAGGTTCATGTTTGTAATTATGTTTTCATGGTGTAACAATATCGAGTGACGCTTCGAATGTATGATTGATATATTCTAGTGTTTAAATTTTCCTTGCTTACTGTTTACAGTTTCGAAAATACTTGTTTCTTCGTTGCATTTGTGACTTGACACTGAAGATTCCTAGGAACTTTATGTCTCATTTACTCTCTAGCTGCTAGTGTTTTAACTGTGAGGTGTCTGCTGGTCCTATCAGTCGTAGCCACAGCAACTTCAACATATTGCCTGAAACTGTTTGGCATTCGACTGAGTTCTCTTATTTTGTTGAAAAAATATTACTGGAACGGATATCCTTGCAGTACTAGTTTTGTATATCCTTGCAGTACTAGTTTTTATATGAATTGGTGAATTCATTGAAAACCAAAACAGAGATTTTGCCAAGACCAAAAAGGAGGAAACAAGTTAATTAGAAGATATGGTCGATAATGTTTTGAAACCGGTGACATCCCAAGTATGAGTTTTCATGCATATTTTCCGGCTTAAAAAAAAAAAAAGAGGAAAAAATAAAAATCCCAGTATTTTATGCATAGACAATGATATTTCAGTAATGCAATAGTTGAATCTCAAAAAGGAAACTAAAGCTTTGAGTGGAAACTCTCATGGTCTGTCTGTGTCCTCACATGGCTCCTCGTGATATCGCTAAGCGTAGGACTGCCAGAAAGGGCCATGGTGAGTTCAAGCTCATTCTTCAGCATTTCAATGACACTTCTCACCCCATTTTGCCCCTTTGCTGCCAGGCCATAGATAACTGGTCTTCCAACCTGCATTTTTCAACTTCGAAAGTGAAGACGGGTACAAAGTTTAATATGTTTTATTTGCTTTTTATGGATCGTTTTTTTTAAAATTTAAATTTTAACTATTAAAACGAGGAAGAGCTTACGAGTACAGCTTGGGCACCAAGGGCTAACGCCTTGAAGACATCCGTTCCTCGTCGGACTCCGCCGTCCAAAAGAACAGGAACTTTCCCTCCAACGGCATGAACCACCTGCAAATGACAGTTCGCAACTTGTTTAACAATGAAGACCTTACTCAATGACTTTCCATAACAGGAGAGCTTGGGAGAATTTTCATTCAGAAGAACAACTGCTGGTTACCTCTTCTACGACAGAAATAGAGGCCGGAGAAAAATCTAGCTGGCGGCCTCCGTGATTGGAGACGACAATCCCAGCAACGCCTGCTTCGACAGCTTTTCTTGCTGAAAGTGGTTTGGACATCCGATATTGAAAGGGTTTATCAAATTTTAATGCAGACAAAAGATATATGTTTCGAGTTCTAGTATTGGGACTGATTTATGCACTGTTACAGAACATGACTGAAGGAAAAATTTCGTAATACGGAAGCCATGGAATTACCATCTTCGCGAGTAAGTACCCCCTTGAGAAGGATTGGCAATTTCGTGATTGATCTTAACCACTCAATGTCCTGTAAATGTCATCGACGATCAAACGAAGAAACAATCAGCTAGGAAACCCTGACCGAGGCAGTACTCGAGAGACTACCCAGCTCTCCCACTTCTTGGTTTCCCACGAGTTGGTAACCTCCTATTTCCACTAATAACAGAACTTCTAACCAACTTGTAACCTAGCTAACTAACCAACTAACCCAGATCCTATCACATTCCAACCAAAACCACGAATAAATAGTTCAAAATAAGGAATTTCTGTCAAAAAAAAAATCCTTCAGGCCTCAAGTTGCAGATATCAAATAAAAAAAAAACTCGGGTTTTTCCATGCATCTTTATGGTGCCTTTTCATGCAAGAAAGGAGAGGTAAAATCAGAATTAAAGAACAAAAAAAAAAAAAAAAAAAAAAAAAGAGAAACCTTGCATAAGATATTATAGCCTACAGCTCATGAAAAGGTAACAACTGGCTGATTTCTACCTTCCAACACAGAGAATCATCCAAAGTCCACTTGGCAAAAGCCTCAAAGTTCGAGTCATCACCCTGCATATATGCATTTTTCATCTCTCTTAAAAAGACATGCTCGCAAATATAAGCGTATAAACGACGGCAATCTGAGGGTCTTCTTTTCTTATGTTTTTTATTTAAGTGAGCCTATTTAAAACATAAATAAAAACATAAGAGGAAGAAACATATTCTCCTAGTGGTTTTGCAGCCGTGTTGAAAGCTAATGTCTCAGGGCTAGTGCAGCACTAATGCTTGAGGTCGTCATTTTTTTGTGGATTTCCTCACTAATTGAATGAAGCTTTCAGTAAATAGTAAATTTCTCGAGTTACAGCTTAACCTGTTTGATGAGGAAATGATTTGTCATAGAATAACCTAATAAAACTGCAAGCAAAATCGAAGAAATGAACCATATTCCACTCACAAAGTTTACTTCAGTCGGCATAAGGCCTTCAAGATTCTTCAATTTAGGTGCAATCATTCTGCAGAAGTCGTCAAAATCATGTTTCAAAATGAGACACTTTCTGAACTAACATGACAGATCACAAACTATGAACGCAACAATGTCAAACACAGAAAATTTATGCTCCATAATTCTATTAAAATGAAATGATTAGATATAAACATATCAATATTTGGTATGAGGAAGTAGAATCAAACAGAAAGTGAACATCACCCTACTTGTTTCTTATGTCCGCCTCTCTTCTACCAAGTCTAGGAGTATCAACGGTCAATACAATAGCCTTGAATCCATTTCTTTCAGCTCTACGTACCAACTCAGCTGACACTTCTCTTTTCTTGTAAACCTACTCGAAACAGGACGTGAAGTTCATCACTGTCCAGCTACTGTTTTGCTGCGAAAGAAAACTACAACAACTAGACAATGCTAAATAAAGTGCTTGAAGTTGAGGACAGAGTACATATAATTGAAAGAACCGAACGGCATTGCAGCTTGCAGCAACTTCCTCTATGGTGCATGTAGACGCGAAGGACAACACCATGATGGTGTTGCATGCAGACGCAGCTCTAGCCGTGGCAACCTCTCCTGCGGGTAATTTGGAGCAAAATTTAATATCATGCAAGTAAAATATAGAGTTTTGAAATCAATATCTTTGGGAGAATTCATGTATTGAATTTGGACCTTCAGGATGAGCTAATTGATGCATAGCAGTTGGAGCAATCATGATAGGTGCAGAGATTTTGAAACCCAATAATGTTGTCGCCATATCAATTCTGCTTACATCTACGAGAACTCTTGGTCGTAGCCTGGAAAGCCACAAAAACTACCACATGAGAAGTAAGTTTCAAAGGATTAGATCGTTTTAAAGCCTCATTCGATGACTGAGATTCGGGCTGCATGCTTATCCCAATGACGTGAAATGTATCATGGCCTTGCTAATAACTTGATAACTGGCATTGAAGTAGGCCTAAGACTTACATGATTCTTTGAAATGCCTCAACATTCTGCTTTAGTGTGTGCTGGTCCTCAGCTCCTCCGGTGTAGAAATCATAGTACATCTTTGGAAGGACCTTCCTAGCCAATTCTTGGAACTCGTTCACATTGACGGGTTCTGATACCATTTTTACCTGGTTAAAACAAATGTCTGTATATCATTAATTCCCTATTCTCCAATCAAGTCAATTGTGCTAAATTTTCCAAGAACAATCCAGTTTTTTTGTTGTTAACTTCCTCCACAAAAAGCACATGGATACTTAAGAGTACAATTTAGCCATAAAAATTTGCTGGAAACATGATAGACCCATTTGAACACACCACGCGTTAGAATTCGACTCTAGGGTCCCTTGTTCCCGTCCCTTTTCATGTCCCCGTCCCTTTTCATGTCCCTCTGATGATATCTTATCACATAAATTAACGTGTCATATACATCAAAATACTCATATCAAAAAAATCAAAACACTATGCCAGTTACACATTTTTATTAACGTGGTGTAATATTATTGTGAGGACACGAAAGGAAATAGGAAAAATAGAATGTGTCAGCCGAATCTCATGTGTTAGAAATTAAGAAGCAGAAGAAAACTGATATTCTTTAACCAGAAACAAGTTATATATATATATATATATATATGTATGTACCTATAGTGATGAGCTTGGAAAATCCGGTCTCTTCTTGTTGGAGCTGCAAAACTGCTCTGATCCGTATGAAAGTTTAGTGTGATTGATTTAAGTTCGTGAGATGGATGAGTAAATTGCGTGAAGGTCAAATAGCACCTTCCCTATATGTGGACAAAATTAGTGCCTTACTTTTTATCTGATGTGAAAGAGACTGGCTTGGGATAATATAAACTACAAGAAAACAAACAATTCAAGCAAAAAATAAAAAAATAAAAAGTAAAATAAAGTAAAAGCGTCCAATGACAAGCCATTTGGAAAAAAAGAAACACCCTCCAAAGTCTGCATACGTAGCTCTCTATTAGAGAGAAAAAAAGTGAGAAATCCTTTTTTGGACTCTACTCTCCCACTTCATTTAATATTTTTGGTAAAAAAATATTATATTAATAGTATATTCAAATGTGACATAAATATTATATGAATAGAGTAAAAAATAAAAATAAAAATAAAAATAAAAATAAAAACATAAAAATTCTAGTATCATCATCCAATAGAGTTTGGACCTTTGATGAACAATTAGTAAACTAGCAAATATTATCAGGTTCTCAATATTATGAGTAACAATTACTATTTCTTTTTCACTCCCTTAAATTAACCTTCAAAGGCTCAAACTACCCATCGAGAGAGGAAATGACTATTTGCTTGTTTTATTAATGGATTCAAACTAAAGTTTTGGTTTAAATTTAATTTAATTTTTTTAAAAAAATTCTTGTGAAAGAAAACACTAATATAAAAAGGTCTTGGAATCAAAACTTTTGGATTCAAGCACTTGAAACAAACACCCTCTAAGGAGGTAACTACTTTCATTGCAGTCGAAGTGGGTCCTCATGATTGAGGTATGTTCCCGGTTTGTTGAGTATATTTATGGTTTGTTTGACTTTCAGGTTTGAATCTAAAATTTTCATATTAGTTTTTGTTTTTTTTTTCCTTGAAAAGTTAAAAAAAATTATAACAAGTTTTTGAAAAATTAAATAACTTCAACCTAAAAATTTCATTTAAAATCCGTACACAAACGCAAGCATATCTCCTTCTCTTCACATCCCTTGAACCTTTGGCCTTGTGAAAGAGAGACAACACACCTAACCACCAAGGCACAAAGAGGGTTGTTAATAACATAAAAATTGAATAATATAATAATAACAGCTTCAAAATGTTAATCAATAACAATAATTTAGAGCTCAAATAGTTTTAATAGCAAAGTGGGGTACTATTTGAGTATGGATCGAGGGAAAATGGTTTGTCTAGTTATAAAACTGCTGGAATTTCTAATTGATTGGTAATTAGTTGAAAGTCCCTCAGATTGGAATTTCTCTTGGCCCCATAATTGTAGGTCAATTTCTTGTCTCCAATTTGTGATGAGTGACATTTAATTATAGTGTAGGATGAACAGAAAGCAAGGTTCATGTTTGTAATTAAGTTTTCATGGTGTAACAATATCGAGTAACACTTCGAATGTATGATTGATTTATTTTCGGGTTTTAATTTTGCTTGCTTATATTGTTTACGGTTTAGAAAATACTTGTTTCTTCACTGCATTTGTGAGCTTTATTTCTCATTTACTCTTTAGCTGCTACTTAGTTACCTGTGAGGTATATGCTAGTCCTATTTGTCCAATCAGTTACTTTACATAACTGAGTTCTCTACCTTATAACCGGAAACAGATATCTTTTTGCAGTACTAGTTTTTGTATAAATTGGCGAATTCATTGAAAGCAAAACCGGATTTTAACTTGATTTTGCCATAACCAAAAAGGAGGAAACAAGTTAATAAGAATAGGAAGATTTCGTAGATATATACATATATGTTTTTTTCCCAAAATTGGGGATGAGAGGATTTGAACTCTACACCTTTTGATCGAGTTAGATATGAAATTACTAATATTTGATAAATGCTTTGAGACCCGATACATTCGAAATATGAGTTTTCATGCATATTTTCAGACGTTAAAAAAATTTCCGTTATTGTATTTACAGACGACGATCTTTCTGCAATGCAATAGTTGAATCTTGAAAGGAAACTAAAGCTTTGAGTGGAAACTCTCATGATCTGTCTGTGTCCTCACTTGGCTCCTCGTGATATCGCTAAGAGTAGGACAGCCAGAAAGGGCCATGGTGAGCTCAAGCTCATTCTTCAGCATTTCAATGACGCTTCTCACCCCATTTTGGCCCTTTGCCGCAAGGCCATAGATAATCGGCCTTCCAACCTGCATTTTTCAACTTCGAAAGTGAAGACAGGCACAAAAGTTTAATCTGTTTTTGTACTATTATTTGCTTTTGTTCTATTAAAATGAGGAAAAGTGCTTACGAGTACAGCTCGGGCACCAAAGGCTAACGCCTTGAAGACATCTGTTCCTCGTCGCACTCCGCCGTCCAAAAGAACAGGAACTTTCCCTCCAACAGCATGAACCACCTGCATATCACGGTTGAAGACCTTTCTCAATACTTTCCATAACAGGGGAGCTTGGGAGAATATTCATTCAGAAGAACAACTGAAGGTCACCTCTTCTACGACAGAAATAGAGGCGGGAGAGAAATCTAGCTGGCGGCCTCCATGATTGGAGATGACAATCCCAGCAATGCCTGCTTCGACTGCTTTCCTTGCTAAAAGTGGTATGGACATTGGATATTGAAAAGGGTGATCAAATTTTATTGTAGGCAAAAGAAATATGTTTTCACTTCTAGTCTTGGCACGGATTTATAGACTGTTACAGAAAATGATTGAAGGAAAAATTTCGTAATATGAAGCCGTGGAACTACCATCTTCACGAGTAAGTACCCCCTTGAGAAGGATTGGCAATTTCGTGATTGATCTTAACCACTCGATGTCCTGTGAATGTCATGATGCACTAAATAAAGCTGATGGAAGCATAAGAAAACAACAGGTTATCTGCATTTTTGATACAACATTCGCAGAAAAGATGAATTGAACGACAAAATCAACTTTTATTGAGGAACGAACGAAGATACAACCAGCTAGGAAACGCTAAACGAGGCAGTATTCGAGAGACTACCAAATTCTCCCACTGCTTAGTTTTATTTATACTTGGGGAAAAAAAAAAACTCTCACTAATAACAGAACTTCTAACCAACTTGTGACCTTGCTAACTAACAAACTAACCCAGATCCTATCACATTCCAACCGAAAACACGAATAAAGAAGAGTACAAAATAAGGAGTTTCTGTAAAAAATATATATACATATATATCTATATATCTATATATCTTCAGGCCTCAAGTTGCAGATATCAAATAAAAAAACTCTGGTTTTTCCATGCATCTTAATGATGCCTTTTCATGCAAGAAAGAACAGGTAGAATAAGAACAATAATAAGAAGAAAAAATCACAGTAAAGCTTTGCATAAGATATTATAGCCAACTGCTCAAGAGAAGGTAACAATCGGCTGATTTCTACCTTCCAACACAGAGAAGCATCCATAGTCCAATTGCAATAAGCCTCTAGGATTGAGCCATCACCCTGCATATATGCATTTTTTCAGCTCTCTTAAAAAGACATGCTCACAAATATAAGCGTATAAACGGCAGTAATCTAAGGGTCTTATTTTCTTTAGTTTTTATTTAAGTGGTTTTTTTAGCCTATTTAAAACATAAGTGGCAGAATCATATGATCCTAGTGGTTTTGCAACCGTGTTGAATGCTAATGTCTCAGGGCTTGTACTGCACCAGTATTTGAGTTTGTCATATTTTCTATGGATCTCTTAACTAGTTGAATGAGTCTTTCAGTAAAGAGTGATTTTTTTAGTTCCGGCTTATCCTACTCGATGAGGAAATGATTTGTCATAGTATAATCTGATAAAACTATGAGCAAAAACGAAGAAATGAACCATATCTCACTCACAAAGTTCACTTCAGTCGGCATAAGGCCTTCAAGATTCTTCAGTTTAGGTGCAATCATTCTACACAAATTGTCACAAACCGTGTTTCAAAATGAGACGCTTTCTGAACTATGAATTTAACAATGCCAGACTCAGAAATGAAAGGTCTATATATAATCACATCATAGTTAACTCGAGAAAGCAGAATCAAACAGAAAGGGATCAACACCCTACTTGTTTCGTATGTCTGCCTCTCTTCTACCAATTCTAGGAGTATCAACGGTCAATACAATAGCCTTGAATCCATTTCTTTCAGCTCTACGTACCAACTCAGCTGACACTTCTCTCTTCTTGTAAACCTACTCGAAACAGGACGTGAACTTCATCACTGTCCAGCTACTGTTTTGCTGCGAAAGAAAACTACAACAACTAGACAACGCTAAATAAAGTGCTTGAAGTTGAGAAGGACAGAGTACATATAATTGAAAGAACCGAACGGCATTGCAGCTTGCAGCAACTTCCTCTATGGTGCAGGTTGACGAGAAGGACAACACCATGATGGTGTTGCATGCAGCCGCAGCTCTAGCGGTGGCAACCTCTCCTGCGGGTAATTTGGAGAAAAATTTAACATCATGCAAGTAAAATATACGGTTTTGAAATCGATATCTTTGGGAGAATTCATCTATTGAATTTGGACCTTGAGGATGAGCTAATTGATGCATAGAAGTTGGAGCAATCACGATAGGTGCGGAGATTTTGAAACCCAATACGGTTGTTGCCATATCTATTCTGCTTACATCCACAAGCACTCTCGGTCGTAGCCTGGAAAGCCACAAAAAGTACCCCGTGAGAAGTAAGTTTCAAAGGATTAGATCGTTTTTAAGCCTCATTCGATGACTGAGATTCGGGCTGCACGCACATCCCAAAGACGTGAAGTGTATCGTAGCCTTACATATAACTTAATAACTGGCATTGAAGTAGGCCTAACACTCACATGATTCTTTGGAATGCCTCAATATTCTGCTTTAGTGTGTGCTGGTCCTCAGCTCCTCCAGCGAAGAAATCATAGAACATTTTTGGAAGGACCTTCCTAGCCAATTCTTGGAACTCGTTCACATTGACAGGTTCCGATGCCATTTTAACCTGGTTAAACAACTCTGTAAATCATGAGTCCCTTGTACTCCAATCAAGTCATTGTGCTAAATTTTCCAAGAACAATCCAGGTTTTTTTTTTTTTTTTTTTTTCCCCCACAACTTACTCCACAAAAAGTACATGGATACCTAAGAGTTCAATTTAGCCATAACAATTCGATGGAAACATGATAGACCCATTACAACACATCAAGTATTAGGATTCGATTCTGGTGTCTCTTGTTCTCGTTCCCTTTCATATTTCTCCAATAATATCTCGGATAAATTAAAATGTTATATCAATTAAAATACTCATATTAGATCAATGAGCCGTGATATTGTCGTTAGGACACGAAAGGAAGTAGGTAAAAGGGACGTGTCAATCGAATCCCATGTGTTAGATATTAAGTAGCAGAAGAAAATTGATATACTTAACCAAGAACAAGTTATATATATATGTGTATATATATATATATATATATGTATGTACCTAAAGCGATGAGATTTGGAAAATCCGGTTTCTTCTGGAGGAGCTGCAAAACTGCCGTGATGAGTGAGAAAGATAGAGTGATTGATTTTAGTTTATGGTGGGATGGCACCTTCCCTATATGTGGACAAAATTAGTGCCTTGGATGATTAAATAATTGTTTTCCTATTTTGTCTGATGTGAAAGATACTGGCTTTGGATAATATAGACAACAAGAAACAAACAACTCCCGCAAATAAAATAAGGTAAAAGCATCCAGTGACGAGCCATTTGGAAAAAAGAAACACCCTTCAAAAGTTTGCATATGTAGCTCTATTGAATTAAACGTCATAAAACTTTCAATTTGCATGTTAGTTTACGAAACATCTTAAAAGTTTTTATATTTTCAAATATATAATAAGAAACCTAAAAATATCAAACATCCAACAAGTGAATGATAATAAAGAGTTAAAGTATTTTTATAGTTTATTAATCTATCTCCAAAGTTTAATCTGATCGGAAGTATTTAATTAGTTTATCAATATATCTCTAAAGTTTAATTTGATTGGAACAATAGTTTTACATTTTAAAATGTTATAAAAAAAAAAAAGGCAAATCAGAGAAATATCATAAGGGTTTTAAAATGATTGCATTTTGAATGCTAAGTTATCAAAAAAAAAAAAATGATTGCTTTTGAAAAACTTGGAACCAGTATGCAGTACAGCTGTTCTATATTATCCAGAGTTTTTACATTCAGTTCGGAGCTAATGGTTAAATTTTGGAGTTTTATAATCTCGAAATGTTAAAAATTAGCCATTATCTTTTAGAAATTAAATAGATAGGGGAAAAAAAAAAAGAAGAGAGAGGAAGAAGAAGAAGAAGAATAGTTATTCTTTTCTTTTATCATTCAAGAGTCGTGAGAGATGAAAATATCATGTATGATTTTAAATGAGAGAAAAAAGTAAGAAATCTTTTTTCGACTATATTCTTCCACATCAGTTATTGTTTTTATGTGAAAAAAATATTAAAATAACATATATTCAAATGCGATATAATACGAATAGAGTAAAAAATAAAAATAAAAATTAAAAACATAAAAAGTCTAGTATCATCATCAAATAGAGTTTGGACCTTTGGTGAACAATTAGTAAAATAGCAAATATTATCAGCTTCTAAATTATATGAGTAACAATTGATATTTCTTTTTCACTTGCTTAAATTAACTTTTAAAGGCTCAAACTACCTATCGCAAGAATCTAAGGCCTATAAATAGGGTAAAATTCCGAGTCATATTATTTCTAGAGATGTCAAATGGATCATCCCGACCCATTTATTTTGATCCCATTAGTGCTTTATACCGTGTCGTGCCGTGCCATGTCATGTCATGTTCATAAAAAATTTATAGCGTTAAGCTCGTCCCATAACCCTTTTATAAACTTGCCTCGTGCCTTAATCGTGCTTAACCATAAAAATTTTAGATAAATAATAAAAGTAAGTTTTGAATACCATAGAAAAAATTGATTTCTAATAAAAACAAAGCATATTATTAAAAAGAAATTATAATATTGAAAACCTTATATAGTAAAAACTCAAAATAGATGAAATTTTCCTAATAAAATAAAAAACACCATAAGTCTCATATGAAAAATTATTAAAAATATCATAAAAATGAGTAATATTGTTGTGTCATTTTCATACATATTATCGTGACCGTTTTCGTGCTCGGGCCCCTTAATGTGCCCATTGTCTTGGCGTGCTTCGTGCCTAAAAATTGTGTCAAGCACGACCCATTTAAGTTTACGTGCCAGGCTAGACTCATATAATAATTGTGACCTGCCGTGCCCACTTTTTAGCATGCTGTACTGGTACCGGCCCACTAAGTCCGGTCCATTTTAACATCTCTAATAATTTCTCACTGGCTGTGTTATGTGTACCATGTAGCACATTAAAATCACTTCAATCCATCTTTAAATATTTCCAAACGGATTGTTGGTCATTTTCGTCATAAATAAGGTCTAATGTAGTTTTCGGTTTAGTTGAGACCGTCATTTTATTTCCTAGTATAAAATTTTAGAATGATTTTATTCACACATCTCATTTAATTTTTTACGCCTCTTTTTTCTAAATTTAAATTTACTGATTATACACCATTATGAACGGTGGTTATATTAAAGCTGGAGGCTGGCTAATTCTCTTAGGTGATTAGGTGTGTGAATGTGGACTATGTTAAAAAAAATAAAAAATCTATAATGTCATTTAAGTCTTTAAATTATTTTTTAAAAAAAATTAAAGGTCAAATAAAATATGTGAATAGAATGACCCGTAAGGTTATTGTCATGCAAAAAAGAGAGACCATTATGGGTCATATTTACCCTGAAAAGGGTAACATATTTCAAGTACTTTATTGGCTTGCCGATTGTATTTTGCACAATTATCTTACGATTCTGAAGAAAGGCTTATATATTAAAGATTAATGCAGAGTGAAAACTATGATGATTGAGTTTGGTCTATTCTAATTAGTAATAATTGGGCTTAGACAACTTCGGATTTTTTTTTTTTTTTTTTTTTTTTTTTGTAGTTCTTTGTTATGTCAATATGTTATTTCCGCCAAAATCTTGGTTTATCGTTAATTATTTATTAATAATTTAGAATAAATAATTTTGTTAATTATTTATTTTTAAATTTTAGGTTATGATGTTTATATTCTCTCTCTCTTTATTCACCTTTATGACCTTGAAATATGCATGTGACAAGCTACCAGGTCTCTTTAAAGTAAAAATGTGCATTGAAAACATTCCTCCTTAACCTAAAATAAATATATATATATATATATATATATATCTTCCTACAGAATTACTCTTTAATTTGTCATATCTACTTTGTGGACATCATGAGAATGATGTAGACCGGGGAGGGAGAAAGTGAGGAGAGATAAAATTGAATTTAATTTTTTTTTTTAACATTCAAACAATATATATATAAATATAGTAAGGAGTTTTTTTTTTTTTTTTTTTCCTCATTAACTCTTTTAAGTTCCTTTTCATTTGTTTTTAACCACAAAAAAATGGGTTCCAAAGAGACCAGAGAAAGGTAAAAACAATTTATCATGTAATGTCCGACAACCCCACCGATAACACAACAAGATGAGCTTTGTGCACATGCTATTATGTCCATCCAACACAACGACCACATAAATAATTTTACCTCAAAATTCAAATATTAATTTTCCTTTATATGTAACTTAACGAAAATACTACTCATTGCCTCAATTATTTCCTACAACCGACAAAACCCACACAAAAAAACGAGTGACATATAATTTTTTGGTACCCACTTTATTAATTTTAAAAAAAACCTCAACTTAAAACTTAAAAACCCGAGCCCGCTCTCTATCTGCAAAGCTAGCTAGTTATATATATATATATATATATATATAGTCAGCTAGAGAGGACAGGTAGTAAAGTTTCCCTTGTACATTTTGTGGGTTGTTTGTGCAATAATTGTTGTGGGCATTGCAAGCAGCTGCCGCGGCCACTGGGTCCTGGAAAAACCCGTGGCCTTTTTCGTCTTTGGCGAGTCAATTTTCGATGCCGGTAACAACAATTACATTAGAACTAGCCGTGAGTTTCAAGCTAATTTCTGGCCCTATGGAGAAACCTTTTTCGATACCCCAACCGGCAGAGCTACCGATGGCCGTACAATCCCTGATTTCATCAGTAAGCATGTTATGCATACAGTACGGTATGTGTTGTATGAGTACGTTCACTTGAAATATCAATTACTCAATACTAGTTTTTATGTTTGTATTGTAGGTGAGTACGCGAAATTGCCACCGATTCAACCCTATTTACAACCTAACCTTCACAATTATGATTACGGGGTAAACTTTGCGTCTCTCGGGGCCGGTGCGCTAGTTGAAACACACCAAGGTCTTGTAAGTGATCCTCTAATACATAGTGTGCAATGCATATGGTCAAGAAAACAAAGAACAATATCCATTACTGTTTATTTATTTATTTATTTATTTATATTTTACAGGTTATAGACCTTAAAACTCAGCTGAGTAATTTCAAGAACGTAGGGAAACAATTGAGGCATAAACTAGGCGGCGAAGAAGCCACGGCATTGTTTTCCAGAGCCGTTTACTTATGTAGCATTGGAGGCAACGATTATCTTGACCCAATTTTGAGAAACTCCAGTTTCTTCGAGTCACAAAACGTTCGGCACGAGTATGTAGGCATGGTGATCGGCAATTTGACAAATGCTATCCAAGTAATGATGTAAACATAGACAACCTTAGATTTTGTTCATGATGATTTCATTTTAGATTTTGCAAAATGTTCTGTTTTGGCAAGTGGGGTTATGGTTAAGTAATGGATTTTGATTGGTCAGGAAATATACAAGGAAGGAGGAAGGAAATTCGGGTTTCTAAACATGCCGCCTTTAGGTTGTGCTCCTTCTGTAAGAGCACTTAAACCATTAAAAACAGATGGCTGTGTGGAAAATTTCACGGAATTTGCAAAGCTACACAATAGAGTACTTTCTGAAGCCCTCCAAAAGCTAGAGAGCCAGCTCACTGGTTTCAAATACTCGCTGCTCGACTTCTTCACTTCTTTAAGAGACAGATTTAAGGAACCTTCAAAATACGGTAATGAAATTAGTCGTATCGAAAAAATTGTCAATATTATGCTCTACTCTGTCCTTCTGTTTTGTTATGTCTTTTGGCCGACATTATAAGTCAAATCATCTCTGTTGTTTAAGGTTTCAAGGAAGTGAATATGGCTTGTTGCGGGAGCGGTCCGTACAGAGGATTTGCTAGTTGCGGATCGGTGACGGAAGAGTATGAGTTATGTCAGAATCCAAGTGATTATCTCTACTTTGACCCTTCTCATCTCACTGAGAAGGCTTACGAGCAAATTGCCAAGCTACTTTGGAGTGGAAACTCTGATATTACAGGGCCTTACAATTTCAAATCTTTGTTTGAACTTGACAACATCATGAGAATGAGATAGTCTGAGGTGTGAGAGTAAGTGAGAACATGTAGTGAGGAGAGAAAAGAAAAAAAAAAATTTTTGAAATTTTAATATGGATGATATATTTTCGACATCGTTAAATTGAATCATCTCTGGTTTTTTAGGTTTAAAGGAAGTGAATATGGCTTGTTGCAACAGTGGTCCGTACAGAGGAATTCATAGCTGTGGATCGGTGACGAAAGAGTATTGAGTTATGTGAGAATCCAAGTGATTTCCTCTACTTTGACAGTTTTCATCCCACTGAGAAGGTCAACGAGCAAATTGCCAAGTTATTATGGAGTGGAAATTATGATATCGCAGGGCCTTACAATCTTAAATCTTTGTTTGAACTTGACAACAAATGTAGATCAACTAGTCTCATCAGTAATTAGCAAGATATTAAGGCTTGAATTATCGTCATCAGCTTTGTAATATAATATTGAAGTGCTTGAAGATGATATAAATATAAATATAAATATAAATATATATATATATATATATATATCATGAAAGCTTTCTATGTTCCTTTTTTAAGTCAAGATTTAACTTGTTTAAGATTCCTTTTTGCACGATAAAATATACAAGTGAGATTTCTGAAGTTCAAGTGGATATCCTTTAGGTAAGTACCGCATGTCGTTTTATGCTTTATTTTTATACCGTTCTACAGAATTGGTTTTTCCTCAGTTGATTGTTTTGTTGTAAATGCAAATAACTTGTTCCAGTTGGGTATAACTACAAGTAATTTTGCTCAAAAATAAAAAATAAAAATGAAAATATAAATTCCACGTATTTCTTGTTTTAGCTGCACCCCCATTCAGCAGATATGCATACACGACAATGTCGTCGAAACACTTGGACCCACATATTTTAAATGTCATTAAAGGCCTTATCTGTTGTAGTATCTTTCTCCATATATAGATTGTTAAGACAAGGAGAGCTAATACAGTTACGTACAATTTTGTTTTGTGAGAAGTCATATATATATATATATATATATATATTTCCAAAGTTTAACTATGCCAATCAAATTCTAATTTTATATAGATCACAATATCCAAGATCTTAAGGCATAATGATTTTCATTTCATAATTTAAGAAAAAACATACGTCATTGATTCATGATTACTCTCATTAAGAGAAGTTCAAGAGGAAAAAAAAAAAAAACTAAATTTCTCTCACATGCTTCATTAAAGAGTGTAATTATTTAAAAATATCTCTCTAAAATTGGTCATTGTAATTTTAGTACATGATTATGGATATAAACTCATAATTATCTTTTAAATAAAATAAAATATATCCACTCAAAATAGAACCACTAAAATATATAATAACACCTTTTTCTACAACCCAACCTACACCTCAAATTTTCTCCCTAATGCTTTTGTTCACATGCTTATATGCCCACTGGCCAATACCACAGTCATAAATAATTTGTCGAGAGAATTACATTGATACCCCTTATGTTTTTCAAAATTATAAAGACATTCGCTTGATCAAAACTAATAACGTCAACACATCCTGACTTTTAAAAAAATCACAAAGACACCTAATACGTTAGTTGACTGTGAGTTTGACCGTTAATTATATAAAAAAAATATCACAAATGCCCTTCTCATGTTTAGGTAGACATAAATGCAGGAAAATGACCTTTTTACTATCATTTAAGACCAAAAATTAGCTTTTATACATTTGTTATCACAATTTAACCTCTAATTAAATTTTTGTTTTTTTAATCAATCTACTATTATCAATATGAAATTTTAAGAAATTCTGACAAAAAAGACAAGACAAAGGCTCACAAAATTAGATTGCTCTTATCAAAGAACAAATTAATTCAAAAAAATTCTCACAAAAAATGAACTACTCTTTATCAAGATCAAAAAACAAACTACTCAATATGAAATTCTAACAAAAACTCAGATATTCTCCAATTACCCAATGTATAATTTTAATACAAATCTAACGGGGAAAAAAAAAAAATTTTCCTAATTCACAAGTTTAATATTTTACACATCACACATATATATTTGGGAAAAAAAAAAAATCTATCTTGTCAAGATTATTTTCAATAAAATTCTAACAAAAATATATATAGCTAGTGTTATATATATATATATGAAAGCATTCATATATGTATGCTATTTATTTCATGAAATAAATAGCATTGCAGGCCAAAGGAGCAGATAAGCAGCAGATTTTGGTTGAATTGAACCAGATCAGGCATGTGGAAAGAGTTCTAATGTTTCCCTCGTGCATCTTGTGGGCTGTTTATGCTCTGTTTCTTGTAGGCGTTGCAAGTGGCTGCCGAGACCACTGGCTCCTCGAAAAAACCCGTGGCCTTGTTCCTCTTCGGTGATTCAATCTTCGACGCCGGAAACAACAATTACATTAAAACTACCCACCGAGCTAATTTCTGGCCCTATGGAGAAACCTTTTTTGGTACCCCCCACCGGCAGAGCTACCAATGGCCGTACAATCCCTGATTTCATCAGTAAGCTTGTTATACGTGCATTATATAGTACGTGTCGTTGTGAGTATGTTTGTGATTATTACTCGATTAGTTAGTATATGTTTTTGTGTTGTAGGTGAGTACGCAAAATTGCCATTGATTCCACCATTTTTAAAACCAAACCTTAACAACTATGATTATGGCGTAAACTTTGCGTCTATTGGGTCCGGTGCTCTGGCCGAAACATATCAAGGTTTTGTAAGTGATCGTTCTCTAATACAATAAATAGTATGCAATGCATCTGATGTTTACATTGGCTGTCAGATATGGTTAAGAAAACCAAGAACATATCCCACTCCGGTTTTTTTTTTTTTTTTTTTTTTTTTTTTTTTGGGGTACAGGTTATAGACCTTAAGACTCAGTTGAAAAATTTCAAGACGGTAGAGAAGCAATTGAGGCACAGACTAGGCAGCGACGAAGCCACGACATTGTTGTCCACAGCTGTCTACTTATTTAGCGTTGGAGGCAACGATTACATTGGCCCCTTACTGAAAAACTCAAGTTTCTTTGAGTTGCAAAACTTTCGGAAAGAGTATGGAGGCATGGTGATCGGCAATTTGACAAATGTTATCCAAGTAAATTGTTGTTTTTATTATTATTATTATTATTATTATTTTTGTTTCACATAAAAAATTGTTTATGCATCTAAAGTGTGTTCTGTTTTGCAAGTATGATGATGGTTAAGTAATAATGGATTTTTATTGGTCAGGAAATATACAAGCAAGGAGGAAGGAAATTCGGGTTTGTAAACATGACGCCCATAGGTTGTCTTCCTTCAATGAAAGCGCTTAAAAAAATAAAAACAAATGGCAGCTGTGTGGAAGAGTTCACAGAACTTGCAAAGCAACACAACAGAGGTCTTTCCGAAGCCCTGCAAAAGCTAGAGAGTCAGCTCACTGGTTTCAAATACGCATTGCACGACTTCTTCCCTTCTTTCAATGAAAGATCGGAGGAACCTTCAAAATACGGTAATTAAATCAAAGCCATTGAAAAAGTGGCAATATTATGCTTTACTCTTTCTTTTTGTTGTTTTGTTTCTAAATTTTCGACATTGTTAAATTGAATCATCTCTGGTTTTTAAGGTTTCAAGGAAGTGAATATGGCTTGTTGTGGCAGCGGTCCGTACAGAGGAATTCACAGCTGTGGTTCGGTGACGAAAGAGTATGAGTTATGTGAGAATCCGAGTGATTTCCTCTACTTTGACAGTTTTCATGCCACTGAAAAGGCCAATGAGCAAATTGCCAAGCTATTCTGGAGTGGAAATTCCGACATCACAGGGCCTAATTACAATCTTAAATCTCTGTTTCAAGTTGACAACAAATGTAGATCAACTAGTCTCGTCAGTAATTAGTATGCCCCTGTATGATTATAAGGCTTGAATTTATGGTCATCAGCTTTGTAATAATGAAGTGCTTGAAGATGATATGGATATAAATACATATCTATATATATAAATCATGAAAACTTTCTACTTCTTTTCCACGATGAAAAATACTAGTGAGATTTCTAAAGTTCAAAATGTATATCATATTTAGGTATCTGCATGTCGTTTCATGCTTTACTTTTATCCCCTTCTACAACTCTGGTTTTTTTTTTTTTTTTTTCAATTGATTTTTTTTGTCTTAAAAGCAGTAACGTGATCCAGTTGGATATAAGTAAGTAATTTTCTCCACACAAAAAAAAAAAAAAAAAAAAAAAAAAAATCCCAGCTGTTTCTTGTTTTTGCCGCACTCCCATTCAACTACAAATACAAAAACGCTGTGGAAACACTTGAAGCCACATTTTTTTAAATCTCATTTAAGATCTTATTTCTTATATACAGTCTTGTTTTGTGAAAAGTCATAGTTTAAGTTTTTCTTTCCAAATTTCAATTATGCCATTCAAAATCTGATTTTACATAAATCATAATATCCAAGATCTTAAGGCTCAAATTGTCCTTTCATAATTTAGAAAAAGATTGACGTGACTGATTCGGGCATGTTTCATCAAAGCATGAAATTGTCTGAAAATATCTCTCTAAAATTGATCAATATATTTTTAGTACGTGATTATAAATATAAACCCATAAAAAAAAAACCCCCCCAGCATGATGAAATTATTTATCCAAAAAAAAAAAAAACCCCCCCATCATTATCATTTAAATAAAAATAATTATATCTATTCAAAATAGGGCCACTTAAATATTTAATAACACATTTTTCAACAACACAACCTACACCACAACTTTTCTCCCTAATGCTTTTATTCACATGCTTGTATACCCCACTGGCCAAGACCAAAGTCATAAATAATAGATAGGCCTCTAAAACTCAACCACTCATTTTCTCTCTTCTTGTATCTTCATATAATTATGTACAAATAATCCGACCGACAGAATCCAAAATTCACCCCCAAAAAGAAAAAAAAGGTTATATAATTATATACGCATAGTATTAAATGCGCTTGTGTTGCAGGTAAGTACGCAAAATTGCCATTGAGTCCACCATATTTAACAACCTAACCTAATCAACTACGATTACGGGGTAAACTTTTGCGTCTGTGGGGGCCGGTTCTCTAGTTGAAACACATCAAGCTCTTGTAACTGATTCGTCCAATACGTTAGTAAATACATCAGATATTTTTATTGCCTGTCACATAAGGTTTTAAAAAAAAAAACAACATATTCATAACTGTTTATTTGTAACCGGTTATAGACCTTGAGACTCAGCTGAGTAATTTCAAGAACATAAAAATGAATTTAAGGCGCAAAGTAGGTGGCAAAGAAGTCACGACGTTGTTGTCCACGGCTGTTTACTTATTTAGCGTTGGAGGCAACGATTATTTTGATCCCTTCCAGAAAAACTCGAGTTTCTTCGAGTTGCAAAACGTTAAGAAAGAGTATTTAGGCATGGTGATCGGCAATTTAACAAATGTCATCCAAGTAATAACATGGACAATTTTTTTTTTTTTTATCTTCACATCAAAATTGTTTAGGCTTTTTTTTTTTTTTTTTTTTTTTTTTTTGGGATAATTGGTCAGGAAATATACAAGGAAGGAGGAAGGAAATTTGGGTTTATAAACTTGTCGCCTATAGGTTGTCTTCCTTTTACAAAAGCGCTTAAACAAATAAAAACATGTGGCTGCTGTGTGGAAGTGTTCACAGAAGCTGCAAAGCTACACGACAGAGCTCTTTCTGAAACCCTCCGAAAGCTAGAAAGTCAGCTCACCGATTTCAAATACGCATTGCACGACTTCTTCAATTCAATCAGTGAAAGATCGGAGGAACCTTCAAAATACGGTAAATTAAATTAGAGCCATGGAAAAATTGGCTACATGCTTGCTGTATTTCATGTTCTTTAATTTGTTTCTCGATCGACATCATAAGTTGAATCATCTCTGCTATTGTTTAAGGCTTCAAGGAAGTGAATATGGCTTGCTGCGGCAGTGGGAAATACAGAGGATTTCCGAGCTGTGGATCGGTGACGAAAGAGTACGAGTTATGTGATAATCCAAGGATTTCCTCTACTTTGAGAAGACATACGAGCAAATTGCCAAGCTATTCTGGAGTGGAAATTCTGATATCACTGGGCCTCATAATCTTAAATCTTTGTTTGAACGTGACATCAAATGTAATTCAATTACTCTCGTCAGTAATTAATTATGTATATATGCAAGTATCATGATCAGCTTTGTAACAATGGAGTGATTTAAGGCTTCGTGTGTGTGTGTGTGTGTATTTGCTAGAAAACACGATATAACTATAGTGTTTGGTTAAAGTGTAAAAAAAATAATTTACATGGGATTTTCAAATGGATGTTTGTTTCACCCACTATGAAACATTTGGTTGGCACCATTCGAATGGGCCATTCATATCTCCGTTTGGCAATTAGAAAAAGGGCTCGGCATTTGGATGGTGAAAATGTTGAAGATGATCATTTTAGACCAAATTTGGAATATTTTAATACTATACCATTTAGAAGCCACTCAGATTTTCTATATGAATGACTATTTTTAATATCTATCTAAACAAGCATTGAAAAGTTCATGTTCAATTGACTTGAAATATCTATCCAAGTCATTGATTCATTGCTTTGGGCCAATGGCTGAAGACGTTGTTGTGGCTGCTCTTGACTCCTGAGAGCCTCACGGACAAATCTGTAGTTTTAGGTCAATTAATTGATACTGACGTTAATTACATAAATGGGACTTTTCCCCTAACCTCTTTTTCTTTTTGTTCATTGAGAAAATACAATGATAATTGAAGTAAATAACAAGTTATTAAAATATTTCAAGTAAATGATAAATTTATTAGGTAAATAAAAAATTTACTAAATAAACTATTTACATAAGAAGTCAATAAATTATTTAGGTGATAAATTTATTTTTACTACTACTTACTCTAAATTAAAACATGCTATTTTAAAACATCCAAGTCACTTAAAAAAAAAAAAAAAAAAAAAGAGGACAAGTAGCTTAAAAAACATCCAATTTGAGATACATATAGTTTTGGTATCTAGTGCAATAATGAAACAACAAGCACATCAACATTCAACACCACTGCAATAGTTTTTTTTTTTTTTTTTTTGATAAAATACTGCAATAGTATTGTTGCTGATAAGTTTGAGATCCTAAAAATAGTATCGTTACTACTATATATAGCGATATTGTTATTTTTAAGGGAGAGTAGGCTGAAAATCCTAATAAAAGTCTCAAGTAAAGCTGCTATCTTTGTCTACTTGACGTGGCACTAACTTTCGACTCCAGTTTGCGTATCCTTTTCATATACCAAAACCGACAGCTATGGCTACGCAGTTTCTCATTCCATCTTTTCAAAACCGTCGAATTTGGACTCAAATTTTGTACATATATATATATATATATATATTTATTTTAGGAGCGTTGCAAACTAAGAAAAATATTATAAGATGTGTGGTATAGTGCTGAATCAGAATAAGAAGAACATGGCAAGTACCGGAATATATCTGTTGGCTGTCTGTATGGTCATTCTCGACACCTCAATCACCGGCGATGCACACTACCGGTCACCGGAAAGACATGTGGCGCTGTTCGTCTTTGGTGACTCGTTGTATGATCCAGGAAACAACAATTACATCAACACCACGTATCAAGCCAATTTCTGGCCTTATGGGGAAACATTTTTTGGTTTTCCCACCGGAAGATTCTCCAATGGCCGTCTAATCCCTGATTTCATCAGTAAGATAATCGTATAATTAAACATATATCCAAGTGTGTTACTTTCTTTAACAACTGGGTTATTTAGATTATTAATCTCCTTTTTTTTTTTAATTATAGGTGAGTATGCTAAATTACCCTTAATTGAACCATATTTAAAGCCAGGGGTTCACAATTATGCAAATGGTGTCAACTTTGCGTCCGGTGGGGCTGGTGCTCTTGTTGAAAGTCATCATGGTTTTGTAAGTAAATCTTGCTTATATACTTCGCGGTTGTGTAGCCTAATAATAATTCCACACATTACTTCACTAAAAGTTGCAGAATTTGAAACCCCTGCTCCTAACTTCAAAAAAATAAAAAATAAAAATTCTGATTCATTCCAAGCAAAAATTTAAGAAAGAAAAAAAAATTGATCTTTCTCATTGGATGTGCTTCTTAAGCTGACGACTGTTTGTTGAACAATTTATTTCTGTGTTTTTAGGTGGTAGACCTTAAAACTCAGTTCAGTTATTACAAAAAAGTGGAAAAGCAATTGAGGCACAATCTAGGCGCTCGAGAAACCAAGGAATTGATCTCTCAATCTGTTTACTTGTTTAGTGTGGGAATCAACGACTATCCTTCTACCACGTCGAACTCCGGTTTCTTTGACAAGTACTCTACCAAAGAATACGTTGGAATGGTGCTTGGAAATTTGACCCAAATTCTCAAGGTAACAAGTAATAACAGATTGCTTTTTTTTTTTTTTTTTTTTTTTTTTTGTCAATTTGATTTTTTTTAAATGTATGTGGGTTTGTAATTTATGCGCATTTTGATGGGTGATCAGGGAATATACAATATTGGAGGAAGGAAATTTGGGTTTGTGAATTTGCCACCTTCCGGTTGTTTTCCAGGGATAAAAATTCTTCAACCAGGAAATACAGGTGCCTGCTTTGAAGAGGTTAATTCACGGGTGAAACTACACAACAGAGAACTTTCTAAGACCCTCCAAGCAATACAGAGTCAGCTCAAAGGTTTCATCTATTCGAAGCACGATTTGTACTTTTCTTTTAGTGAAATAATGGAGAACCCATCAAAATACGGTAAAAGCCTTAGCAGTATTCTTCTTTGTCGTTCCTTTTTCTCTTCGATTCGTTGGTGAAATCCGTTAGAAAATTGTCCCATATCTTCAAGTTATTGAGTTGTTATGATATTTACATGTGCATTGGGCCTTCTCTTACTTTGGATTAGTTTCTGAAGGTCCATTTGACAAGATATCAGATGTAGGCTTTTGTCAGATGAGTTCTATCCAAGTCCGTTTAACAAAATCATCTATGTTTTCGTATTTTCTTTTTGTGAAGGTTTCAAAGAAGCTGAGACGGCATGTTGTGGGAGCGGTCGGTACAGAGGAATTTCTAGCTGTGGAGGGAAAGGAGAAGTGAAAGAGTTTGAATTGTGTGATAATGTAAGTGACTACTTCTTCTTCGACTCTTTTCATCCGACTGAGAAAGCCTACAAGCAACTTGCGAAGCTAATGTGGAGTGGAGACTCTGGTATCACAGAGCCATACAACCTTAGAGAACTATTTGAATTTTAGAAAACTATATCATGAAGACTTAATCTTAATTAGCAGCAATATTTTGGCATTAAGAAGACATGTTCCGTTCCTGACTTCCTTCATCAGGCTAGATCACACTATCCTTACGAGCTAAGAATGCATATGCAACTTTCAATATTATTTTAGAATTCGCATGCCTCTTTTTTTTTCATGAATGTTGTATGCAAGTGTATCGGTCCTCATGAAGTAGCTAGTCCGCATCATACTTTAAAAAACGGTCATTTTTTTTTACAAGGAGATCTAAATCACCACCAATTACCTGCCATCACCTACAACATATATATATATATATATATATATGTATGTATATGTGTGTGTGTGTGTATATATATATAGGAAAGGTCTTTCCTTTACCTATCGGACTCGAATGGCAGCCAGCTAGTGGATGCAATGTTTCCCATTGCCTGCTGAGAGAAAAATGGGAGTTGGTGGCCACGCATCAAAAAAATGGTAAACATATTCTGGTTGATAGCAGTGGGGAAACATTGTAGTATGAATTAAAAATTGATGCTCCTGACGACTTCATCAAATTGTAGCCCATTGCTAATTCTTTCTTGACAAATTGTTTGGTATAATTTATTATTATTATTATTTTTTAAAGGAATCGTTTTTGCCTCATTCCCTCTCGTTCATAGCTTTAAAAGAGAGAGAGAGAGAGAAACCATTTTTCTGCCACCAAGATTTCCTATCAAAATGAACAAGGGAAATAAATTGTTTAAATTAAATTTTTTTTTTTCTGGAAAAGAAAAGGGAAACTAAAATCAAAATTTGGAGATGCTAATTGTGCAATTCCAAGCAAGAGAACAAGAAAAGTGCAGAAATATTGTCGAAGAAAAAGTCAACTTTAGAGAGAGAGAGTTTCAAAAGAAAAAATGTGGAGAGAAGAGGAAATTAACAACCAAAACCAGTGGCTTTGTCCTTTTGCAAAACGATTCTAACAGCAATGATGGAAAAATAATCCTCCAGATTGAGCTCATTTTCCCGTTAATGCATGATCTGACTTTTCCTCGGTATAATTCAGAATTTTAAATATGATTTGTCTATGTCAATAGTTACAAGATGCTAAATAATAGAATGTTACAATTGCACAGCCGGACATGAAAATTTCATGTATATGTATATAGATTCCATTATTTGACCAACTGCCAGCTAATTTTCAACGCTTGAATGAGATTACGGCTGCCTGATGGTCTGACTAGAGAAGGTAGAATGATCTAGGTTGAACGGAATGGATAAAGATGAATGAAGGTTTGTCTAGAGGTTTAGATTTATAGAGGAAAAAAAAAAAAACGTCACAAAAAATGGGATTTACCAAAAACTGTAAAAATTCTAAAAAATAACTTTCGAAAAATAAATACCATAGGACTCCTAATAAGGTAACTCCTTTGATCTAATGTGGCTATATAACTTGTCCCACTACCACAAGTATACTTTCTGATTACCAACGGTTTTTTTATTTTTTATTTTTTATTTTTTTTTTATTTTTAAGACAACGTAGTTTGACTTACATACCAAGATATAACACCCATTTGAAGGTACTCAATCGACTTACCAAAGAGGAAGGAGACTAACAACTAGATTGAAGGGATAAGCATCCGGGGGAGCTTAGCTGTCGTTTAATGTGTGTGTCCATTTATATATATATATATATATATATATATATATATCATTTTTATCTTTACAATAAAGAAACGAAATGTCAACGAAAGACGTGGATGATACGCAACAAAGTTGTGTTATATAGGTAGCTTATTCAAAAAACATGAAGTAAATTGTCGGACAAGAGAGAAGCGAAGAGAGGAAACACCACCGAAATGAGTCCCAAGTTAAGTTTGTCTGTTTTTGCAATTTTGCTGGTGAACATTGCAAGTGGCTGCCGGCCGGGCAATTACCTGGCCATGCCAAAACACTCGGCGTTGTTCGTGTTTGGAGACTCTCTATTCGATGCCGGAAACAACCATTACTTCGATACTCTCCTCAGATTCAAAGCTGACCATTCACCCTATGGCGAAACCTTTTTCGGTTACCCCACTGGCAGAGCTACCAACGGCCGTATAATCCCTGATTTCATCAGTAAGCTTCTAATTTTCTTTTTCTTTTTTACGGTTACGACGTCTATGACTCCCATTTATTATAAATAATATAAAAACACTCTCAGATTTCGAATATATAACCTCCTATCCAAACCCTTTTCCTTCCACCCACTGAGCTAGTCCCAGCAGACGAAAGCTAATACATGTGTACTTATATATATATAAGTATATATATATTATTTTGGTTCATAAGGTCAGTTGATTATATTTTCGTGTCTGTATAGGTGAGTATGCAGGATTGCCATTGATTCCACCATACTTACAACCAGGTCAAGACTGGGATTATGGGGTGAATTTTGCGTCCATTGGAGGTGGTGTTCTTGACGAAACTCATCCGGGTTATGTAAGCGATCGCATACTTAATTACCTTCTTAATTCATAACCGTTTGTGATTATTTTGCTTGGCGATATATCAGGTTATAAACCTCAGAGGCCAGTTGAGAAATTTCATGAACGTAGAAAAGCATTTGAGGCACAAGCTTGGTAGTGAAGAAGCCGAGACTTTGTTGTCTGCGGCAGTTTACTTGTTTAACATTGGAAGCAACGATTATTTTGCACGTGTCCAAGAAGACTACAATTTCTTTGATTCGCAGAACGTTCAGAAAGAATATGTCGATATGGTTGTTGGCAATTTGACAACTGCTATCCAAGTAATGGCATACTCTACTCATCTTATTCAAAGACAGGAGTTTTTATTTTTTTAATTTTTTTTATAAATACAGGAGATAATTTATTTGTAGTGGCAAGCTATAAAACATTTTTTTGTGAGACCCGACATGAATGAATTTTTTTTTTTTAATTATGAGAAAAATGAAGTTTCAATGGAGATATGGAAGATAAGAACAGAAATGAGTTGTTTGGATTGAGTTAAGATCACATAGTTTAGTTGAATTTTTGATTTTCTTATTCTCATTTATAATGTCCTCAGAACTTAATGTTCATTCTCATTTTGCCTCCTGAATTTTAAAAACTCTCACTTTACGTGTTAGAACTTTTTGAATTAGTTCCACTTTACCCCATCCGTTAGAATTTATGTTAAAAATAAACGGGAAAAATGGAGTTTAAGTGATGTCATATGGTCGTTTTTCATTTGTTACTAACAGAAATCCTAACCGTATTCAGTTTAGTAAGACTAAATCAGTTCTTTTTCCGTCAGTTTTTAACTAAAATTCTAGTTAAAGAGGTAAGTTGGGGAGCAAACTAAACATTCAGGGACGTAGATAAGAATAATCTTAAAAAAAAAAAAAAAAAAAAAAAAAAAAAGAAATAATCGGTTTCTGTAGGTAATTGGTTAATACTTTCAACTTACATACAAACATTTTGATGAGAGTGATCAGGAAATATACAACAAAGGAGGAAGGAAATTTGCGTTTCTAAGCCTGTCGCCTATAGGTTATCTTCCTTGGGTTAGAGCATCTGATTCGTCAAGTACATATTCCTTCGTTGAAGAACTCATAGAAATTGCAAAGCAACAGAATAGAGAAATTTCTCAAGCCCTCCGAAGACTAGAACGCAGTCTCAAAGGCTTCAAACACTCAACACACGACTTCTACACTTCTTTAAGTGAAAGATCGGAGTACCCATCAAAATATGGTAACTAAAAAAACGCCCTTGCCATGTGTTATTCTTTACACACACACATATATATGTATATTTTCTTTCTTTTGGTTTTGCCCACATTATTGGTTGATTCTTTTTTTTTTTTTTTAATTTGTTTTTAAAGGTTTCAAGGAAGGCGAGGCGGCGTGTTGCGGCACTGGTCCTTACAGAGGAATTTTCACGTGTGGAAAAGTGATCAACGGCTACGATTTATGTGAGGATCCAAGTGACTTCCTCTTCTTCGACTCGGCTCATCCTACTGAGAAGGCCAACGAGCAATTTGCCAAGTTGTTTTGGAGTGGAGACTTGGATGTCACATGGCCTTACAATCTTAAATCGTTGTTTGAACTTGACAGCAACTGTACATCTAATGTCCGCCGCGAATAAGTAAGCATTCGGCCGTTCACAAAAATATTGTTTCATGCGTTCCTAATAAAAAAGGACTATATGAAAATGTCATATAAAGATTCTTCTAAAGTGCTTCAAGTGTTCATTGAGAATTAGTAGATGCATGTTTTAATTTTTCTTCCCGTGTGGAATTTAGTTCCTCCAGTTATTACCTTTTTCTAGCAGGCTCTTTGCCCTAGTGAAATGAGACTTCACTTCAAAGTTCAAAGTGCATATGAGAAGCCATTTTCTAGTGAATTGGAAGCTACCGAAGACAACTTGTTTTCTGAATACAATTCTTACGTACGGTAGTCCTTGAACAAACAGCTTCGGAAAAGTTTTTTAAAAAAAAAAAATGAAAGAAGAAGAACTAATAATCCGTGTAGAGGATATAGCCATCGCAAAACCTGGCATGCAATGGAGATAAAAATAATGATTAGTATCACTACTACATTCTGGAGCTTTCTCGACGCCTATACCATGTCGGTCAGGTCATTTAATCGCACTAGAGAATAATCAAGGTCTATTTAGTAAATAGAGATATTCCCATACTTAACAATAAACAAAATGAGTGGTTCATATTTTATTTTTTACCTAATTAATATACAACTGTAATTTCATTAGAACTTTTATTTTTTCTTTAACGTGAATATCGTGTCCATTGTTCTGATATTTCAAACGATGTCATAACATTTAGCTCGCTAGAAAATAACATTAAGTTAGAACAAATATAACCCAAGTTATTTTTAATTTTTTTTATAAAAAATGTAGAATAATTAATCCGACTAGAGGATAACCATGGATCAATTTAATAAATACAAGTAGTCACATAATTAACAATCAATTAAATGAATGGTTCATTTTTTTTTCACATTCTGAATAAATACAACTATAATTCTACCATTGTTCAGATGATGTCATAACAGATAGTTAGATAAAAAAAAATATTAATATAGAACAATTATAACCCTATGACATTAGATTCAGCCTTCTTTCACTAGGTACAATATCTATTCTGATACATATAGAAAAGATAGCTACAAACCCAGAACACAATCATGCATTCTTTCCCACAGTCTCAGCGACAAAACGAATTGTCGTTTTTTGAGCTGAGATTAACCGGTTGGACAAGAAGGTCCGGTTTCATGCGAACCCATTTACCCTTCAATTGATCTCAGGCATTGATTTTCTTCTCAACGGTTTTTATCTATTTTGAAGGATGATCCTTCAATTTTTGGGGGTGAAGATTGGTAGACATCCCCTATAAATATATATATATATATATATATAACTTTCTTACTGTTATATTTTACATGTTTTATAAATGAAAAATACTAAAGTCACTAACTCTGATGTCCTAACTTTTGAGTACCTAATTTATGTAACATGTAAGTTGTCATTTTTTTTTATTGATAAGAATTTAAAACATTGTTACATCAATTTATTACATGTAACAATTAAAAAAAATGAGAATTCACTGCAACATGAGTTGGTACTCAAAAGTTAAGATCAAAATTGGTGTAATACTTCCTTGTTTTGTGAGAAAGTACAGAATTTCTTGTGGTGTTTCATTTTGTTTACAAATGTTTTTTCATATTTTCATACACCTTTCAATATACGAAACTAAAATGTTTTCGAAATAGTGTTTGTTTTAAAATATTTTAAAAATGAAAACAAACACAAAAAATGATAAAAATGATTTTGTGAAGGAAATGAAAAATAGTTAAAAATTGCTTTCTCACTTTTGTTTTCATACTATATAAATTGGTGCATGTTTTAAAAACCATATCCAATAAACACAATTCCTTTTTTTTTTTCCTTGTATCCAAACTAATCTATCTAAACATATAACCAAACATTTTTTTAAAAAACAATCCAGCATCATTACTAAGATATTCTTAATTATATTTTCATATAAAAAAAACATAATAATTTTCAAAACAAATAAAAACGATACCAAAACCACTTTAATTTCTGACTTATTTGTATAGATATCCCTTGAACTTTTTAAATTTGACAATTTAATCTCTAAACTTTTTTCTTGACTATTAGCCCCCTGAATTTATAATTTTTGGCAATTCTTTTTTTTTTTTTTTTTCTCAAATTCGTAAAAATTTGAACATTTTTTACGCATAACTTGCACATTATAATCCAAGAAGAGCATTATTGATCATTTTTGCGTAACTTCAATACAATTTTCTTTGAAATTTTGAACCTTAATTCAATATTATATTCAAACTTAAACCTAAATTTTAAAAGAAATTTGTATTGAAATTAAGCAAAAATGATCAGCATTGTCCTTCTGAGCTATAATGTGCAAGTATTGTGCAAATAATTGTCTTAATTTTACTAAATTTAAGTTAAAAAGACTGAATTGCAGTGTCAAAATGACAAAAAAATTGACACTTAATCAATATGATAAAAAATAAAATTAAAGTTTTTATCGAGTTAATTAAAAGAGGAAAATTTGTGTCATATTCATCAATAAATTTAAAAAAAAAAATGTGACTAATTAGGTAATTTTTTTCAAAAAACTATGTTGGAATTGTAGAATTAGCCATATTTCAAAATAACAGTAGTTCAAAAAATATTTATTACTATTTCTTAATAACTTATTAATTAGTTGACAACCTCGACTCAAGATCCAATATATCTACTTCCTCGACCTCAAAATCTTCTTGATTCAATATTACACCAGGAGCAGAATAAACAATTTCTGAGCTTCAGAAACGTGCAGCCAAACGGGAGAGTTTTGAACTATACAAATATCATGAACTTGAGACAAAATTTCAGCCCGTTTTGCCATGTTACAAGGGGTGTCTTCTAATATTCAATAAAAAAAAAAAAAAAAAAAAAGTGGTGTCTTCTAATAAATTAAACATGCACCCATTATTTCTATGAAGAATGTTATTTTACAAATAAATCTTTCTATTAAAGTTATTTTTCAAAGATACTCGTGAAAGTATCAATAAAAAATTTCGATTTTTTTTTATCTTTTCATTGTCCGATTGGAATAAGTATTTATATGGCCAGCTCATTAGTAAAGAGGAATTAGGATACGTTTTGCATGCAAAGAGCATTTATTTATTTATCTTTACTTTCTAATTAAAGCTCAAGAGCATTAATCGATGGATTATATAGGCAGGTCGGTGTAGTAGGTGTGATCTCCGTTTGTTTTTATTCTCTTTATAAAAGAGTACAAGAGACTTTTTCTATTTCTTTTTTTTTTTTTTTAAACGAAAGCATGTGATGGGGTAGGTACACTCAAGAACAAGCAAATAAAGCTTCCAGTTAGGTAGTTTATACGATCAATTGGAAGTAAACAAACTCAAATTGATTCTGACAACCAAAAAGTCGACTTTAGAGAGAGAGAGTTTCAAAAGAAAAAATGTGGAGAGACGAGGAAACAACCAAAACCAGTGGCTTTGTCCTTTTTGCAAAATGATTCTAACAGCAATGATGGAAAAATAATCCTCCAGATTGAGCTCAATTTCCCGTTAATGCATGATCTGACTTTTCCTCGGTATAATTCAGAATTTTAAATATGATTTGTCTATATCAAAAGTTTCGTCAATGAGGAAAAGTAGGTGTCTCGAAGTATCCTATTATTTTTAATTTGTTTGAAGTTTCTTAAAAAAGGGGGAAAAAAAAAAGAATATATTCTACATTTATTAGCATCCTCTTAACCAAATCTACCCATCTAAATTCCATCCAACAGCCACAAAAATATGCTGTTTCTGTCCGGTAAATAATACTAATTGCTAAGAGACTCAATATCCCTATTTACATATCAATAATTATATGTTTATATAAGGGATGGTGTGTGGATCTTCTATATTATAGTTATATTTTCTTATCTGACATCAAATTCTATAAAACGGTAGTTGTCGTTTTTATGTATGTTTTTAAACAATTTGTTGATTCAAATGTGATATTTTCATCAAAACTTACCATTTATACTAATAGTTTTAAATAGTCGATATTATAATACTCTAAATATTACAATTGCACAGCCGGACATGAAAATTTTCATGTATATTATATATATTCCATCATTTAACCAACTGCCAGCTAATTTTCAACGCTTGAATGAGATTACGGCTGGCTAATGGTATGACTAGAGAAGGTAGAATGATCTAGATTGAATGGAATGGATAAAGATGAATGAAGGTTTGTCTAGAGGTTTAGATCTATAGAGAGAGAGAGAGAGAGAGAGAGAGAGAGAGAACGTCACAAAAAAATGGGATTTACCAAAAACTGTAAAATTTAAAAAATAACCTTCGAAAAATAAATACCATACGACTCTCCTAATAAGGTAACTCCTTTGATCTAAGGTGGCTATATAACTTGTCCCACTACCACAAGTATACTTTCTGGTTACCAGCAGTTTTTTTTTTTTTTTTTTTTTTTTTTTTTTTTTAAGACAACGTAGTTTGACTTACATACCTAGATAACACCCATTTAAAGGTACTTAATCGACTTACCAAAGAGGAAGGAGACTAACAACTAGATTGAAGGGATAAGCATCCGGGGGAGCTTAGCTGTCGTTTAATGTGTGTGTCCATTTATATATATATATATATATATATATATATTTTTCATTTTTATCTTTACAATAAAGAAACAAAATGTCAACGAAAGACGTGGATGATACGCAACAAAGTTGTGTTATATAGGTAGCTTATTCAAAAAACATGAAGTAAATTGTCGGACAAGAGAGAAGCGAAGAGAGGAAACACCACCGAAATGAGTCCCAAGTTAAGTTTGTCTGTTTTTGCAATTTTGCTGGTGAACATTGCAAGTGGCTGCCGGCCGGGCAATTACCTGGCCATGCCAAAACACTCGGCGTTGTTCGTGTTTGGAGACTCTCTATTCGATGCCGGAAACAACCATTACTTCGATACTCTCCTCAGATTCAAAGCTGACCATTCACCCTATGGCGAAACCTTTTTCGGTTACCCCACTGGCAGAGCTACCAACGGCCGTATAATCCCTGATTTCATCAGTAAGCTTCTAATTTTCTTTTTCTTTTTTACGGTTACGACGCCTATGACTCCCATTTATTATAAATAATATAAAAACACTCTCAGATTTCGAACATATAACCTCCTATCCAAACCCTTTTCCTCCCACCCGCTGAGCTAGTCCCAGCAGAGGAAAGCTAATACATGTGTACTTATATATATATAAGTATATATATATTATTTTGGTTCATAAGGTCAGTTGATTATATTTTCGTGTCTGTATAGGTGAGTATGCAGGATTGCCATTGATTCCACCATACTTACAACCGGGTCAGGACTGGGATTATGGGGTGAATTTTGCGTCTATTGGAGGTGGTGTTCTTGACGAAACTCATCCGGGTTATGTAAGCGATCGCATACTTAATTACCTTCTTAATTCATAACCGTTTGTGATTATTTTGCTTGGTGATATATCAGGTTATAAACCTCAGAGGCCAGTTGAGAAATTTCATGAACGTAGAAAAGCATTTGAGGCGCAAGCTTGGTAGTGAAGAAGCCGAGACTTTGTTGTCTGCGGCAGTTTACTTGTTTAACATTGGAAGCAACGATTATTTTGCACGTGTTCAAGAAGACTACAATTTCTTTGATTCGCAGGACATTCAGAATGAATATGTCAATATGGTTGTTGGCAATTTGACAACTGCTATCCAAGTAATGACATACTCTACTCATCTTATTCAAAGACAGGAGTTTTTATTTTTATTATTTTTATAAATACATGAGATTATTTTTTTGCAGCGGCAAGCTATAAAAATTTTTTTTTGTGAGACCCAACATGAATATTTTTTTTTAATCATGAGAAAAATGAAGTTTCAATGGAGATATGGAAGATAAGAACAGAAATGAGTTGTTTGCATTGAGTTAAGATCACATAGTTTAGTTGAATTTTTGTTTTTATTATTCTCATTTATAATGTCCTCAGAATTTAATGTTCATTCTCACTTTGCCTCCTGAATTTTAAAAACTTTCTCTTTACCTGTTGAACTTTTTGAATTAGTTCCTCTTTACCCCATCCGTTAGAATTTCCATTAAAAATAAACGGAAAAAATGGAGTTAAGTGATTTCATGTAGTCGTTTTCCTTTTGTTACTAACAAAAAATCCTAACCATATTCAGTTTATAAGTAAGACTAAATCCGTTTTTTTTCTGTCATTTTTTAACTAAAATTCTCTTGAAAGAGGTAAATTGGGGAGCAAACCAAACATTGGAAGTAGATAAGAATAATCTTTTAAAAAAGAAATAACCAGTTTCTGTAGGTAATTGGTTAATACTTACAACTTACATACAAACATTTTGATGAGAGTGATCAGGAAATATACAACAAAGGAGGAAGGAAATTTGCGTTTCTAAGCCTGTCGCCTATAGGTTATCTTCCTTGGGTTAGAGCATCTGATTCGTCAAGTACATATTCCTTCGTTGAAGAACTCATAGAAATTGCAAAGCAACAGAATAGAGAAATTTCTCAAGCCCTCCGAAGACTAGAACGCAGTCTCAAAGGCTTCAAACACTCAACACACGACTTCTACACTTCTTTAAGTGAAAGATCGGAGTACCCATCAAAATATGGTAACTAAAAAAACGCCCTTGCCATGTGTTATTCTTTACACACACACATATATATATGTATATTTTCTTTCTTTTGGTTTTGCCCACATTATTGGTTGATTTTTTTTTTTTTTTTTTTTTTTTTTTTTAAGGTTTCAAGGAAGGGGAGGCGGCGTGTTGCGGCACTGGTCCCTACAGAGGAATTTTCACGTGTGGAAAAGTGATCAACGGCTACGATTTATGTGAGGATCCAAGTGCCTTCCTCTTCTTCGACTCGGCTCATCCTACTGAGAAGGCCAACGAGCAATTTGCCAAGTTGTTTTGGAGTGGAGACATGGATGTCACATGGCCTTACAATCTTAAATCGTTGTTTGAACTTGACAGCAACTGTACATCTAATGTCCGCCGCGAATAAGTTTTCTTTCGGTCGTTTGCAAAAATATTGTTTCATGCGTTCCTAATAAAAAAGGACTATATGAAAATGTCATATAAAGATTCTTCTAAAGTGCTTCAAGTGTTCATTGAGAATTAGTAGTTGCATGTTTTAATTTTTCTTCCCGTGTGGAATTTAGTTGATCCAGTTATTACCTTTTTCTAGCTTGCTATTTGCCCTAGTGAAATGAGACTTCACTTCAAAGTTCAAAGTGCAAATGAGAAGCCATTTTCTAGTGAATTGGAAGCTACCGAAGACAACTTGTTTTCTGAATACAATTCTTACGTACGGTAGCCCTTGAACAAACAGCTTCGGAAAAGTTACAAAAAAAAAAAAAGAGAGAGAGAGAGAGAAAGAAGAAGAAGAAGAACTAATAATCTGTGTAGAGGATAAAACCATCGCAAAACCTGGCATGCATGTAGATAAAAATATTGATTAGTATCAGTACTACATTCTGGGGCTTTCTCGACGCCTATACCATGTCGGTCAGGCTATTGACCGACGGGATATACCTTGCGAAGTCTTTCACGTCCGTTGCTTAGCAATCGACAAGAAAGGTCCCAAAAAATGCAAAAATAAATTAAAAAATAAATAAAATATAGAGTTGTTTGAAATTTAAATTTTAAACAAGATCCTTGTTTCACACAAATTTTTTTGAATTTATTTTTTTCAACCCCGCCTCAAATTTCACCAACCGCCACTCACACACTCTCCCATCTCAATATGCCTTTGTCAGTTTTTAACTGTTTTCCAACTTTTCCTCTTTTTTCATCATAATAAACACTTTTTTGTTTCATCTCTATCTCCTTCCCTCCCTCAAATGGAAAGTATGTATTACAGTCCCTAACTCAACCCCAAAAGGCACCTTGTGAAATGAGGTTTGGACCCATATATAAAGAGGATCTTGGCACTGTCCACAACCGATGTGGGATCTAACACACCCCCTCACGCACAGCGTGGACAAAGCCAAACAACTGTGGGAACATGGGGGGCCGGGGGAAACCCAGTCCCAACAACGGGGGAAATTGGCCTTGGCTCTGATACCATATTACAGTCCCTAACTCAACCCCAAAAGGCACCTTGTGAAATGAGGTTTGGACCCATATATAAAGAGGATCTTGGCACTGTCCACAACCGATGTGGGATCTAACAGTATGCAGTGGTACTATGGGCGTCCCAAGCAACACCGGCGAGATCTAATTGGAGGGGCGTTGTGACCATATCGGAAGGGCGGAGATATCTGGGCTGATCTGACGAAGGGGTCTCGAGCATTGATGTTGCGATTGGCAACGAGGTTTGCGTTCTGATCTCGCAAGGGGATCTTGAGCGGCCGCGATGGGATTGACGAGGGGGCTCGAGCAGATCCTATGAAGGGGACTTGAGTGGTGGTAGTGGCACTGTGATATGGTGAAGGGGATTTGTTTGTGTTTATATCTTTGGATTTTTGCAATATATATTCTATTTGTTTGAGTTTGATTCAAGTCTTAAATTTTTTATTATGTTGTTATTCTTGTACTAGATATGAAAAGTGATGACTTCACTCATCTTCTCTATGATCTCTCTTTCTTCTCTCTCTCTCTCTCTCTCTCTCTCTCTCTTTCTCTCTCTCTCTCTCTCTCTTTGTGCTGAACACCCTCTGATCTCTCTTTCTCTCTGTCTTTCACGTCTCTTAGTTGAGAGTTGCTTGATAATGTCTAGTGATGGCAGTGGTTTTGAGCCTTGTATGTGTTTGTGTTCATGGCTATGAGAGAGAGAGAAAAAAAAAGGGGGGACAAATGAATTGATTGGCCAAGATTTCTGGGATGAATTAAGGCCAGATCTAAGCGCAATGTATGGCAGTGTCACCGGTAACATTGCGAGGATCTAGTTTTTTTTTTTTTTTTTTTCATCGGCGGTCATTATAGGACTGACATGAAAAGTCACTTTCCTCGTCGGTTCAAGGCCGACGAGAAATCTAGTGCCCTTTCTCGTTGCCGGATTCCTCGTCGGTTTTCCAACCGACAAGGAAATGATTTCATATCGGTTTAGAACCGACGTGAAAAGCGCAAATTTTTGTAGTGTATGAGTACTCAGATAATCAATACAGAAAATGAAAGATCCAAGTTTAGAACTTATGTTGGAACAAAAGCAACTGAAAGGGAGGAAGAAAGTTTTGAAAATTTACTCTTTTTTTTTTTTTTTTTTTAACTTGGGATGAGGAGATTCAAATTCTATACCTTTAAATAGAGTCGGGTATAATATTACTGCTAGGTTATACCTGCAACCACTGAAAATTTACATTTAAGTAATGAAACTTTTACAAAGAGAGACTAATAAAACTAACTTTTGAAACTCTTATAAAAAGAAATTAACATTCACTTTTAAAACTCTCATTAAAAAAATTTCCTCATTTATATATATTTTATATATTGTGAATTATCCCCAAACTATGTACAATATAAAAAATACTATAACTATTAACTATTTAGAATCAAATCGTAACTATAATAACTTATTTATGTTTAAAACACAAAAATGTAGATAATCAGATTTTATCAGTCTCTGCTTTTCCTACTATAGAATAATCCACATCACTGTTGCACGTGGTAGAGATTCTATAAAAAAAAAAAAAAAAAAAATAGATATAGAGCTAACTGGTCGTTTTTCAAAATTAGGAAATTGATCATTTTAAGGAAATGATAATTAATTGAATATAGTACTCAGGATTGATCGATTTCGATATAACATATATCAAAATAGTTAATTAACATCTTAACGGTCATCGATCAATTTTCTAAATTTAAAAAAATATTATGTCATTTTTTATAAAAGCATCCAAAAACTACCTTTTTTTTTTCCAAGTAATAAATGGATTTATAAAGCATTATAAAGTTGAGATTACTCCCAGTTTCTAAGATGTAATACTGCTATATTTAAACACCACTGCCATTGCAGTATTTATAATGAATATATAGTATTGTCACTGCTATATATAGAAATATTGTTATTTTTACGGGGAGAGTAGGCTGAAAATCCTAATAAAAGTCTCAAGTAAAGCTTTTATCTTATCAACGCACTAACTTTCAACTCCATTTTGCCTATCTGACATTCTCATACCCACCCCACCCCCCCCCCCCCCCCCCCCCCCAAAAAAAAAAAAAAAAAAAAAAAAAAGGATAGCTAGCTAAGGCTGTTTCTAATTCCATATTCTCAAAACCGTCGAGTAAATGGACTCTAAACTTTACTGTGTTTGTCGAGTACTCCGGATTTTTATTTTCCTTTTAAAGATCGTTAAGGCAACACAAAACATAGAGAATAGTATTATATAAATAAGAATAAGGACATGGCAATTAGATTTTCCGATCCATATCGCTAGGTGTAAGTTCTCTGAACAATCAACGGCTCCAATCACTTCTGGTCACCGGAAAGACGCGCAGCGCTCTTCGTTTTCAGTGACTCGTTGTTTGATCCAGGAAACAATAAATATACATCAACACCACCTCGGAGAACCAAGCGAATTTCTGGCCTTGTGGGGATACATTTTTCGGTTTTCCCACCGGAAGATTCTCCAATGGCCTTCTAATCCCTGATTTCATCAGTTAGATACTCCTATGATTAAACATGTCTATGGTAAGTGTGTTACTTTCTTTAACAACTGGGTTTTTTAGATTTTTTTTATGTCCTTTTGCTCTTTTCAACGTAGGTGATGAGTACGCAGAATTAGCCTTGATTCCACCATATTTAAAGCCAGGGATTCACAATTATGCAAATGGTGTCAACTTTGGTTCTGGTGGGGCTGGTGCTCTTGTTCAAAGTTATCAAGGTTTTGTAAGTAAGTTCGCGTTTGGTTCGCTGGTTAGAGATGAAATTTTTAAGTTGGAGTTGATTGATTTTTTAAAAACTAGTTATAAATTTTATTGATTTTTTAGAAAAAGACAAAAATTGAAATGAAAAAGTACAAATTAGTTTGAGTTAAACTTAACTGCCAAACAAAGTAAATCTTGCTCATTTTGTGATTGTGTGTACCCTAACGGTAATTTCACACCTAACTTCATAAAAATATAGAGTTCGAATTCTTCATCTCTAAATTTTAAAAAAACAATCTTGTTCATTTTTCCAAGCAAAAAATTTAAAAATTAAAAAACAGAAGTGATCTTTTTCATTGGTTGTGCTTCTTAAGGTTATAGTTGCTTGCTGAACAATTTCTTCTTATCTTTTTTCTTTTTTGTTTTTGTTTTAGGTAGTAGACCATAAAACTCAGTTGAATTATTTCAAGTAAGTGGAAAAGCAACTGAGGCATAAACTAGGCGCTCGAGAAGCCAAGGAATTGATCTCTCAATCTGTTTACTTGTTTAGTGTAGGAAGCAACGACTATCTTTCTCCTCTCAAGTCGAACTCCGGTTTCTACGACAAGTATGCTAATGAAGAATTCGTTGGCATGGTGCTTGGCAATTTGACCCAAGTTCTCAAAGTAATAACATATTGCTATACATATATAATTTTTATCAATTTGATTTGGGTTTTTTTTTTTTTTAATTAAATGCATGTGGATTTGTAATTATGTGCATTTGATGGGTGATCAGGGAAATATACATAATTGGAGGAAGGAAATTAGGGTTTGCGAATCTGCCACCTTTCGGTTGTTTTCCGGGGACAAATATTCTTCAACCTGGAAATACAGGTTCATGCTTTGAAGAAGTTAATTCACTGGCGAAACTACACGACAGAGAACTTTCTTAGACCCTCCAAGCAATACAGAGTCAGCTCAAAGGTTTCATCTGCTCAAGGCACGATTTCTACACTTGTTTTAGTGAAACAATGGAGGACCTATCAAAATATGGTAAAAGGTACAGCTTATACTTCTCTGTCGTTCCTTTTTTATTCTTCGTGTTGTTGGTGAAATCATATCCAGGTTATTTTTTCTTGTTTTATGATCTTTTTGTGAAGGTTTCAAAGAAACCGAGATTGCATGTTGCGGGACCAGTCAAGTAAATGAAAAATGCTACGATCACCGACTCTAATCCTAACTTTTGAATATTAATTCTAATTTTTGGATATGGGAGTTGTCAATTTTTTTTTTTTTTGATGAGTGTTTAAATCATATCTAATAATGATAAAATGACAATTCATTGACATATGAGTTGATCCTAAAAAATTGTTATTAAAGTTGGCATAAAGCTATGTAAATGGATAGAAATAAGCCAAATCCATGATAGATCATTGTATTTACCTGTCACGTGCTCTTCTTCTTCTTTTTCTTTTTCTTTTCCGTTCTCTCTCTCTCTCTCTCTCTTTTCTTTTCTTTTTTTCTTTTTTTTTTTTCTTTTTTTGTGAAGAAAGTCGCAAGCTGTTTTTGCCTTACATGCAGCTTTTTCCCATAATAATTTTCATTTTTCAATCTGCTTCTACTTTTTCCAGATTTTTTTTACCCCGGTTTACGAAGAGGCTCATCTTTTCCATGTCCATCGTGGTCATTCATTTCTTTCGGTTTCGTTTCTCACTTTGTTGTCGTTTTCTCGTTAATTTTTATTTTCATGTTTCTGTCGTTTTATTCTTTGCATTTTTCTTTTTTGTTGTTATTTATATTGTTGTGTTGTCGTTTTTCAACATGTGCATTCTGCAACATGTTTACTCGTTTCTAGGGTTGTTTATCTGTCAATTATTTATCTTTATTTTTTTTGCTGTGTCTTTTGCACGTCATTATTAATTGCGTTATTTTGTTATTTTAAAATTTGTCGTTTTCCTTTTATCTTCTTCTGTAGTGTGCTCTTCATTGCTTTTATTTTAAGTTTGTCGTTGTCGCTTCCCATTTCGTGTCGTTGTCCTCTTTAATGTCGCATATTACTTGGTTGACGTCCTCAATGTAAAAGTCATTTATTTCTTAACTTTTGGTGTCTTTTCCTCACTGTCGTTTCTTCGTTTGTAGTGTGCTTGCCATTTTCTCAGTTGTCGTCATTTGTTTTCCAGGTGTCGTTTATTTCATTTGAAGACTTTCTTTTTCTTTTCTTTTTTTTTTTCAAATGTATCCTCGTCTCACTTCTTTATATATATATATATATATATATATATATAAGCTATGGCTAGTGTCCTTCTCGAAGGACCATCCTTCGCTTAGATATTATATTTATGTCTCAAATTGTAATATAAATCATGGTAATGGGGTTCACATGGCATTGGGTTTAAGTTGCATTTTATATATGTATTTTATCTTGTTATTGGCTGTAGTGGGTATAGGTGAGGGAATGATAGGCTAAATTTGTAATTTATAATCCTGTTGAGACCTACAAATGTAATTTCATTATTTTTTATTTTTTTCTTTAACATGAATGTCCATTTTTATGGTTTTTGCAGACAACCTCATAACATATAATTTGGTAGAAAATGACATCAACATAGAACAAATATAACATGAGTTTTTCTTTTTTTTTTTTTTTTGGAAAAGGTCTAACATCATTAATCCGAGTAGAGGATCACCATGGATCTATTTAATAGAAACAAGTATTCACTTACTTAACAAGGAACAAAATGAGTGATTTGTATTTTTGTTTTGACATGCTTAATAGATACAACTATACTTTAAATAAAAATTTTATTTTATCCTTGTACGTGAATGTCATGTCCAAAATATATGATATATCAGACGATGTCATAACATATAGTTAGTTGGAAAATAACATTAAGATAGAACAAATATAACCTAAGTCTTTTTTTTTTTACTTTTCAAAAGCGGCCAACAAGATTAATCCCACTAGAGAATAATCATGGTCTATTTAGTAAATAGAGATATTCCCATACTTAACAATAAACAAAATGAGTGGTTCATATTTCATTTTTCACCTGATTAATAAATACAACTGTAATTTCATTAGAAAATTTATTTTTTCTTTAACGTGAATATCAAGTCCATTGTTCTGATATTTCATACGATGTCATAACATTTAGCTAGCTAGAAAATAACATTAAGTTAGAACAAATATAACCCAAGTTATTTTTAATAATTTTTTTTTTTAAATGTCAAACAAAATTAATCCGATTAGAGGATAACCATGGATCAATTTAATAAATACAACTATTCACATAATTAACAATCAATTAAATGAGTGGTCCATTTTTTTCACCTTTTGAATAAATACAACTGTAATTCTACCATTGTTCAGACGACGTCATAACATATAGTTAGATAAAAAAAAATAACATTAATACAGAACAAATATAAAACTATGACATTGGATTCAAACTTCCTTCACTAGGTACAAGATCTATTCTAATACATTTAGAAAAGATAGCTACAAACCTAGAACACAATCATGCATTCTTTCCCACGGTCTCAGCGACAAAACGAGTTGTCATTTTCTGGGCTGAGATTAACCGGTTAGACAAGAAGGTTCGGTTTCATGCCAACCCATATACCCTTCAATTGATCTCAGGCGTTGACTTGCTTCTCAACGGTTTATATCTATTTTGAAGGATGATCCTTCAATTTTGGGGGTAAAGGTTGGTAGACATCCCCTATAAATAAATAAATATATATATATATATAACTTTCTTACTGTTATATTTTACATGTTTTATAAATGAAAAATACTAAAGTCACCAACTCTAATATCCTAACTTTTGAGTATTAAATTTATGTGACATGTAAATTGTCATTTTTTTTATTGATAAGAATTTAAAATATTGTTATATCAATTTATTACATGCAATAATAAAAAAAATGAGAATTCACTGTCACATGAGTTGGTACTCAAAAGTTGAGATCAAAGTTGGTGTAATACTTCTTCGTTTTGTGAGAAAGTAGAGAATTTCTTGTGGTGTTTCATTTTGTTTACAAATGTTTTTTCATATTTTCACGCACCTTTCAATATACGAAACTAAAATGTTCTCGAAATAGTGTTTGTTTTAAAATATTTTAAAAATGAAAACAAAAACAAAAAATGATAAAAATAGTTTTGTTAAGCAAAAAAAAAATGGTTAAAAATTGTTCTCACTTTCGTTTTCATACTATATAAATTGGTGCATGTTTTAAAAAACATACCCAAACACAATTCTTTTTTTTTTTTTTTCCTTATATCCAAACTAATCTATCTAAACATATAACCAAACATGATTTTAAAAAACAATCTCAGCATCATTACTAAGATATTCTCAATTATATTTTCATACAAAAAAAAACATAATAATTTTCAAACAAATAAAAACGATACCAAAACCACTTTTATTTCCGACTTATTTGTACAGATATCCCTTGAACTTTTGAATTTGACAATTTAATCTCTAAACTTTTTTTCTTGACAATTAGCCCCCTGAATTTATAATTTTTGGCAATTCAGTTTTTTGCTCAAATTCGTAAAAATTTGAACATTTTTTACGCATAACTTGCACATTATAGTCCAAGAAAAGCATTGTTGATCATTTTTGCTTAACTTCAATACAATTTCCTTTGAAATTTTGAACCTTAACTCAATTATATTCAAACTTAAACCTAAACTATAAAATAAATTTGTATTGAAATTAAGCAAAAATGATCAACATTGTCCCTTTTGAGCTATAATGTGCAAGTATTGTGCAAATAATTATCTTAATTTTACTAAATTTAAGTTAAAAAGGACAGAATTGCCGTGTCAAAAATGACAAAAAATTAACACTTGATCAATATGATAAAAAATAAAATTAAAGTTTGTGTCGTGTTAATCAAAAGAGGAAAATTTGTGTTATGTTGATTAACAAATTAAAAAAAATGTGACTATTTAGGTAATTTTTTTCAAAAAGCTATGTTGGAATTGTAGAATTAGCCATTTTTCAAAATAACAGCAGTTCAAAAAATATTTATTACTATTTCTTAATAACTTAGTTAGTTGACAACCTCAACTCAAGATCCAATATATCTACTTCCTCGACCTCAAATCTTCTTGATTCAATATTACACCAGGAGCAGAATAAACAATTTCTGAGCTTCAGAAACGTGCAGCCAAATGGGAGAGTAAAGAACTATATAAATATCAAGAACTTGAGACAAAATTTCAGCACGTTCTACCATGTTACAAGGGGTGTCTTCTAATATTCAATCAAAAAAAAAAAAAGTGGGGTCTTCTAATAAATTAAACATGCACCCATTATTTTTATGAAGAATGCTATTTTACAAATAAATCTTTCTATTAAAGTTATTTTCAAAGATACTCGTGAAAGTATCAATAAAAAATTTCGATTTTGTTTTATCTTTTCATTGTCCGATTGGAATAAGTATTTATATGGCTAACTCATTAGTAAAGAGGAATCAGGATACGTTTTGCATGTTAAGCTCAAAGAGCATTTATTTATTTGTCTTTACTTTCTAATTAAAGCTCAAGAGCATTAATCGATGGATTATATAGGCTAGGTCGGTGTAGTAGGTATGATCTCCGTTTGTTTTTATTCTCTTTATTAAAGACAAGAGACTTTTTTTTTTTCTTTTTTTTTTTTTTAAACGATAGCATGTGATGGGGTAGGTACGCTCAAGTACAAGCAAATAAAGCTTCGAGTTACGTAGTTTATACGATCAATTGGAAGTAAACAAACTCAAATTTAATTAGCTACCGTTTGGATCGTTTGTTGGGGATAAAATTTTTATTTTGGAATTTGCTAATTTTTTAAAATTAATTATAAATTTTATTGATTTTTTAAAAAAATATAAAATTGAGATAAAAAGATATAGTTTAGTTGGAATTAAACTTAAATACCAAACAAAGCCTTAATCAATGGAACCATTCTAGACGACACTGTGATATTAAACATCGAATGTAGAATGGAATTCACAGGATCCACATCCTTTGTCTAATTTTTAGTATTTTAAATAGTATCTAACTAATAATATTATATCATATGATCTTAAAAAGTTTAAAATACTTTATAACTGATTTTTTATATCTTAAAATCTAATTTCTTTCAATGACGTGTCAAAATATAATTGATTAGACATCATTTAAGACATCAAAATTAGACAGGAGATGTCAATCCGGATTCACAAGGCTCGCTCTTTATTCATTTCCAATATCAAGGATAATTGCCTAAGTAATTGTATTACATGTTTTTAAGAGGTTGTTTGGAAGAGTTTATTAGAAGTTGTTTTTGGTTTGCTAGCTTTAAAAGCTGTTTTTAAAAGCATTTAGATTGTTTGATAGAAGTGTTTCTTATATCCGTAAGAGCTTTTAGTCAAAAACTCAAAGTTACAATTACATAACTTCTAAAAAAAGTTGTTATAAGTAGGCTTTAAAACTTGTAATTAAAAAACTTTTAGTTAAACATTAAAAATTCTGTTATAGCATTTTTACTTACTATTTGAAGTTTTTTAAATAGTTTTGACTTGTTAAAACTTTTTTAAAAAATGTCGTTTTCTACTGATTAAAAAAACAAATTAAGTTCTGTTAAATTGATCCTCAAAATTAAATATAATTAAAATTAAAAATATACACACAAAAAATAGTCCTTAAAATATATTTAATGAATTTATACAGTCTTATTATAAGTAGGATATATATTTAATTATTAATTAAGTTGATACAGATCGCATCGGTGATATTAACTGCATGTATGCTTTTAACACAACTCAGAGGTGGGTGGACCACCCCCACTTGTGTGCTGTGTTGGACACGTGATTAGCTATTTTTTTATTTTATTTTTAGAGAACAGTAACGCTAGCTGCTTATATACATGTATATTTATGAATATATATATCAAGCCCAAGCATTTACTTTTTTAGGTTAGATATATATAGTTTTGAAGTAGGCGCGTGGTACATGTGAATCGTTACATTTTTAAATATGTGAATGTAAAATTTAATTGGGAATGCATCTGAAAAAACTTATTTTACTAAAATAAATTAGGAGAAAAAATCTTGCAATGAGACATTTAAAAAGGTACAAAACTTTGAGGAAACAAAAAAACAAAAAGAGGACAGAAGAAAAAAAAAAAAAAGTTTTCAACCCAATATGTGAATAGTGTCACGTTTGGCACGTCTATATATTGTATCAAGTATGTAGACACATGATAGGAGATATAATAAGTTCAAAAGTAAGTCATTGGACGAGAGAGAGCAGATATTAGGGCTCATCTCACAATGACTACTTCCATGTTCGTGTCGTGGGCTGTTTTTGCAGTTTTGCTCTTACTCAACAATGCCGCCTGTGGCTGCCGCGACAACCTGGCTGTGGCAAAACACTCGGCGTTGTTCGTCTTCGGCGATTCCTTATTCGATGCCGGAAACAACAACTACTTCAACACTCTCCTTAGATTCCAAGCCAACTTTTCCCCCTATGGAGAAAAATTTTTTGGTCACCCCACTGGGAGAGCTACCGATGGCCGTATCATCCCTGATTTCATCAGTAAGCTTCTCGTTTATTATTTATATCTTGAATATAAATATGTATGTATGTGTGTGAGTGTATATATATATATATATATTCTTTCCTTAACAAGGACAGTTGAATATAATTTGTGTGTTTGTATAGGTGAGTATGCAGGATTGCCATTGATTCCACCATACTATCAACCAGATAAAAAATGGGAATATGGGGTTAATTTTGCGTCCATTGGGGGTGGTGTTCTAGATGACACTCATCCGGGTTATGTAAGTGATTCCTCCACTAACATTAAATTGACATTTACTGTTCTATTAACTGCTCAAATCTGAACTCGTGATGTGCAGTCTCTATCTAATCTTTGCAATGGGCGTCGGAGTCAGAAATTTTTTTTCCTGAGTGTAAATTAAAGCAAAATCTTAAACTAATTAAAGGAAATAAAGATTATAATCTCCTAACTTTGTTTATCTATTTGTATGTTTTTTTTTTTCTTTTTCCCCGAACTTGTAACAAAGTTTAATTCCATTTTTTAAAGTTAAGAGTAGTGAATTTCTAGAGCAATTAATCTAGTTGGTTTTTAGTTTTTCCATATTTCTGATTTGAAGTACGAGTAATTTAAAAGTCAGAACTTGGGTATAATTGATTTTTTTTTAATTATGTAATTATTGTAATTAAAATACTTCAAGATCGCAAATAAAGAAAAGAATTGCAAAACAGTTTTGGAATAGAAAGTCAAAATCATGAATACTTTTTTTTTTTTTTAGCCTCAATAAATTATAAAGAGCTTATGCGCCTGTGAGCTTTTATATTTTGACCTCTCAAGTATATATTTTTGTTAAAGAAGAAACTTGGAAAAATGTGAATTGGCTTTATTTGGTATACAAGTTTAACTCTGACTAAACTGTACTTTTTTTTTGCTGGATTTTTTTCTTTTTCTGAAAAGTTGACAAAAATTATAACTAGTTATTGAAAAGTCAGTCAACTCCAACTGGCGATCTAAATGAAAGCTTAAATAGTGTTTATTTGCTTGGTGCTGATCTACAGGTTATAAACCTCAGGGGTCAGTTGGAAAATTTCATGAACGTAGAGAAGCATTTGAGGGACAAGCTAGGTGATGAAGAAGCAAATGCACTATTGTCCGCAGCTGTTTTCTTATTGAACATTGGAAGCAATGATTATTTTGCTCCTTTTCAAGTAAACTCCAGTTTCTTTGAGTCTCGGAACGTTCAGAGAGAATATGTCAACAGGGTCGTTGGCAACTTGACAAGCGTTATCCAAGTAAATGACATATATTTTATCTTTCATTTTTCTACAAGATCCAGGAAATAAGAATATACTAGTGATACATCAAGAGTTTTATTTTATTTTTTAATTTTTTGGAAAAGAAATTTCAAATCTATCTTTCAAACGTAGGCGTAATTTAGATGTCTGAATAATAAGGATACATATGGAAAATCATATAATTTTTGCTTAAACCAACTAAGGGAAAAGACATTTTCATAATTTTTCTATCTATGAGGGTATATATAACAACAAAATAAAATACAAGAAATATGTTTATTTTCTGTTTTGCAAGTGGTTAATAGTTATAAATACATTTTTTATGAGTCAGGAAATATACGACAAAGGAGGAAGAAAATTTGCGTTCCTAAGCCTGTCGCCTATAGGTTGTCTTCCTTGGGTTAGAGCATTTGATTCACCAAGAACAAATGACTGCGCCAAAGATCTTGTGGAAATTGCGAAGCAGCATAACATTGCATTATCTCAAGTCCTCCAACGGCTAGAGAGCCAGCTCAAAGATTTCAAATACTCGACGCACGACTTCTTCACTTCTTTAAGTGATAGATCGGAGAACCCATCAAAATATGGTAATTAAAAAAAAAGTCAACGCGTTAATTAACTATCTATTTTATAAATTCTTGGGATCATCTTTCGATTTTGCTCGCATAATAGATTTAATCGTATCTGATTTTTATTTTTATTTTTTAATCTCGAAGGTTTCACGGCGGGGAAAACAGCGTGTTGTGGCTCGGGCATCTTCAGAGGACTCCCTACATGTGGAAAAGTGGTGAATGGCTATGATTTATGTGAGAATTCCGGTGAGTTCGTCTTCTTCGACTCTGGCCATGCCACTGAGAAGGCCAACGAGCAATTTGCCAAGTTGTTTTGGAGTGGAGACTCAAATGTCACATGGCCTATCAATCTTAAATCATTGTTTGAAATTGACGATAAATGTGGATCTAAATCTAATGTCAGCAGTGAATAGTAGTTTAAGAATAGCAAAAAAAAAAAACAAAAACAAAAACAAAAAAAAGACTTTAAAATTGTGACTGTTCTTCTAAAGTTGAAGTACTACTGGTCATTCTGAATAATTGGTTGATGTAGTATTTTTTTTTTTTCCTTTAATAAAATAATTTTTCTGAAAACGAAAATGTATCAGTTTTTCACTTGCTGAACGTTGACTCCAAAAGCAATGTCTAGTTGCGCCAATAATTTTTGCAAACTACTTTTTTTTCCAAAAAAAATAAAAAAATAAAAAAGAAAAGAAAAGAAAATGACAGTTCAAACTTCAAAGCACATCTTCACTAAAAAAAAATTTAATAATAAACTTCAAAGTGCATCTTCATCCAAAAAAAAAATATTAATAATAATAACAACAAATTGAATTTCAAAGTGCATTATGTGGAAGAATTTTTTTTTTTTTTTTTTTTTTTATTTATGAGTGGGAGGATTCGAATTCTGCACTTTTAAATATAGTTATATGTAAAATTATCGCTAGATTATACTTATAATCACTACGATGAATTTGGAAAGTGAAATAAAGATTGACAGCTACTATAATGATTCATACAAGAAACAACCAAAAAGTGACGTTTTCACATTTATGATGTGTGCTTTTTTTTCTCCTGTAAGTTTATATCTTCTTTGTCGGCCAAATTCGCCACTATAATTACTTATTTGATCGTTACGAAATCTAGAATTTTTTTTTTTTACTTGTTTTTTTTAAAGGAATTTTTTTTTACTTTTTCGGTAAGCAAGACCGTAGAGATTTTTTTTTTTTTTTTTTTTTTGGTGAATAAGATCGTAGAGAATATTGAAGTGTGCCAAATGGTCCTACATTATTTCAAATGATTCTTAATAGATTTATTGATTTGTTGTTGATACTGGTCGTGCCATGCTTGTGGACATATTTTAAGATATATTTTCAAAGAATAGTATTATAAATACCAACTTTAATATCAATTGTTTTGTATCAACTATCAATTCATATGATAATGAGTTATCATCAATAAATTAGTAGATACAATCTTTTAATTTTAGTTGATATGATAATTTTCAAAACACCTATCAGAAATAAAATTTCAACTCATATAACATCTAGATGGATAATAAAAAGTTGATTTTTCTTTTTTAAAAACCAAAGAGATCTTTCAAGGACACATTTTTATGACTTAATTTTGAATCTCAAGATTTGGGTTGTAGTCAATTATGCTACCATCATCGCTTACCAAAGTGGCTGGTATGAAATCATATATATTTTTTTTATCAAGGAAGCTAATAATTACAATAAAAATTTGGTTAAACATAATAAAACTATTCCAACAAAAATAAAAAATAATAAAGATAACATATTTACTAATCTAGTCAAGACATGTATGGTCCTTACCAAATTTTAAGTACAAAATTAACTCTATCCTCTAATCTTTACTATTTTCTATTTGCAAGGGATTACTAATACGATGCTTTTGAGACTGAGATTACCAATAATTTTTTAAGGTATTAGGCATGTAATTGCTCTGAGAAAAAAAAAATCTTGCTTTAGTGAGACAAATCAAGAAAATATAGACAAAAATGCTTATAATTAGTGATTTTAGTAGAGAACAAAGGTGGAAATTAAAAGAGAAACTACTTATTGGGGTTTTAGACCAGTATGTGAAGGAGGAGTTAATTACGAGTAACTAGAAGGCTATTATGATCAAATTTTCATTTAGAAGGGAGAGATGGGCTATTATGAAATTTAATTCAATAAATACAGGCTAAAAAAAAAAAAAAACAGTTAAGCCCCTCAAGCCTTCACTCCCTCCATCTCTTGAGTATCATGCACAGAGTCACATACACAGTTGTGAGGGACATGCCCCTACTAAGAATTAATATAAACATATATATATATATATACACACACACACACACACACACATATACACACATACAATATCTACATGTTGATACAACTTTTTAAAATATGCCCAATTGAGTTTCAACTTTTTTTGTTGTTCTTTTTTGTTTACAATTACTCCACATTCCAAATGTTTCTGCCCTCCCCTTATCTAGGTTTCACTTTTTCGAACACCTTTTGATCACATTCTTTTTTGTTGTTCTTTTAATAGATTATCTTATTTATCTCTCCTTTTTTTTTCCCCCTTCACGAATCAACAATACTCTATTCTCAGTCGTTTTTTTTTTTTTTTTTTGCCACCATTCTCATTCTTCTTTTTTTTTTTCCAACTGATTGTGTTTGTGTACTTTGAGGTGTAATTTTTTTATAATATTATTTTTTATAATATTAAAATAATTTATATTAGAAGTTTTACTTGATTTCCTTACTATTTTAGCTCATAAATTTTATCTTTATTTGTATCCTACCAAATTAAAATTCTGAATCCTTGTCGGCGTAAAGAATATGACTAATTTTGAACTTGAGATTTGGGTTGTTATTAATGATACGCTTTGTTTCATTTTTGTTTGTCGTTTTTCATATTTTTTTTGTGTCGTTTTAATCTCGTTTGCGTTGTCACTTATCATTTTCGAATTGTTGACGTCTACGTTAATTGTTATTTATTATAATAGTAATGTTAGGGATACCAACTACAATCCCAATTTTTTAAGTACCAATTCATTTGTCATATTTTCATTGGTAAATACAATCAATTGATATGACAATACTTTAAACACTTATCAATAAAAATATGACAATTCATATATCATAAAAATTAATACTCAAAAGTTGGGATTAGAGTTGGTGTTACTTGAATTTTTCTTATTACAATTCGATGTTGTTTCATTCTACTGTTATTTTACAATCCATTGTCGTTTCTTCCTAAGTGGCTTTTTTTGATTCGTTGTCGTTTACTCTTTCTATTATAGCTTGTCGTTTCTTGATTTGTTGTTCCGTCGTGTATAGATATCTATAGTTCTATACACATATATTTGTTTCGTTTGTTTTGTTTTAAATTCGTTGTCATTTCATTAAATTCATTATCGTTTCATTCTCACTTCCCTGTTCTTTTTTTTTTTTTTTTTTATGACGTTTTTATTTGTTGTCACTCGCTCTTTGTTCTTTGTTGTCGTTTACATTTTCTGTTGCCGTGTCTTCTTAAGATGTCATTTTTATTTGTCGTTTGATTCTACTTTTTTTTATATATATACATATAATTTTAGATGGGGGATTGGAATTCAACTAAGTGGAATTACCACTAAGTTATTTTTATAACCTTAATTCCAATGTTGTTTTTAAATTTAGTTGTCGCTTTTTATCTTCATGTCGTTTAAAACAACTGATCTCCTTTAACAATTGCTTTAATTATTTAGGTGTTAGTTTACACTTTAATACTTTTTTTTTTTTTCTTTTTGGGTGCTGCTACTAGTTGCTTCTTATTTTCTTTTGGAAAAAGTACCTAAATGACACAAATTTAAAGACCCTTGTATTAATATGACACAAAAAAGTAATATTAGAACAATATGATACAAAATTAACTTAAAATAAATTAAAGTTTGTGTCATACTGATCAAAATGAGGGAGTTTGTGTCATGTTGATCAATAGATAAAAAAAATATATGGTTCTTTGGATAAAAATATATGTGTGTGTGTGTGAAAAGGGGATACATAAATAAGGCATGGCGACATTACCCCCTTAGATTTCTCGGCTGTTTTTCATGTGCAATATTTCTCAAATGTTGTGAGCTACTGTCACAGCTTTTTCTGGAATAAAACCTTCTAAATCAATAAAGGACATTGAAGAAACGACATGTCCTTTATTATTTATTTATTTTTTTTTTATACAACAGAGTTATTAAAAAAGAACATCCTGTAATGGCTTTTTTTTTTTTTTTTTTGAAGGTGTTGTTTGGCATACAGATTAGGATTGGAAAGTTGGAACTTTTTTTTTTGTTCAAACTAGAATTGTGAATTCAAATAGATGATTCGGAGTGGGGGAAAAGTGTGGCAAGACTTTGAAAATATATATATATATATATCTTAGTTGATGAATATCCAATTCAAATAGGGATATAGAAGGTTCCCCAATTCAAATTGTGTTAAACGATATGTCGTCATTCTGTTGGCACAAAAGCAGGACTTGGAAGTTTTCTATTTTTTCTTTTTTCTTTTCAAAGAAAAGGGCAACCCTTCATTTTTTTTATAAATAAATGTCGCTTTCCGTCAATACGGCATTTCATTCATCCTTTAAAGTCCGAAGCCTTGCATGTGTTAAGATTTACATCTGATTTTATTTTTCTTTAATTTTATGTCGTCTAAAAACGTTGTATTTTAAATTTCGTAGTCGTTTGCAAAGTAACAAACGGCATGTCTTGCTTTAATTTCTTTATTTTTAATGTCAGATAACGTTTGTCGTAATAAACGACACGCCGTAGTTATGAACACATATGTGGTTCGCTTTTTTTTTTTTTTTTTTTTAAATGAACATCTGTTCAATTTTTCTTTTTTTCTAAAAATAATGTCTTCGGATTTGCAATGGATTTACATTTGTCTTTCACATTGCTTAAACGACATGTCTTCATTCTGTTGGGCACAAAAGCAAACTTACTTGGAAGTTATTATTATTATTATTCAAAGAAATGGCACGACGCATCATATTTTGTAAATTTATATCGTTTTCCGCCAATACGACATCTCATTCATCCTTTCCGAAGCCGCGCATGTGTTAAAATTTACATTGGATTTCATTTCTTTAATTTTATGTCGTCTAAACGTTTTGTTCTAAATTTCGAAGTCGTTTGCAAAGTAACAAATGGCATCTCTTGTTTTCTTTCTTTCTTTTTAACGTCAGTTGTCGTTGGTTGTAATAAACGACACGCCGTTATTATGAACCCATATGTAGTTCACTTAAAAGAATTAACCAAAAAAAAAAAAAAAAAGTGAACATCTGTTTTTTTTTTTTTCAATAATAACATATTTGGATTTGAAATGGATATAAATATATTTTTATATATATATATATGATTGTGTCACAACTCTTTACTAAATATTCTCTCCTCGATATCACACATACCTAGACTTTTTCCTCATAAATACATATTTTTTCCCAAGTTTTATACTCTAGAAGTTATATAAGTAGAAAATTTAAAACATACATATGTTATATATACATCTAAATATATATATATATATATATATACATATATATATTTATTTACCTTAAACTTAATAAACATCTATTGGCAGTGTGTAAGAGTAAGAGATGTTATTGTCTTCGAGTTTTTATGTAATAGGCCTCAAACATTCAGCTTTACTTACGTTCGAGAAGGTGGTGAAACTGTAGGGAAACAATCAGAAACTTTTACTTAATTATCATTGGAAGCAACGAGTGCTAAATATATTTGACCCTTTAACGACAAACTCCAGTTCTTTCAGAGTTCCAGTATTCTCAAGACTAATATGTTAATTTTTATATATAGAATTTATCTCACACTTCAAGTTATTGAGCTTTTATATACATATAGTACAAAAAGGATTATAGGCATAGAAGATGACATATCCAGATAATCTCAGGAAATGGAAAACCCTCAGTATTATATATGTCGTGGATCTTTCTCGAAATGAATTGTCCATATACTCCGAACACTACAGGGGTGACGATTTAAACTCAAGACCTCTAGTCGAGATAGTAATAAGCGCCTTATCCCTCTAATCACTCGGTAGTAGTTAGTGAGCTGTTAACTAACATAATGATTGGAAATTCGACGAAATTCGACGACTTGGTGATCAGATATTTGACAATTTTCCTCTAATTGTAAATATTTTTCAGTTTTTCCGTTGTTTTTTCTTACACTTAAAACATGTATTTATTAATTTTTTTTAATTACTATTTTTGCTTGTTAGATGCATTTTCATGGCTCAAGGAAGGGGAAAAAAAAAAAAAAAAAAAAAAAAAAAGGAGAAAGGACAAAAAATACGTCAACGTTTCATGTACACTGAAGTCTACGCCTCAACCTCAAAAGAAGCAAATTGGAATAGGTGCGGTTTAGATAGACCATATGAATATTATCTCGTCGGCAGATCCACTTTGGCCGTAATTTTACTGCCATAATATGCCTGGTCATTATCTATCACTATTTATTCTTTTGTTATTTCTAATGCCTACTGACTTCATGCTGTACAATATATATATATATATATATAGATATAGCTTGAGCCCAAGTATATCAGGACCAAAAAAAAAAAAAAGTTTTGAAGAATTATGGACCAAGAAAGTAGTTGTGGTCCTTGTGTACAAGGATAAGTCCAAATATTCTCCTTTGATCTTGTTTTTCACGTTTGTTAATTTCCTTGTCGTTTTAATCGATGTTGTAGTTATTTCCACTCTCTTTATCATTTTAGCTTTTTTTCTTTTAAAACTAAAAAAACATATGAATTTCCTCTAAATTATATCACTAGTGTCAATATGTCCCTCTGAACTCACATATCTATTGTGCTCTCTAAATTATACTACATCTTTAAGTTCACCTACCAAACTATGAAACATGCTATTTTTTAAGACGGAATTATTGAGTTATTGATTGGCTTAAGGTTAGGCACAATATTTAAGGATTAATGAATGCTCTCGCTTCATAATAAATTAGTTATATGTCCCTATGTCTAAAACACACTTACTTCTTGGAGTAGTTGTTTAGAAGCAAGAAAAGAAGGTTAAAAAAGAGAGTAAAAAATAATTGAACTGAATGTTAGTTCAATTCAGTTAGTTAAGGGTTCAAAAAAGATGATGAGTGTTAGTTCAATTCAATTAGTTAAGGGTTCAAAAAAGCTGATGAATTTGTTCTTTTCATCTGCATCGCATGTGTTGTTTCATAATAAAATAACATGTTTTGATGTTTTGAGGGTGAATCTAGATATATGTTATAATTCTCCCTGCAAAAAAGATATATGTTATAAATTATAACTTAATTCAAACACAAAACACTAATGATATAAAAGAATTCTTAAAATTTATCCCTTTTTCCCAGTTTGGTTGTCGTTCTTTAATGTTACTCTTGTCCTCTTCTCCATTAATGACTTCAACATCGTTTCACTTTAGTGCCGTTTTCCCAGTGGCTATCTTTTTTTTTATCCAGGTTATGGTTTTCACTTGTTGTTGTTCCATTTGTACATTTATTGTTTTCTTAATTGTTGTTGTCTGTTTCTTCGATGTCGTTTCTACTTTTCCGTCGTCAAATTGTTGCCGATCGCAATTTTTTTTATTTGTTTATTCGCTTTTTGTTATTTATATAGTAATCTATCGTTTAATTTCAGCTTCCCTCTCATTCTAGTGTCTTTTTTCTTATTTATTGTCGTTTGTAACTATAGTGTTGCATTCTATGTTCTTGTCGTTTTTTATTTTTCAAAATCCTCTTCATTTGCCATGGTATCATTTTATTGCCATATTCCTTGTAGTTTTCTCAATTTTCGTGGCTCGTTTTTTAATGTCGTTTACACTTGGCGTCATTTTCCCTGATGTTATTTTCATTTTTGGGTCTTTTCTTGTTTTGTCGTCGTTTCATGTTTAATTGTCGTTGTTCGTTCTTGTCATTAGTCATTTTTTTTCTTTCTTGTCGTTTTCGAAATTAATTACTGTAGCTATTTGCTTTTGCCCAGCTCATTTATTTTCCAATAAATAAATAAATAAATAAATAAATTGTATTTGAAGATAACATTTACATCGGCAGACAAGAAAATAAAAGAAGCAAAGGCTTTATAACTTGAGTCATTGGACTTGACTTGTCAAGATAAAAACTAATCAACGATTATAAAACTTCTTTGTTCATTCATTTAAAAAAAAAATACTTTACCTATCTTCATTGTGCTATTTTTCCTTGACAAATACTTTTTTCTTTTCCTCCACCACAAAAAATTGTTCAGCATACAAACATAGTCATCAAAATCCAAAAGTTATTTCAACCAAAAAAATCCAAAAAATATTAATTGATTAAGCTTAGCATAGCCAACCGGCAGAAGCATCAATGCAAGAAAAGCATGCCAAATTCATACCTTCACTCATAAGCTAAGAAAATGTCTTATTATTAATCTTGAAGATTCTACTTTTCTTTATATATATATATATATATATATATATACACACACACACACACATATTATTGATCAATATTAAAATTAAATATGTCATTGATGTAACATGAATAATTTCTTTACATCTTACCAACTTTGCTGGCACAAATATAATAAGTATATAACTATCAAAATCAAATAAATTAAAAATATATATAGCAATTTTTTGCTTTGCCATTATTTGTGATTAGAATAATCAATTATAGCAAATAGAAGTGTTTTCTATGACTTTTTTTTTTTTAAGAAAGTATTTTATGAATTTTTGTTTGGCCATTATTCAACAGTACTATTCAACAGTACTAGAAAAGGAGGTTCAATGAAAATGATATATATATATATATATATATATATAGGAATTGTATATATACAGTACACTTGCGAAAATTTTTAGAGGAAATAATAAATGAAAGCGACAACAAATCATATATTGCGTGTATAAAGCACACATCTCTAAGTTATTTTATCTTTATTTCCCATTATTCTTAACAGGTTTTGGAAAACACAGATAACATAAGGAATAATTGATAAAGAACAAAATGAGGAAATTAAAATTTAGCCCCCCAAAAAATGAGGGAAATAAAAAGTATTACATCTATGTACACGACAAACATGAAGAAAATAATTGCTCAATAATCACAACAGCCCAACTGTGAAAAATTCCACTTGAAAGGCTACTTTTGTTAGTATTTGGATGAAAGGGTCAGGGAGACATGGAAGATAAGGAATACGAATATGAATTGGCAGAATTTATACCACCAGTTGATGATTTAAAAAAAAACAAAGACGACGACCAGTGTCTGATTGAGATTGCTTGTCCTCACTTAATTTTTGAAAACTTTAATTAATTCCAAAAATTCAGTGATGGAGCGTGAAAACAGTGACGATGTCAAAAAATTTTATTAGCAGGTTAATAACGATATAGATAAATTCTAAAAGATATAGATTAAAATTTTAACTTGAGAGGTTTTATGCAATTTTTTATTTATATGCTTTCATATATACATATGTTCGTAAATTATCAAAAAAAAAAAAAAAAAAAAAAGTTAAACAAGTTGTCTGTCCATGTATAAATATATGTATATACTTTAGTTATATATTGATAGGATGTGGTTTTAAATTATTAGATTTTTGTCAAATTTTGATCCATTATTATATATTTTTATTAGTTTTGATATGTAAACTAATGGTTTATATTGTATCTCATTAATATGGTGTTTTTTTTTTCACATTTTGCTATTTAATTTAATAAAATCACTTTTTTTTTTTTTTAATTTTTCCCCCTAAAATCCGTATTCCAAATCCAAACATACCCTAAGGAAAAAGAAGAAAAGTTAGATGCCGAAAAAAGGGTGAGCTAGAGAATCCAAGAACTTGGATCCAATATAAAAAGCTTTTTTTTTTTTTTTTTTTTTTTACCCCTCACCCAAAAAAATAATAATAATAATAATTCTTTCTTTTGCAGAACTCCGCTGTCACAATTCACACACCTTGTGATAATCCCACGTTTTAATCTAATCTATCTGCTCAATTATTGTCGTCTCTCTCTCTCTCTCGCTCTCTCTCTCTCTCTATATATATATATATATAATACATATAGATGTGGTCTTTTTCATAGTTTTCCCACTACAACATACCCACCATGGCTGCCTAGCCACATTCAGAAAACAACTGGCTGCCCAAACAAGGCACGTTTCACACTTGGCTCAGTTTTTTTTTTTTTTTTTTGCCCACGTGGCACAATATTATGTCCAAAGAGCTAGACTTAAGATTGTAACTCATTTTCAAAAGAGCATGGAAGGAAAATGTTCATTTTTTAACTAACATTTTTTCTTTTCAAAACCTACTTTAATTTCACACTTACATACGGTTTTCAAATCCAATTGTTTTTTTTTTTTTTTTCTAAAACCAAAATAGTAAAAGTAAGTTCTTTAATCAATGAAAAATTAACACATTGTCATGCAGTTAAAATCCTCATTTGAAGATTATTACTAACTAACAAAGTGTTTAAAAAAGTGATATCACTCTAAAACAAAGCTCTAAAAATGTTTCATTGTTTGTCTTTGTGAATAGTCAAAAGTATGCTAGTTTGGCAGTTGCTTCAGTATCACTTAATACCATGTTCTGATAATTACAATTATTATCGTTTTTTTTTAAGACATATTCGAATTATTTTTAAGACTCGTATATGATTACATATAAGAAGCTGGTTCCATTAATCAATTAAATTTCAATAGATGCAACTAGCAAAAAAAAAAAAAAAATCAATGGATGCATTATTAATTTCTCTTAAATTAAATATATTATACAATTATTCAAAAGGTATCCTAAATTTTATAAAAAAAAATTTAAAAAAATACAGCAAGTACCCCAAAACAACTTAATCCAAGAAGTTTCTCCTGTAACCAATTAATCTTGACCTATAACTTCTATCGGAGACCAAGAAACTAAAGAAAACTAAACATCACCCATCTTCAACAATATTTTTTTGGGCTGTTCATATCTATACCCCCCAAATTTTTATAGTTTGACACTTTAATTCCTGAGACCATCATGAGAAGTGTGATATGAAATTTATTCAACGTAATACTGATATTAAAAATGTATAATTATATTTAGGAATAAAAATAATTTCTTGGTGATACACATTTCCTACGTCAATACAAATTTCTTAGTATTGCCTTCTTTCTGATTTCAATGTTATGTTGAATACATAATTATGCTGTGTTTCTACATGTCACGTTGGAGGTATAGAAGACCATAACAAAAGTGTATTAATGTTAGAAGAATTTGACTGAAAAAAATATATATCTTACCCGTATTAAACTGTTTAAAGAAGTGACAATTCATGTTAAGGATTGGCATTTCTGTCAACTTTTTTCATCTGAATCGTGGCACAAAACATCAACCCAAATTACGACATATTAAATTAAATTTCTTAAAAAGTGTCAACTCAAATATGATTTGTTTATTGATTATGTTAATTATATCAACCCAATACCCTATTCAAACCAATAATTCAGATTGTGATATTTTTTAGCATGTTTATTGGTCCACCAATATTTTCTTACAAGAAAAACAATTGAAGTTTTCTTAACAAATTTTGAAATTCTCATTCATCATAAATAATTAATTGTGTAAAATTTATTTTAATATTGTGAAATAATATATAGTGTTACTCTGTATTGTGTAGATCAATTCAAATCCGATCCATTTATAATTCATGTTAATCGTATCAATTTTTTATTGATCACTTTTTATTTATAGAGAACTCAAACTCTCTAACTTCATGTTATGTCCTAACCCAATTTGCCATATTTTTTAGACTTTTTTACATCAATGCATCATGAACTTACTGCACAGTTGTAATTTGCATCATAAACTTTTAGTTCTGACAATTTACATCTTAAACTTACAAATATGTATCAATCAACTCAAATATTGATTTTTTTATGAAAATTGACACTTGACTTGTATAGAGATTGTTAATTAATAATATAAAAGGTATTTTTCAATCAACACGAACCAAAATATACGAAAAAAAGTTCATTTAAAATTTTATATTTTGATAATATTTAATTAAGCTTCCGTTTGGTTCGCTGGTTTTTAAGTTGAAGTTTGTTAACTTTTCAAAAAATAATTATAATTTTTATTGATTTTTCATAAAAAGACAAAAATTAAATAAAATTTTGAGTTGAAACCTGAGTTCCAAACGCGTCCTAAATATCTTGACCTCGATATATTTGAGAAAAATAAGAAATTACATGTCAAATTTTTTATACAAAGATTAACATTGAGGTAAATCATATAATTTAGGATGCACCGGTGCATAACAAAAAGGCTTTTTTGGGTTTTTAATTAAACGTTAATTGTCGGAGAGCTCATGGAAGAAGAAATTGATTTCATCAATATTATTATGTGACCCAAATTTCTTCCTTTTTTTCTTATTTGAATTTAAATATATTTAAAACAAAACAAAAATTAGGTAGGAAAAAAAAAAAAAGAAATTGGTTGAATATTTGGCAAAGTTACTGGAAGCGTGTCAGCAAGCAAAAACTGTACACTTACGTGTCCTCCACTGGTACGCAGAGTAACAGAACCGCGTCTGGTGATTGGGTCCTCTTAATATTTGCTAAATGATTGCATTGACCGACTCCAGAGATGACACGTGCTTGTCGCTATCATCCTCATCGTCAAACAAATTGCCTCTTTCCACATATTCACGTGCTTCAGAAATGATACGTCCCTTGCATTTATTTTCATTGTCATATGCCTAATAATTATTACTATTTTTAAAATAATTACAATGCCACGTCACTCCCCCAGCTATCTCCATGACACCATCTAAGATCTTGCCACGTTTCCCACCTACTAGACCTGCTCCTCCTCCGTTTCCGTCGCTTTATGTTAATTAAAAAATAAAGAATCTTTTTATAATACGATAATTTTATTTTAATTAAAATATAGTGTTAATTAATTAACGTCTTGTAATATTATTAAGTAAATACAAAAGGAGTCATAAATAATAGATATATATTTATGACTTGGTCTTTTCGGAAGTACAGTAGAATTTTTGATTTTTTAGGGAAATGAAATGAAATATATATATACATATATATATATATGTATATGTATATGTACGTATATGTTTATATTACAGGTAAGATATATAGATTAAATTGCAAAAGCACTTGGAAGTGGTCAGGGTGGATCCAGCTAACCCCATCTTAGGGGGCTATATAAATTCATGTGGAAATGGGTTGTCCACCCCCCAACCAAAGTCATTCATGTTTGGTAGGTTGAATTATTATGGCGATTTGGCAAGTAAACTAATAAATTGTCGTCCTTTTATTTATTTATTTATTTATTTTATATTTACCTAGAAACTTCTTCATCTTTTGTTTGACCTTTTGGGGGACTAGAAAAATTGCTCCAAATTCATGTTTTATCATTATACAGTACTTTTTATCTTCAAAATTCATGTTTTATCAGAAGATGGTTTTTTTTTTTTTTTTTTTTTTTAAGACCATGAATGTATAGACAGATTGAAAAGCAGATAATGAGCCAATTTTATTCCGATCATTTAGGCAGAACAAAACGAATTACCAATTTTCAAGAATTATGACTGCCTTTGATTATGATTTTTGTGATTATAAGTTGACAAATATGCGTGAAGAATAAACAAGCTAAAAAAAAAAGTATTACATGATGATTGAAAAACCCGTCACGTGACGGTTCAGGAGAAATGAAGGTGCCTTCGTGCTTTTTATATTAGTACTAGGAAATGGATGTAGTAAATGATGACCCAGCAGGAGGAGCCACTTGAGCTTTTTTACTTTTTTTTTTTTTTTTTTTTTTTTACATTTTTATAAACTTTTCAATTACGTATCTATTGTGTCTGAACTAAAATTTTTACCTTTAACGTACATATTGTCTTTTTCAATTACTTTTTTTAAAATTCATAACGTGTCCCCATTGAGATTTTTATCTTTTATCTTTTATTTTTATTTATTATTCTACGTATATTTGCATGTCGATCAATTGAACCTTAATTTTCTCCCACTAAAATCTTCTAATGTAAAAGTATATATCTCATCTTTACTTAAAATCTTCTAATCTTTTTTTTTTTTTTTTGAAAGGGTTGAAGTTGATAAATTTATTTATGCTTTAAAACTCAATTAAATTTACCTGGTATATTTTGAGAAACAAAAAAATAAAAGAGAAATAAAAAAAAAAGTAAAAAAGTATCACATGGAAATAAAACTCATGGATGGACATGCAGCTTTTCACCACCAAGTTCATCTACCGTACTCTTTCCTTTTGCGCTTTTGGTGCAAAGTTAGACTTTTTTCAAGGCAAGCATGTTTTTCATGTAATGTAAATACCTCTTTTTTTTTCTTTTTCTTTTTTTTTTCCAAATATCTAAAAGAAAAACTTTTTATCAAGTACTTTTTTTAATAAGACCGTTACGTTACACATAAAAATGACATTTAAAGGGCAAAAAAAAATAAAAAAATAAAAAATAAAAAGAGCTGTAAGAGTGGTTTTCATTTTTTTAGCGGGACTGTTATATAGTCGAATCTACTTATAGAATTCCAGATTCAAGCTTGACAAGATAAAAATAGGCCAACACACTCATCTCTCCGACCACTCACCTTATCTTTTTTTATTTTTCATTTTTTTCTCTTTTTGCTTTTTGCTTTTTATTTTTATTTATTTTTTGATAAATCAAAAACCATGTCTTTTTCAACAACCTATATTGTGAGGGTCAACTAGATAGCTTAACGTGGGTGCTTCAATCATTTCTTTTCCGCATTATAAAAATGGCTTTAAATACTTATAACAAACACGCTGGTTATCATAAATGTCGATATAATCTAATGATAATTTTAAGTTGATTTTATTATAAGGTATAGCATTCAACCTTCATCCTTAATTTAAATAAATCTATAGGCAATCATTTTTTTTAATGTAGGCCCTGGGTCTTTCTTACTAGGAAAATAAAAAAATAAAATTTTTCTTCTTTTTTTTTCTTTCTAAATAAATATACAAAAAATTTTTCTGACGACTAATATCTTGACTTAAAATATCGATCTCCCAATAAGAAAGAAGAAGAAAAAAAAGATAATAATGTTATGAATTCAAAATCATCCTTTTTTTTAAGGTGAGATTTCATTAAATTCAATAAGAAAATACAAAAATACCAAACATAAAAAATATCTTAAACATAAATTTCATCCCTTTGTTTTAAGTTAAAAAGAAAAAGGTGAGATTTTGTGTTATTTATGGTCTTGTAAATTCGGATCAAAATGTAGAAATTCTGGGGCTATTTTAAATTAAAAGGATTTGGATCTCCAAGACAACCAACAAAATAGGAGAACGGAAAAAGTAAGTCAAAATTCACATCACACCCATATGAAAGCAATATATTCATTCATTAAAAGAAAACGAATTCGGAATATGTTTTTTTTTGTTGGTTGAATAAGTCACTGATTTAGCATTAAATTTGGCTTAACCTCTTGCTTGCGGGGAAAATTTGGGCCAACTTTTGTATCCTTTATCATTACAAACTTATTATGGTTTGATACGAAGTGTTTAAAAAAGAAATATTCCAATCAAAATAGTTGGATGTAAATTGTAGTACTTATCACACAAATAGAAATTAGATAATATTAGGACACTAATTTAAATATCAATTTTCGAAAGCTAATTTACTTTAACAGTTTGTTGTTAATCGTTTGTTGTCTCTAACATTATACTAAATATATATAATATATATATATATATATATATCTCCATACTTCATCACTTTCTAATTTTTTTTTCCTGTAATATATTACTCCAAAATTCCAAATAGATTAGGACCAATAATGATGGCTTGCAAACAAGCTAGCAAGTTGAGAGAAGAAAGGTATATTAGCATATTCCCACTCACCATATCCCGTGTATCTTGTTTGGTATTACTTTATATTTTATTCCATTTGTGAAATCAATAGTTTGTTGGAAAAGTTCCCATTAATAGTGGAGAAATAGTTGATATAGAGAAATAAAATCCTAAAACAGCACAAAAAAACTTATAGACATTAAATAGAATATATATATATATATATTTTAACTTTGTCAAGTATATCATATCATATAAAAAACTTAGAATACAATATCATATTTTACCTCAAACTATTTGGAAAGTCACCCAATTTTGGGAAGGATACAAATATTTGGGTTTTTGCCTAAGTCTCCGTGATTGATTATTATTATTTTTTAATGTTGATTCTTAAAAAAAAAAAAAAAAAAGTTGATTGTCCCCCCCCCCCCCCCCCCAAACAAAAAAAGGAGATATAAATTTTACAATCATGTTTATGATTCATTTTCTTTTTAATATAATACTAGTTGTTTTTATAATTTAAATTTGGAATCTGTTTCTAAATGCACCTTATTAACTCGATTAGCATCAATTGACAACAGATACATATGACTTATTAGTAGCCTTGTAAAATATTTTTTATTAGTATTATTAATTTAAATGTTATTATTGTTATTGGATTGAAATGATTTTTTAAAGCAATATCTTTTGATTTTTTTTATTGTGAATATAGATTGAAACTCTAAATCTTATAAAATTTGGTTTATCCCTAAAAAATTAAATTCGGTTTTTATGTTCACTTATTATGTTTTATTTTATATCTTTGTAATAATATCATGACTTATATTTAATTAACATAATTTTACAAGGAAAAAAAAAAACCTAACATAACTTTTTATAATTGATATGATATGATATTTTTTTGTTGGAATTTTTTTTATAATTAACATATCATAATATTATCAATGTAACATATATAAAAAAAAAAAAAAAAAACATGAATAAAACGAAACGTAAGTGAAATCCACATCTTGCAGTGGAATATGGAAAGAAGTTAGTGGATTATGGAAAGAAATTACCGTTAATATATTTTTATTCCAAGATTCACTTGTTAAAATTAGATATAACCAATTTAACGCCAAATTCCGAGTAACTTATGGATTATTTGATACAGTTAAACACTGGGTAATTATAATTCGAAAAAAAAAATAAAGAAACCCAAAAGAAAAAAAGAAAAAAAGGTTCTAGAGAGAATAATCTTTTGACTCGATTTACATAAATTGCATTAGGAATATAATGCAGTTTGGTTTGTGCCCCAATATAAATACTCATATTTTTCTCTTTCTTTTTATTTATTTATTTATTTATTTTTATTTTTGTGTGGATACGGAAGCCAAAGCTGTCGATGCCTTTCTCAGCTTCACGGCCGACGATCTGAACTTTCTCTCTCCTCTCTTTCTCTGCAACCAAGCAAAAATCCAGGAAAATCTTTTTGATCTTCCTCTGGTCATTCTCCGAGCTTTTTTCGCTTCTCGTTTTCTTGTTTCACTTCCAAAACTGTTTCGTTCCTCCGTGAATTGCTGTATCTGTTTGTTTTTTTTTTTGTTTTTTGTTTTTTTTTTTGGTGATTTGGAGTTTCTCTCTCATTGTTGTTGTTTGTGTATAGATATAGGTGGTGTGTATGTATAGATTCAGGATTTTCGGAGGTTCTGTGCTTGACAGAGTTGTGTAATTTATAAGAATTTATAAGATTTTCAGAAGCGTAGCACCCCCGAGCACCTCGAGAGCTCGGGTGATCCGAAATCATGGCGTCTGAGGAGAAACTCCATGGTTGCGTCAACGAGAAGCCGTGCCAGGATTCCGACCTCCATAGCTGTCTCGACGAGACGCCGAATCAAAATTCCGACCTCCATAGCTGTCTCGACGAGATGCCGAAGCAGAACTCTTTCAATTTGAAGAAATTCAGACTATACGAAACTCTCTCGGTACTTTCATCTCTCTTTTGTCGTGTGTATATTCGTATTTCCTTGTTAAGTGTGCTGTCAGATTGTCTTCAAAATTTTTTTTTTTCTTTTTTGTCTGAATTATGAGACCTTAATATTGGTTTTATTGGAATTTTCTGTTTTATTGATTGGAGTTGACATGACTGAATCCAATTGATATTCAATTTTCATGTCGTGTTTCTGCTGAATTCATTTGGTTTTAAATCAGATGATTTTTTCTCAATCTTGATGAGAGTTCTTTTTTTTTTTTTTAAATACAAATATAAATCAAAAAAGTTTAAGAAACTAACAAAACACAGTTTGTAGAAATTTTTATGAGTTCTACGTGGATTGTACAGTCCTATAAATGACAAAATTTTGAACTTTTTGATGATTATTGTATCCCATGGTTTTAAATGCCAGCTAAAAGCAAAACTGTCCTTTTTTCTTTTTCTTCGTTTGGGTCATTTTCCTATCTTTCCATAAAGATTGTTTAGATTATCGCTGTTACGGAACTTGTGGTGTAATACTAACGAATTGGTCAATGTCAAACAGAACTATTATATGATTGGAAGAGACAAGAACAGGATATTTTGGCGAGCGTTGAAAATCGACAGGACAGAGCCTTGTGAGCTAAACATTGTCGAAGATCCGACAACATATTCAGATCAAGAATGCTATGAGCTTCTGAGGCGGATACATGAAGGAAACAAGGCCGTGGGTGGACTTAAACTTATCACTGTTTGTTATGGAATCATTGGTACGAACCGTTGAATGTTTCAAACCTATACAATTTTTTTTTCTTCCCTTCATTTTGGACTAAAGGTGTTATCTTATGGTTCTAGGCTTTGTGAAATTTTTGGGACCTTATTACATGCTTATTATCACTCAAAGACGGAAGCTCGGATCAATTTGTGGCCATACAATATATGGCATTTCAAAGAGCAAGATGATTCCAGTACCAAATTCTACAGTGCGGTCAAAATTGCCTTATTCTAAGGATGAGAACAGGTCTTTTGTCCATTCTGCATGTAAATGTAATGTGTATATGGTACTTTTATTGAGAAACAAGAGAGTAGCATCTAGAACTAGACATTCTCTAAATGTACTTAGAACTGTGTCATGGCATGGTATACTTTTAGCTCGAACTAAATTTTCTGGGCCAAATAGTTTTGTTTTATATCATCATTCAGCAGTAGACAGCTTCTATGCTGAGGAGGTAAACTTTGTACTGTATTTGTTGATACACCTTAAATGTGAAAGTGCCGATGTGGGCTTCCCCATTCTTACTGGCTCATGTTATTCTGGTATTTTAGTTATTCTTCCTAAGACGAAACGCATAGGAGATCTTCCAGATCTTAATCAAGTCAATTGTGACTTCATTACTAGATCCTTGATTGTTAATAATATTTCATTATTAGGCTATTTCCGTTTTCCAGTTCATTTCCTGCTAATTTACAGGGACAAACTCCATTGCTGTTGTGATGTAAAAATAACTTGTGTTGAATGAGACAAGGTATTGTGAGGGTTTTGCTGGGGAAAATCGCTTTCTTTCTGTTCTTTCTGGTTATTTTTTCCATTTTTAAATTTAGTTCATACGGTTGCTTCATCGTCATTGTTTCCTTTTTATTACATTATTCAATTCCTTTTGCTAATATTTTTCTCTCTCTGTTTTCCCCTTGTTGGCTTAGATACAAGAAGCTTCTATGCTCAGTGGATCTCACAAAAGATTTCTATTTTAGCTACGCATACCATGTCATGCGTAGTCTTCAAAAGAATATGAAAGATTATAAGACAGGAGATTTCGTATATGAAACAATGTTTGTTTGGAATGAGTTCTTGACTCGAGAAATCCGAAGCAGTCTCAAGAATACTTTGTGGACAGTTGCCTTAGTGTATGGCTTCTTTAAACAGGTATCACAATGAATAATTCTATTGTACTGATTATTTGGGGTTTTAACAAGGGAAAGTTGCTGATATAAACTAGAGGAAGATGCTATTTTTTAACTGTAACTTCTAGTTTTTATATTACTATATGCTGGCTACTCATTTTCATAAACTATCTAAGAGATATTAGCATCTTTGATATTTCCCTATGTTTCATAATATAATATGTGATTCATCTTTTATAATTAACAGAAAATGAAAAGATGATTCTCAACTATTTGCAGCAAATTAGCTTTGACAGGGTAGTGATGAAGCTGGCGTTGTACACTCAGTATATCCAGGATACGATGTTTCTTTTTTCTACAGAAAACTAAAAATGTTCTGAATGGTTTTTATGTTTTTGTTTTGCACTATATGTAGGTTGATCTATCTGTATCTGGTAGGGAGTTCAAGTTTACCCTCATTGCCAGACGCTCACGTCATTATGCAGGCACCAGGTTTGGCTGCATTCTTCCTCCCTACAGATTTGTGATGGTTTATATTCTGCATTCTTCAAATTATGTGCATCTAGTACGTTTGACTTCCCCACTGTTGAACTATCCATACATTTGGACCTACAAATGGGGTTTAATGGATGAAGTAATTAATTTTGAACTGTTCTTCCCGATATCATCTTGGCTAGAGAATTTTGTTTTTACTTCCTGTCTAAGTTAGCTAATGCTTTCGATTTTTTTATTTTATTTTATTGGAAATGATGTTTCAAAAAGATTGCATACCTTTTGTAGACTACTTTCTTTTGCATCATAATTTCTAATTTAATTTTCATTTTGTTGGAGCAGATTCTTAAAAAGAGGTGTAAACGAGAAGGGTAGAGTAGCTAATGACGTTGAGACGGAACAGATTGTATGTGAGAATGCTTCCGAAGGAGGTCCAATGCAAATAAGTTCTGTTGTACAGATTCGGGGTTCAATTCCCCTCTTCTGGTCCCAAGACACGTCACCTCTTATTGTTAGACCTGATATTCAAAGTATGAACTTTCAAAAACCTTTTCTTTTTCCTTTTTGGTGGTAGTTTTTTACATATTTTTCTGAACGTTGTGCTTTTTGTGCCCTTCAGTATCAAAAGATGACCCTAACTATCAGGCCACAAGACTTCATTTCGAGAATCTTGTGAGGAGATATGGAAATCCAATTCTTATTTTGAATTTGATCAAGGTAATTTTTTTACTGTGCTTGAAGAATCAAACATTAAACTTCCACCAGCCTTTGCTGTTTTACGTTCTTGGATATGAATTTTGTCAACCTCTCATTTGCCCTTCTTGTGGTTAACATTGATCGTGATAAACAGATTCGTGAGAAGAAGCCGAGAGAGACAGTTCTGCGTGCAGAGTTTGCAAATGCTGTTAGAGTTATAAATAGCACTTTGAAAAAGGAGGACCAACTTAGGCTTTTCCAGTGGGATTTACACAAACATTCCAGATGGTACTTTCTTTTTTCCTTTTCCTTTTTCTTTAAAGACAATTAGTGCAACTTCTGTTGTTTTAGTATGTGAATGGGATGACAGAAGCTGTACTTTTGCAGCAAAGCAACCAGTGTCCTGGTAGAGCTAGCGAAGATAACTGCACAAGCGTTAAACTTAACTGGAGTCTTCTATTGTCAAGTAGCACCAAATTCAAAGCCTCTGGAATCTCCAAACGCTCCGTTATTTGAGTAAGTTCTAGTCAAAACATGCCACCTACTTGCATAATTTCTTTTCATTTTCATTTTTATAATTTTTTTTACATTCGTCTACATATAACTTTGTTTATGGCTGAGTCAGTTTACTCTAGAAGCGCACCATAACCTGTTCAGAACATCTCTTTGAAGTCCATATTGAATAACTGTTGCTTCATTTTGACTTTTTGTTTTTTTTGTTTTTTTTGTTTTTAAATGCGGTGTGATTCTGGAACAAAAGTAGCAGTGACTTCTCTTCAGAGAACCTGTCCAGTCGAAATGAGAGTTCTGATAACCTGGAAATAGAAATTTGCAATGGCAGTTGCAATGGTGATGCAAGTGGAATTTGCAGCGAAAAACCCTTAATGCTTCAGAAAGGGGTTCTACGGACCAACTGTATTGACTGTTTAGACCGCACAAATGTTGCCCAATATTCCTATGGGCTAGTTGCCCTAGCAAGTCAGCTACATACTTTGGGACTTATTAAATCCCGAAGAATTGATCTTGATAATCCTTTAGCTGATCAGCTAATGAGACTTTATGAGACCATGGGTGACACCCTCTCATTTCAATATGGTGGTTCTGCAGCACACAATAAGGTGATTTTTCTAGACTTTCTTGCAAGTTGTTTTTGATTTTATGATTCGTTTGATCCTCAGAACATATGACAGTCAAGAAATGCCACGCAACAACCCACAGACTATTTAAGGAGATTTTCTTTTATTATTTTCTTGTTTCTGGAAAATTACTATTCAGTCATCATAGGTTCTGGATGTAAACTTTAATGTCTAAGCATTTTGAGATCTTATTGTGAAGTCTAGATTCCAACTGATGGATTCACATTTGCCTCACTGAGATATTAGACCATAACCTTAATTTGATCCAGGATGTTGGAAGCTCTCTTTTTTGTCTTCCAACCCACGCACTCCAAAATCCAACTTATCTTCATTTTAGTTGCTCGATATTATGTTTTTCTTTCCAGCTTCAAAGATTTGTTCTGTTACATTAATCATCCTGTATTATTTTTTCATTCTTGATGCCAAACAGATATTTTCCGAGAGAAGAGGTCAATGGAAGCCAGCAACTCAGTCTCAAGAGTTTTTTAGAACTTTTCAACGGTATTGTAACAATACCTACTGGGATGGTGAAAAACAAAATGCTATTAATTTGTAAGTCAAATATGTCCTTGAATCGATAAACTCATTGAGACCTCTGGTATCAGCTAAAGTGATGCTAAGTGCATTGACGAGGAAGTGAATTCATCTAATACTTTGTTTGTGGATGCTGTCAGATTTTTGGGGCACTTTCAACCCCAACCCGGAAAACCTGCGATATGGGAATTGGGTTCAGACCAGCATCATAATGTTGGGAAGCATGACTTCAATGCTGACGAGATAGCTAGGTATGCAATTTGGTCTTGCCAGTTATCATTAAAACTAATGGTAACTGTGGCTGGGTTTGATGAGATAATTGTTTTTTGTAGGTGTAGAAATTTAATTTCCCTTTTTTAGTTCATATTTTTCAAATTAGTACTATTGTGTAAACGTAGAACTCCTTTAATCTCTGGTTGAAAAGTATATTCCTTTAAGTATAAAAGGAGTATACAAGAGAAAATACAAATGTTGGCGCTTTCTCTACATTTGTAGGTTTTAAATAAGCATCTACATTTGTAGGTTGGTTATGAAAAGATCACTATCCGATGGCAATATTCAAAATGACTCGCCTATGGCAAGCGTAGTTGCTAGACATGATCAACCTTTGTCTGAAAAAGAACAAGGATTAAAAGGTCTTTCAGACTCAACGCCGGTTATTTCAGTTTGTGGGAATGATATATCTTATTGCAGGTCAGTATTTAAGCACTTTCATTTGATTGCGACCTTAATTAAAATTCCAGAATTTACCTCTCAATAGAGTTTAGTACTATGGTTAATGCCTTGGTGGTGAAATCAGAGTCCTATCGTGGTATGATCTTTTGTAGTTGTCACGTGTTTGTCTGATATGTAAACTGTCTTTCAGTAGGTATTACCCTTCAATGTCTCGAAAGCAGTTTTTTAGATTAATGCAAGAGGAACAATCTGCTGAATGTGATCTGATCTCCTACGATGAAGACGATGAATGCAACTTATCAAGTTTCATGGATGCCGACTGGTTGTCTTCATCTGGAAATTCTTGTGAAGAAGAAACATGCAACGGGTAATCTCGTGATTCATTTAGGTTGCCTACATTTTGACACAGAAAAAACAGCAATGTTCTCTTCATTCTAATATAGTCATGCGGAATTTCATTATTTCAAATGTCTAATTGCACTTTTGTATGACTAAAGGTCTCTTGCAAGCCTTTCAACAGAAAATGTTGTGAAGGGACCGAATATCGATCTTACTAGAACTGCAAGTACAAGTGGCTCCATTGCGCAGGTGAGCATTATCGTATAACAATTCAGCAGGCTGCAATGACCCTGTTAGTTGTGTGCGCCGACAGTAGAATTGTTAAAGACTTTTTACTGAAATTTGAAAATCCAATGACCGAAGAAACGATTTCATTGCTGTAACATATTTCAGTTTGATAATCTTGACTTGTATGCGCGTGGGGATTTTGCAGGGAATGGAGGAAACAGAGCCCAAGCTTGGTCGCGAGGTGGGCGTAGGTGAATCGTCGGAGAGCTTTGTAAACTGGGTATACGGTGGAGGTTTGATCTTTCGTTGAAGTTAACTAGAAGAGCTCCTTTATAACAATAAAAATCCCCACATCATCTGATTCATCCCCCGTCCGAAGGATTGGGGGGGGGTTCCTGTACAGCAAAATAAACAACGGTAAAAGAAGAATAATTGGATTTTCCCTAAAAGTGCTTTCCCGGGCTGAAATTTTGAGTCTTGATTCAATATGAGATTCCGCTCAAGAAGGTCATTTGAGTCTTGATTCAATATGAGATTCCGCTCGCGACGGTCCTTTCATTCTTTGTTTAGAAGTACCAGAGTAGATATATACGTAGACGTCAAGTCTACAATTCTTTCAGTTTGCTCTCTAGTCTTCTTCTGGGACTATACTCTTTAAGTTTTTGACCTTGTAAATATTTTTTATATATTAGTTTAAGGCATGTGCATCGCGCACATGATTGGACATGTCTGAGAAAATTTATCTAAATAGATAAAAATATATACGTACAAAATAGACACAAGAAACAAAAAATAATAATAATAAATCAACAAAGTACCTAAAACTTAAAAAAAAAAAAAAAAAAAAAAAAAAAAAAGATAAAAGGACTAAAATGGAAAAATAAAAAAATGGGCCAAAAGAAAAAAAAAAAAAAGAAAAAGAAAAATGAAGGAAAAAAAAAAAGTTTTTTGTTTTGTCCACCTACAATAGTTTTTTTTTTCAACTTTTTATGTGCCACGTGCATGTTGGATATATTTGAAAATATTTTTATACGTAAAGAAAATTAAAATAATAAGTTAAAAAAGTAAACCCATAAAATTTTTAAAAAAAATAACAGAGGACCTGAAAAGAAAAAAAGAGAGACATAAAAAAACGGATAAAAAGATTTAAATAAAAAAAATTGATCAATTAAAAAAAAGGACTAAATTGTATTAAAAAATGCTTTGACAATAATATTTTTTTTCTTTATATATAGCTATAGAAATAGAAGGGCTAGACAAACAATGCAAATTAATAGCAAAAGTGTAAAAGAAAAAATTTTAAAAATAATAAAAATTTTAAAAAAGAATCAAAAAGATAAAGAACTAAAAAAAAAAAAAAAAAGACCAATATAAGGGACTAAAATGAAAAATGAATAAATTTTACGGTGAAAATTTAAAAAAAAAAAAAAGAAATGAAGAACTAAAAAAGAAAAAATTATTTGAAAGGGACCGAAATGAAAAAAAATTTAGGGTGAAAAAAAAAAAACAAGAATTAAAGGACAAAAAAAAAGAGAGAAATACTGTTTTCGTCCAAACGAATACAATAGATTGAGATTTCTTAATAATGTATAGATACATATGTTAGAGCCGTGAGAAATGGTTCCCCATTGACAGCTTTAGATTTCAATTTCATTTTTTTTTTAATTGTTCCATGTTAGTTAAGTGGAGATGGGTTTGTCAGTCGACTGGTTTTCGACCATACAAGGATGGAGTTTTACGCCGTTCAAATTTTAGCAACCTTGCACGTTCATTAACTTGCATTGAAAATAAAATAATAATAATAATAATAATAACAATATTACTGTTCCCAAGTGGACGTCAATGACTAATTTCGGAAATTACAGAGATATGCAATGCCCAAAATCAACTGAAATGTTGCGAAATTGAAAAGAATTATGTTAGGGATAATAAACTTTAATCCCAACTTTGAAATAATAATTTAAACTTTGAAGTACTAATTTATGTGGTAAGTTGTCATTTTTTTTAATTGGTAAGTCTTTTAATAATTGTATCTAGTAGTGAAAAGATAACAACATATTATATTCATGAGATTTGGTGTCCCTAGTTCTAGTCAATCAAACTGTGTTATAAGGTTGAAGTTCCCACTTTAGAGTAATTTTTCATTTACGCAAATAAAGTATACTTTTCTATGTCGTATTAGTAGTTTGTACCAAGCCCGTGGCTTTATTATAAAGTTCCCATTTTCAGCATTCTCGCAAAAATATCGTGAAGACATTTTCGAATTTACTTTCTTTTTTTCCTCCTAAGATTCTTCTTTTATCTTTCTTTTTAAAGAATACATATGGTAAAGTATAGAACAAGTAGCTATGATTAACACCAAAAATTAAATGAGAAATTAGGTTGGGTGTCACTTTTTAAACACCTAATTTAATAGAAACTCAACTTTTTTTTTATATTAAGTTAAAAGGTCTAATGATTAATTTTTGGTCAAACAATCTCTTTCTTTTCTCATGAAACTTCGTGATCTCATGATCTTTCTAGCAAAATCGTGATTTTGGCACTTGAGCTCCTCTTCTTCTCCAATTGCAGTGGGTTTGGATTGAAGGGGAGAAAAAAAGGATTCATGTATTTGGGTAGGTGAGTTTGGGTTTAAAATATTATTATATGTCAATCAATGATTGATTATATGAAAATTTGTTATCTAGATTATGATCAAAATTAACTATAAAAAATGATTATTTATATTGTGGTATGATCAATCCTTGACTAACTAAATTAACTTATACTACAGGGTCAGTGACTGATGATTTGTCAAAATTGATTGACCATTTCAAGAAAAATTATCTTTTAACTAATTTTTGAAAACTTCGGTAAATTATTTAAAAACTTAAAAAAATTAATAAAAAAAGACTATTTACCTCTAAAAAATTACATCTAATACATGTAAAATTGTAAGAAAAAATCTATTAAAACATTTTAAATTAATGAAAATATACAGTGCAGTTTGATTAATTATGGCTCAGCAAAATTTAAACCACAAGTCACACTCCCATTTGCAATTAGGCATTATTAAATCCTCAGACTATATCTAAAAAAATAAAAACCCGCACACATTTTTAAGGTTAAGTGATTATATCGCTCAATTCTACTTCAAACATTTAACACTCGATGTATTTTTTTTTTTTAAATTTCAGTTATAATGTGATAAAAAGATGATCATCTCTACTAAATTAAGAAATCCTTGTCAAGTTCAACGTCAAAGACAACTACCAAAAAGATAAAATTCAGAACCATTCGATCAAAATAGTGAATTTAAGGACTAAAATAACACAATATCAAAATACTTGTTAGTTCATGAACTAACAAGTAATGGGAGGTCTAAAAGGAGTGATTTGCAAGCATTCTCCTTTGCAGCACGCATCGTTCAAAGTGTGATTTTGGTCAACATATTGAAGAACTCTTTCCAAGTTTCCAGAAAATTTCCTCATTTTATCGATTCAGTCCTCTTTATATTGAATTTGATTCAGGTAACAATTTAGAGAAAAGAAAGGAAGAAAAAAAAAAACAACTTTAAAATATCATGTCAAAAACATCCAAAGACTCTAAACCACAAATGCGGCACCAAAAAAATTCATTTCCAAAATGGAAGGGATAACAATTTTCTCATGGGATAAAAATAAAAACTAAAAGTAAAGCATAATCTAAACTCAACTATGGCTTCAACGACATCGAGATGAAAAAAAAAAAACACCGCCAGACTTCATCTCCCAGACTTTTATTCCCAGCCTGTAGGGGCAACACCACCTTCTACTCCAGTGGGTACTTGTGTTGGCGGCACGGCGCTTGCCACTTCCCAACCTTCGGAGGCCAAAGGTACTGCTACTGATGAACAAGAAAATAATACAAAACATATTAGCACAGTTGAAGCAACAAAGTCAATAGAAAGTTCTTATCATTTGTACTATGGCATATGTCGAGTACAAATTTAGGTAACATTAAGAAAGGACAGCAGCAGTAGTAGTCTAGTACTAACCTCCTTCTCCGCCCCAGTTAACTGCAGGAATAGGCTGTGCAGGAATAGGCTGTGCGGCATCTGAAGGCCAAGGAGCATCTGATATTTGGTTAGTCCATTGATCAGCAGCAGCGTAATCTGTAATTCCGTAGTCTGCAGCGGCGACAGCTTCTTCCTCCTCCTGTTGCTTCGCCTCCTCAGGCTCCCTATAGAAGAACAAGTCCACCTGCAGATAGGAACACAGAACAGTTTATAGCAATGACAAATCCAACATGACAAAATTGCTAGTTGCTACTCAAAGAACTCTTGAAGTAAACCATAAATCTTTAAACCAGTAAATATGTAAAAGTTTAGTCGTTACCATCACATCCCATTTGTGCCCAGCACGAATTGTGCCGCGCATCTGCAGAACCATCCTTGCCAAGAGCCAAAAGAGGCACCCGATGCTGTGCTTCCCCTTGTTATTGGCAGGGATGCCGATGTCAACATACCGCATGGGGGAATCAGTGTCGCAAAAGGCAATGGTAGGGATGTTACCAAGAGCAGCTTCCTTGATAGGCTGCACACAAATCACAATAGTCAGATTTATAAACATAGATGAAACTTAGGAGTTATAACTTCAAAACAATCTATTATTTATGAGAGAATATGCACAATGCAACAAATGAAAGACGATATTCACCTGGTGATCGGTTCTCGGGTCGGTGAGAATTAGCAAACGAGGCTCATTGAAAGAGGTCTGGAGCTGATTGGTGAAGGTACCAGGAGTGTGCCTTCCAGCAATAGCATGAGCGCCGGTTGTACTGAGCAAACTTAAGAACTGCCCTTTGACCGTACGGCCTAGCAGACTGGACAATTATGTCCTGCGGGTTCTCTATTCCGACAATAACCCTAGCAGCGAGCTGGAGCTTTTCCCATGTCTTTCCAAGGTTGATAATGTAAATCCCTAAGCATCACAAACACCAATTTTTCTCATTCATTACAATTATAAAAAAAAAAATCACTACATATAGATCCTATAACGAGACGCTGGAAAGTCGTAAACTTTTCGTCGCTACAGGAATTATATGATTTATATTTTCAAAGTCTCAGATCCCACACTAACATATCAAGGAAAAACAATGAATATCTACAAACATTTCCAATACATAAACCCAGAAACTTCAAAACGCATAAAAATATCAGCTTTATCATATATCAGGGCGAAACAGGCAAGACCCATTAATCGAAACACGGAATAGAAATAAAAAAACAATTACGAGGAATCGGAAAGAGGGAAAAAGAGAAAGGTACCATCGTTTCTGCGCTTGAAGACATAACGCTCCATCTGAAAGTCGCAGTTCTTGGTGCCTAGATGGACCTCGGCGGCCAACATCATCTGGATGTCGGCCTCCTTCTGAGAGAGCTGGCGCGACGGCGCTGCGGCGTTGGGGGTCGCCATGGCTGAATGTTGCTGAGGAAGAAGTTTAAGCTCTCTGTGAATTTGGAGATCAGCGCCTCCTCTTATTGAGGTTCTTCTTCTCCGCTACACACACTACAATCAAGAGTTGAAATTCTGTGGTGTTGTTATCTATTTATATCGGCGCCCATTCCAAACCCTAGCTAACTCTTATTAATTAATAGGGAGATATTTCCGAAATACATTTTCCTATTTTTCCTCTTTTTTTTTTAATAATAGTATTTTTCTACTTTTCTTTTTTTTATTTATTTTTAACTTAGGGATGAGGGATTCCAACTCTGCATGTTTTGATAAAATTAAGTAAAGTGTGCTATTACTGTTAGACTATATGTGTAATAATTATTTTTTTCTAAGAACATTAACATATATTTTTTGAAGGTTTTAAAATTTTTTTTTTAAATAATTGAAGGTTTTAATTTTAACCTATTGAGATAGATGTAAAATAACTACTAAATTATTTCTCTCTCCTGGTACATATAAAATGAAACTTTTTGTAAAGTATTTAATTTAGGATTACACCTCAAGGTTTAGCTAAAAAACATATGGGAAAAATGTTAAATTGTATTTTTTTGAAAAAAAAATTATACTTGAAAAAAACAATAATAAAAGCTTAGTGTTAACGGACTTTAAATTGAACATCATTTATATTATACTACATAACATATTTAAAGATGATTAAAATAACATTTTTCAAATAATATTTTAGGAATAACATAGTTATGTAATAAATAAATCACGTTGACACGTTTCATTTTTGAGAAAAATAATTGAATTGTAATATTTAATTTTCTAAACCTTTTGCTATAGTTTAACATCTAATTAACTTTTTTTTTTTTTTTTGGTGATCTATAGGATTGTTCATTAGAAAGCTTAATTTTGAACTATTATCTTAGTTATTGTTTATACATAAATCTAATAAAATGACAAATAATGAAAATAAAGTTTTATTAGAATCACTGAAATCTAGAGTTACAAAAATCTAATTCTCTCAACAAAAGTCTGAGTCTATTTATAAGTGTCTTCAAAAGTGCACAAATCTTATTCCCCCACCCCTGTTTATAATTTTTCTTGGGATGCCTTAAGGATTACAATGATTCTCTCTCTCTCTCTCTCCTTCTTTTTTTTTTTTTTTGGTGTTACTTGTAGTAAAGGGCTAAAAGCCCAAAACTGATCCTTTGAGAAAAACCCATAAATTTATAGGCCAGTGTTCAAGCGTAGTGGACTCAGGCCCATCAGCCCGTATTTAAACCCTAACAATAGAAGTGAAGTTAGGAGGGGTTTTATGCCCCAAAACAGCCCGCGTAAATTCTCTGTGCTCGCCGGAGCTCTCCATCTGCAACAATGGCGGTCTCCAAATCAAAGAAATCCTCCAACAACAAACCAGAAGACCTCGAGCTTCTCAAGACCGATGTAGCCTCTTTCGCTTCCTCTCTCGGTCTATCGTCCTCTCTCCCATCCTCCTCTTCCGGCTTCAACGACGTCGACTTTCGCAAAACCGGTCATCTACGGCCAACCAAACCCCTCCAGAAGAAACAAAATCAATCTCCGAACTCCAATTCCGCCGAGAACCAGAACAAGCAACATCTCCGGAAGGAGAAGCCCAAGCCTAAACCCCCAGTTCTCGCGCTTCCGAACGGAAATGGCGACGACAACAAGCCTGTAGGGTTCGAGAAATTCAAGAACTTGCCCAAGCTTCCGTTGGTGAAAGCCAGCGCGCTTGGAGTTTGGTACGCTGATCAAGAGGAACTGGAGGCGAAGGTGGTGGGGAAGGAGAAGAAGAAGGTGGAGGCGAGGGATTTGAACGAGTGAAGAGTTTTGTGGAGAAAAAGAAAGAGCTTGGAGAGAGATTAATGGCGCAATATGCCAAGGATTACGAGTCTTCAAGAGGGCAGAGTGGGGATATTAGGATGCTGTACGCCACGCAGAGGTCGGGGACTGTGACCGATAAAGTCTCGGCGTTTTCGGTCTTGGTTGGAGACAATCCCATTGCCAATTTGAGGTCTCTTGATGCACTTCTGGGTAAATTCTCTCTCTTTCTCGTGTTTGGGATTGATTTCGATGCTTAGAAAGTGTTAATTTTAGAAGTTAGAAGCAAAAAATCATTGGTTACTAAGGTTTTCTCCGAGAAACGAAATATCAGTTTAGGGGCATACCCAGAAATTAGTTTCATACTTCAATTATTTGTTCGGAGTTCAACTTTGTTTCAGTCTATTAGGAACTGAACGACCATTATTTTATTTTTTTTATGATTTGAGGTAGCTTTTATTTCAACTGGTTGTTTCTTGCAGGAATGGTAACATCCAAAGTGGGAAAACGACACGCGTTGACAGGTTTCGACGCATTAAAAGAGTTGTTTATCTCAAGGTCAGTACTTTTTCTCCACTCTCATTTTTTCGGTTTACATCTGTAAATCCTGATGGTTAGGTGGTTTCTCGGTCGAAGAAGTCTTCAATTTGTAAGGCTAAGCAAAAGCAAAAGTGAAAGTGAAACCATGGTCAAAGTAACTGTAAATTTTTTCTGTTTTATATCTTGACTGACTTACCATTTATGCTTCTTGTTCCAGTTTATTGCCCGATCGAATGCTTAAGGGCCTGTTGCAGCGACCACTGAATCATCTACCTGAGACGAAAGATGGCTACTCCCTGTTGCTCTTTTGGTATTGGGAAGAATGCTTGAAACAGAGGTAATTGTAATAAATCTTCTTGCTGTTATTCCCTCCTTGGCTAAATTCGTGCAAATGGTTTGCAATTCAAAGGAGAAAATTTATTGGGATCTTAGTTAATGAATGTTATTTTATTTGTACTATTGACGAGTAAACCTAATGTCTCAGGTACGAGCGTTTCGTTTTTGCTCTCGAGGAAGCATCAAGAGACATGTTACCTATATTAAAAAACAAGGCAGTGAAGGTTAGCCGATGTTATATGCTCTTTACACTTCTAATCGATCCCTTTTCTTCATCCCAATTGGCATGACTTCTTTTCCCTTTTAATTCAACATTGTTGACATTGAATGTAAGGAGTTTTGCGACGTATGTAGATGTGCATGATGATTGTGCAGAAATTGAGTGTATAGGTAGAAGATTTAAACCTCAAAGATATTGTGGATTTATGATCTTTTGTAGTTCTGGTTTATCTTTCGTGTTGCTTACTTGCACATTTTCATCTATAATTAAGCACCTTTTTTATTGCATTCAGATTATTGAAACGCTGCTAAAGAGTAAATCGGAGCAAGAGCGCAGACTACTCTCTGCCCTGGTTAACAAAGTAAGTAGTATTCCAATTTTGAACTGATCAGGAAATTACTACCAGTATATATATATATATATATATATATATATATTTGTTATAAGGTCAATTTGATATCTGATTTACTTTTTCGTTCGATTACTTACAGTTAGGAGATCCAGAAAATAAGGGTGCTTCCAATGCTGATTTTCACTTGTCAGAGCTTTTGAAGGACCATCCAAATATGACGGTCTGGCACAACTACGATTATCTTCTTTATATTTTGAGGCATATGTATTCAGTTAATTGCTTCACTTCAGCTAATGTAAATGGGGAAAGTGAGACACCATGAATTCGGAATTTTACATGATCTAGCTAATTAGCAGATGTGAATCATGTGATACAGATATGATATAAACTGATCTTGAAATTGGGTCCTCCTGCAAAACCCACCACCTTTTTAGAATTTGCCATCACCTCTAGGGAAATGTACCTCTATTTTTAAGGACATTTTGCTTCTGTTGCAGAAACCTTTTATGATATGGTTAGTAGATTTTTATGTGTACTTCACACTTTATGATGTCAATTATGGCCATGGAAGAAAGGATAATAGCTTCTTGGTTCGCATGTTCTCTCCTTTTTCTTACAGACTGTAGTGATTGACGAGGTGGACTCTTTTCTCTTTCGGCCTCATTTGGGAATACGAGCAAAGTATCATGCTGTACGTTCTATAAGCCACACCCTTGTTATTGTATCTCTACTAGTTAATTTGGATTAAGCTAGCAGTTTTCTAATTGTTTCAGCATTTTATCGATTTTCATTGGCTGCAGTGTCTTTGTAAAATTAAACCATAATAACCTGAATGCTGGATAAACATGTCAACGTCATTGACACATCTTTATTCTATGCAGGTTAACTTTTTGAGCAAAATCCGTCTGTATCACAAAGGAGATGGACCAAATGTGGCAAAGCGTTTAATAGATGTATACTTTGCGCTTTTCAAGGTATTGTGGCCTCTGTTTTCTGTTTCTTTTTCTGTCTTGAATCATAAACATGTGTGCAAGCACTTAGTTATATGCAACAAGACGTATATTCAGGTTATTTCACCTTTATTTATAATTGATTAATTTCATATGATTCTCTATTGCTTTTGAAGGTTAAACATCAAATGAATTCCTACTGAATGTGTTATTGCATTATTGTAGTACTTTATTTACCTATCTGTCCGAATGAGATAGAAAAAGATATGAAAAACGAAAAGAATTATTAAAAACAAAGATAGGTCTTCACCATTCAAAATTTCAGGTACTGATAACGGAGGCAGGAGGTAGTCAGGAGAAGGATAAAAGTGGCAAACGAGGGGATGGAAAGGCTTCCAAATCTGTTAAGCATGGAGAAGCGAAGAATTCGTCAGAATCTCATGTTGAAATGGATTCACGTTTGCTATCAGTTCTGCTAACGGTCAGTATAGTATATCTTAAGCATATAATAAAGCTACCACACATGAATGATATAGATAATAAATTTCCAGCTTATGCGACACTGTAGCTACGCTACTTTGGTGTCTTCATTTGTTTCTAGTCCTTCATGGATGACAATTCCTTGGCCTTTTTCTTTACCGTCAGCTGTACCTTAGCTTAGGCTGAGAGTTCTCAAAAGTTTTGCTAATTTCTTTGCGACTGTTCCTTTGGCACAGGGAGTCAATAGAGCATTTCCTTATGTCTCGACCAGTGAGGCTGATGACATCATAGAGGTCCAGACGCCAATGCTCTTCCAACTGGTAAGCCCCGAAGCTCCATATTGTAATTTACTGCAAAGTATGATGGAGGCTTTGGCTAGTAATGTGTTATGTCTCTACGTTTGCATGTGTTAATTAGACTCTTTTGTGATGCAGGTTCATTCAGACAATTTTAATGTAGGAATTCAAGCGTTAATGCTTCTTTATAAGATATCCTCCAAGAATCAGGTTGTCAGTGACAGGTTTTATCGAGCCTTGTATGCAAAACTATTGCTTCCGGCTGCCATGAATTCTTCCAAGGCAAGTAATATATAATTTGTTTCCACTCTCAAGTCAGCAAATTTGCTTTATCGTGGTGAAAACGATGATTTTGTATATTTCAGGCGGAAATGTTCATTGGTCTACTTCTCAAAGCGATGAAAAGTGATGTGAATGTGAAGCGTGTGGCTGCTTTTGCAAAGCGTGTGATGCAGGTTATTAGGAACTGCACTCTTGCTGTGATTTTCTTTCCCACAAAACGGCTTACTTCCTTATTTATTAGTTCTATGCGTAGTACTTCATGTCCTAAAACGGTGTTCCGAACTTCAGGTAGCCCTTCAGCAGCCGCCGCAATATGCCTGCGGATGCCTATTTTTGCTCTCTGAAGTTCTCAAGGCAAGGCCGCACTTGGGGTAAGGCTGCTCCACTCATACAAATTTTTCTTACACATTGTTATTTATTTATTTTTAGCATCATTATCATCTGTATCCCCTTATGCAGGAAGATGGTGCTTCAGAGTGAGTCAGCTGATGAAGAAGACGAACATTTTGAAGACATTGTCGAAGAGACTGATGATAGAACAACATCTGCATCGGACAAGCAAGAGAATGATGCCGGGCTGGTTGAGAATGGTGGTGCTGCCGTATCTGACAGTGATTCTTCAGAAGATGAAGAGGAAACTCCAGTCTCTGCCTCCGAAGACGAAGTTTCAGATGAAGCAGACGAGTTTCTTATAAGAGATGATGCAAAAGACGTCAAAAACTCCACAACAAGATCTGGTTCTAGTGGGAAGCAATCTCAAGCATCCTCTAAGAGGCCTTTGCTACCCGGAGGTTATGACCCGCGCCACAGAGAACCATCTTACTGGTGGGTTATCTCTTCCAAGCTTTTATTGTTATTTTCCTGGTCATACTTGTTTTTTCATTTTGTTTTCCATGGCCAACAGCAATGCAGATCGTGTAAGCTGGTGGGAGCTGACGGCACTTGCTTTACATGTTCATCCCTCAGTTTCGAACATGGCAAACAGACTTCTTAAGGGGAGCGACATTATCTACGACGGAAATCCATTAAATGACCTCTCGCTTACTGCTTTTCTAGACAAGTTTATGGAGAAGAAACCCAAGTCCATTACATGGCACGGTGGTTCACAAATTGAACCTGCCCGGAAGGTAAGCCAAACATATCTGATCTACTTATCGTTTCCGTTTAGTCTTTTTTCTCAATTCATTGATGTTCCTAACATTCAAAGCAACAAGTGTATGATCTGTGATGCTGCTGAATAATTTTTTGTTCTTCCAGCTTGAAATGACCAACCATTTGATTGGGCCGGAAATTCTGTCATTGGCCGATGAGGATGTACCTCCGGAAGATCTCGTCTTCCACAAGTTCTATGTCAATAAAATGAGCTCCTCAAAGAAACCGAAGAAGAAGAAGAAGAAGAAGCAGAAGAGAGGAGCCGACAATGAGGCTGCTGAAGAGTTGTTCGGGGATGGTGGTGACGACGAAAGCGACAACGAAGAGATTGAGAACATGCTGGACTCTGCTAATCTTTCTGCAGAGGCAGATGGTGACTACGATTATGATGATCTTGACCGAGTTGCTGAAGATGACGATGAAGACTTGGTTGGTAATGTCAGTGATGTAGAAGATACAGACATACCATCGGATATTGCCGAGGAAGAAGATTTTGAAGCTACTGCAATTGAAGGTCAAAGCGATGATGAGGACGACGACAATGACATTATCAATATTGGGGATGCAGATGATGGTGATGATGTTGATGAGGATGGAAATGACAACGACGACGGGGGCGGCATCAAACAAAGGAAAAGAAAGCGAAAGCCAGGCAGGTCTGGAGCGTCTCCTTTCGCTAGCTTAGATGACTACGAGCATCTATTGAATGAAGATGTTCCTGCCGAAAAGGAACCTCCGAGAAAGAAGTCTAAGAAGTCCAACAAGAAGTCACAACGGAAGAAAAAGTCATCCGACTAACTCCAAAACCGCCCTTCTCGCCGGAGAACATTTCAGTCTCGATTTACTTACACCTCAGAAGACCCCAAAAGAGAAGATTTTAGCACTTTTACAGGTCTGCCTATCAATTTCTTTGTTAATCAAAGCTTGTCAATCAATTTTGTAGCGCTAAAAGTAAATTAGTACTTTAATTTTTGTACCTCTGTATGCTTATAGTTTTTCTTATTGTGATTTATAAACCCGATTTTTCTTCGCTCTCTGCTTCATTTACTCCACTGAAATTTTAGTAGGAGAAAAGCATGAAAAAACAGAAAGGTGAGAACTTCTGGTGAAACAATTTTAGGCCTTGTTTGGCAAAAAGTTTAGTTTAAACTAAATTGTACTTTTTTCATCATGTTTTTTGTCTTTTTCCCCAAAAAATTGTTTTGTCTTTTCTGAAAATTCAAAAAAATTCAAAAAGATTTACTATTTAAACTTACAAATCTTAATTCAAACTTACACACCAAACACCCCCTTAGTATAACATTTAAAATTTAAACAGGGATTCATTAAAATTACAACAGATAATTCTAACATGTAACTGACCAAATCTCTGCTTCCTAGACTTATCTACACAATGCTGGCTAAGCAAAAACAGATTACAAAACAAGCTTCCAAAAAACCCGTCCACATCTACCCGTCTCCTAAGAGATGGCAACCTCAACTGTTTTAGGCTTGGGAGGTGGAGGAAGCTTCTCCACAACCAAAGTCAGAACGCCGTTTTTGCATTTCGCAGTTACGGCGGAGATGTTGGCGTTCTCTGGCAACCGGAATTTCCTCAACAGCTTCCGGGGTGCCCTCCTCTCAAGCCTGAGGTACTTGCAGCCTTCCTCCTCACCCTCGTCGCGTTTCCTCTTTCCGCCACTCCGAACAACCAGCGTGTTCTCGTCTTCAACCGTTACCTGCGCCCACATTGACCACAATCACCATTAGCATTTAAAAAGTTTTCGAGATTTTTGCTCTGCTCACATACCATGTTGAAATACGCAACTTTTTTTAAGGTACCTGAATATCGGACTTGGACAAGCCAGGGACGTCCATGTAAAAAACGTACTCCTTGGGAGTCTCCAAAATGTCGACAGGGATGATGGAGTTACCTTTGTTGTGGCGGGTCTCGTGAGGCTGAGAAGGAAACATGACTTTCTCGACACCGACAATTAGCCGAGGAAAGTGGAAGAACAGAGTTGGGTTCTTACGTAAGAAGCGAAGAGGTTCAAAAGATTTCGAGCCGGAAGCGAGAGAGATGAGATGAGATGAGATGGGATCAGGATCGACCAAATGTTTGGTTGCCGGGAAAATTGTGGGGGAGATATAAAGTGCAGAGAAGAAAGTTCGAGAAAAATTAAGTTGGGGAAAGGTCTGGAAAGGTCGCGGGTTTTGGAGTGTGGTTTTATGCGTACACGTGCCTGCTGTTGAAAGCTCTAGCTGGAGACTGTAGTCATCAGAAAACGGATAAATGAAATACTAGGAGAAATTTTAAACAAACAAAAAACAAAACAAAATGCTAACACTGTTCCGTTCGACTATATATGTCATCATTGCTCGGTAATTTAACAACAATATTACATCTAATTTCATTCGAATCATTTATTCTTGATTAAAAAAAGAAGAAAAAAATTAAAAAAAAAACCCATAATGTGGTGGTTGCTTGTCCTCTAACTATAAGACAATATGCCGTTTTACTGTCAAGAAGATAAGCCGTTTATAACTAGTTTTAAAAAAATCAATAAATTTTAAATTAAAAATTTTATCTTCAATCGATAAATCAAACACAAGCTTAGTTTCTAGAATGATGATTTGCTTGTTGAAAATTCTAGTAGTGGTGCGGTTTTAGTTTAAAAAAGGCTCATCTAATGTAAAAATGGACAGCGGTAGTACGGGAATGACACTGTAATCTCGTTCAAAGAAATGTTTCTTTTTATTCCTCAGCTTTCTTCCACGCTTTGGCACAACAGACGGCAGGTCGTTTCATTGACGAGTTTGCTTTTGTATCACAGAAACAACATCTAGTGTATTATTCAAAGTTTGATGTCGTTTAATCACGTAATTCACGCATGTGCCAAGTAGTCTTATATATTTTCTTTATATTTTTTATGCAGTCCTTTATTTCTATGAAAACGACATGTCGTTGTATAGGTGAAATTATGTATATGTATTTTTATTTTATTTTTTCACATTTATACGCCTATATAGACACATATTTATATGAATATAAGATCTACCTTGATTCTTTGGCAAAGGACTTCTCTTGTCCTCGATGTAAACTATTTCATTTCTGATTACTTTTAAAGTTTATATCTAGCACGTGTCAAACATGTTTTGCTGAAAGATTTAAAACTCTCTCAATAAATATATGCGATGCATACACAATATATATATATATATAATAATGTATACCCCTTCATTTTAAATTCATAACACACTATATATGTTCAAATTCTTATGTATGTATACACAAGTTAAGAAATATGTGGTGTATGGTGTTGTAGATTACTCAAATGCCTTTACCATTTACATGACTTTTATCAAAAAGGGAGAAAAAACTTGCATACACAGGAATTTTATTGTATATATACACATATACGCGCTTATATATATATATATATATATATATATATATAAAGATGTCGCTTACCTTTCCCCTATAAAGGTTGGTGAGATTTCTAAAGCCGCAGGGCTGTCCACTTGGCCCATTATTTGCGACATACGAAGATATGCTGTGAGATTTTCTTGAGCATTAATAAAGAGGGCTACATCGGAGAATACAGTACAATGTACTTTTCCTGCTCTTCCATACATTATTATAGAGCTCTGCCACACTTTGCAAAAAAAAAATTTGCAAAACCATCGGTAGTATTGACATGGAGATGGTCGTTAAAAAATTTTATTTGGAGTCTTCACTTCTCTCCTATCTTTAAGTTTTATTTCTTTTAAATCTCAAGTTTGATGAGTATAATCACATATTAAATGATTGTTTTTAAATATTGATTTTGTGTTGATAGGTTCTATTTAGAGCCTTCACTTTTTTCCGGTATTAAATTTGACTTCTTTCCGGTCTCAAGTTTGATGAGTATTATCACATGTTAAAAGTTTGTTTTTAATGTTGATATGTATTGTAGCTTCTAATCTATGGACCTCGACTTGATAGCTAGCTAACAAATGTTTAAGAGTAATATCACACTCTAAAAGTTCTTTTTTTTACATTGATTGTGTGTTGGTAACCTCTAATCTATGGAACTGAACTTGATAATTAATGATCATCCAAGATAAGATCCAATCAACACAGTCAAACAAAGCATGAGGATATTATCGATTTTTTTTGTTTTAAAGTAAAGTGTGTGTGTGTGTGTGTGTGTGTGTGTGTATATATATATGGATTTGCAAAAGGTAAAAGGAAAAGCTCAAAAAATCTAAATAACGGTAAATAATTCCGAGTCCTTAAATATCCTTTTTGTTTTTACACTATACACCATTCATAAATGCTCCTTAATTATGCAATAAATTAACAATATAAATATACCCCCAAAAAAAAATATGGATAAAAAATGACAGACAACATTTATTTATTTATTTATTTATTTTTGGGCTAAAGACAGACAACATGTGTTATTTGCTACAGCATGGAACATTGACATCACTAAGTAAGTACTACTTATTTGGGATTGTGTCTGCTAAGCAGTTCTCAGACTGCATTAAATTATGCATTTTAATTTCTAGTTCCCAATATTTAAATTTAAGCTAATTGTGGGGTGAGCTTCAAAATGTTTGAAACTAATTTATGGCACATGGATTTTTCATTTTTTGCCCTGCAAATCTACAATTATATTCAATTATTTCGGTTTCAACTTATAATCTTTTCGCAAAGTGCATGATCCAAACCCTTGATAATAACAACAACAACAATAATAATAAAACTTTTATAACAATCCAAGCCTTAAGCACATGCTGTGAAGACAACCATATCCCACAGACGAGACATGTTAATCATTTTTGTTCCTATTCCAGAAAACTTCTAGTATCCGTTAGAGCTTTTTGTTAAAATAAATAAATATATATATATATATATGACTTCCAAAAAAAAGCTTTTTTAAATAGATTTAAAAACTTAGTTCAGAATTTAATATAAGTATTATAAATTATATTTTTAAATTCTTATTATTTATTAGAAAATTTTAAAATCATTTTAAGCTCCAAATATTAATTTCAGGCAACATCAATTTTTTTTACTCTTTTTAGCTTCGAATAATAGTGCCATCAAACACCCACGAAAGGAAAACAAAAACGGCATAAGAAAGATTGTATGTGGTTGAAATATTGTGAAAAAAAAAAAAAAAAAAAAAAAGTTACTTTTTTATGTTACTTTAGTGTTTTAGTCTTTAAATTTGTTACTTTTTTATGTTATATTAGTGTAATAGTCTTTAAATAATCTTTTACTAATAATCCTTCCTAATAATCATTCCTAATTATAAAGGAAAGTATCTGTTTGTGGTCCTTTGTATAATAATCGTTCCTAACTATAAAGGAAAGTATTTAAATGACACAAATTTAAAGACTATTATACTAATATAACATAAAAAAGTAACATTTTATGCCGTTTTTGTTATGCCGTTTTTTTTTTATTCCTAATATCTCTCTCTCTCTCTCCCTCTCTTCCTGTTTTTGATTGAAAAAAATCTCTCTCCCTCTCTTCCTGTTTTTGATTGAAAAAAAAAATATATGTACTAATCTTATAAGTGAAGTCTTCCACAAATGAGAATTATCATATTTCTTTTTCTTTTTTTTTTTTCTAATGTGTAATTAAGGGACTTATATATAAAGCAATCTGTTGTTAGGCTGTGATATAATCATTTTCCACTCGGAAAATGAGTTTGAAAAAAAAAAAAAAAGTAACAATATCATTGTTTAAACGTATTTTAAATATTATTCAACTACCGGAGAATTAAGGATATATACATTTTCTCTCTTTGAAATCTAGACAAGAAACAGAACGTGATATAAACTTATTTGCTTTAAACTTTAAAGGATTTATTTTCTTTGCAGAAAAAGAGAAAGGAAAAGGTACTTACAAAAACTGTGATAAGAGTTTAATGGGTCTCACATAATTAAAAAAATGAACAAAAGAATATCAATCTTTGCGTCTATTGATGTTGGTTTGTTGGTAAAGGGAACGAGAGTCAATTTTGTTTATAAATCTCTTAATAAGGTTTACATATTATTATTTAAAATATAAATTAATCAACGATTATTTAAATTACTATATAAACCACCAAGTCAATCATCGACTGATGCTGATTAAATACTTTTTTTAACAAACTGAGATCGCTTAATGAATGATTGTCTATCAAGTCAATTAGTGATTGAAATGTACTAATTATATTATTAAAAAAAAGGACACATTTCTAAGTTAATAAAACTTCAAACTTTTTTTTAGAGATATAAAAGTATCTGAAAGATACAATCAATGGTAGAAAAATGGTTCCAGTCACAAGATGTTTATTTCTATCGAAAAGGCAAGTTAAACGAATCACGAGTCATTTAAAAGACAACTTCCTACTTATCAAAGATTTCTGGTAAAACAACTCTAATAATACTCTCTTATCTGACATTTAAGAATCGAATCTCATTGTCTATTGTACGTGAGGCTCATCCGTAGCAATGCTGCATAGGTTTGTCCGGTAGAAAGAGAAGATGGAAATGGTAACGCAAGAATTAGCAGGTGAAGACAAAAGATGGTGCTAAGAGGGTGGGGGGGGTTAAGAAAGAGAGGAAAATAAACAAATAAATAAATAAAGATGCCTGTGGATGGTGTTTGGCCGTTGTGAATTTCTAAACAAAAACCCAACTTGGAATCTGGTCGACTGCTTACCAACCAACAGCTTTGTGTTGTTTTTGTTGTTGTTGTTGTTGTTTTGGTGCTGTGAACAACATGAAGATAACCAACAACCAATTGGGTTCTTTTTACCTATTTACCCTTCCACATATTCACGATCTTTTTCAAAAGAATTTTTCTTTTTATTTTTTAAAGAGAGAAACCTGGGAATAATTAAAGAACTTATATATGGCCTTGTCAATACTTAAACTACGTCGTAAATTAGGATTTACCATATAAAAAACATGTTGGCATGCACTAAGGTTAGTCAAAGGAAACATTTGTTGAGAGAGAAATTTGCGAGGCATGCCCTTTTTTTCGGTGAGGAGAAATGAAAAACACGTTCGGGTTTTAAATTCGGGAGTTTTTATTTTAACAATTCTCATCTTACATGCTGAGTTACTCAAAATGGATATGGTGTGCCTAATTAATTTTTGTCTTAAAAACAAAATACAGCTGGCATGTTGATTAAAAGTATATGACAAAATGTATTGGTGCCTAATCTTCTGCGCAATTCAATCGTTTGATTTTGAGGCATATTTGATACGTGTAAGGCACCTGCTTCTCTTATGAATACCCCACAACTCTTTCTTTCTCACGTTAATCTTGCTCTCCCTTTTTTTTTTAAATTTAATTAATTGTTTTTCGCTTGGACTAATAAACAAAAGATGCCAAAAGAATATATATTTACTTATTTTTAAGTCGATATTTGTTCGCACAACAACCCAAAAATACGGTTTGTCTGGAATTCAAGTTCCAACTTAAAAGTTTTAATTCAATTTTTATCTTTTTCTCAAAAGTCAATAAATTTCTTAATTAGTTTTTGAAAAATCAATAAACTCTAACTTAAAATTTCAACTCCAATCGATGTTTCAAACGCAAGTTTTTGTTTAGTGTTCTAATTGGAATTCAAATTTTTCATCTCAATTTTTATTTTTTTTAAAAAATTAATAAAAATTATAATTAGTTTTTAAAAAGTCAATCGACTCCAACTTAAAAATTTTATTTTCAACTAACGAATCAAACAGAGACTAAAAAAAAAACAAGTCAAAAGGGGTATTCAGGTAATTTCGAACAGAACAAAACAGAAAATTAAAAACAAGAAAAAGGATCAGTTATATTCATCATTAGCTAGGATAATAAGCCCACGCCAATTGCCCAAGAGGCGAAACTGGTTTTTTTTTTCTCTCTCTGTTTTTTTTTTTTTTTTTTTTTTGGGCGAATTTGGCATCTAAAAATCTCATTCTTAGCTGTTATGAAACAGTGGGGCCATTCACGACTGTTTCTGTTCTCTCCTCCACTAAACTCTTCTTACACATATATAATCTATATCATATATAAATATATATATATATATATGTGTGAACCTTCCTTGTGTATTTCTTCATCAGTTCACCAAGAAATCATAGAGAAACAAAGCCCTCAAGAAAAGAGAATTCATGGCGAAAGTTGGGAAGCTAACGAAGCTCAAGTCAGCCATAAAGAGATGGCCATCGTTCACCAAGTTCACCCGCACCACCAGCTCGACCTCCATGGTCTCCTCCTCCCCCGCCGCCCCTAGCTACTCGCCGGAGACGAACAACACGGCGGCGGTGGAGAACGAGGCCGTTCTTCGGGCTGTGTACGTGGGGAAGGATCGACGGCGGTACCTCGTGAGCTCCGAGGTGGTGGAGCACCCGCTGTTTCAGGAGCTGGTCGGCAAGTCGGTCGGCGGCGGTGGAGTTGGAGTTGGCCGACAAGACGACAACGACGACGCCGTTTCTGTGGCGTGCGAGGTGGTGCTGTTCGAGCACCTGCTGTGGATGCTCGACAACGCCGAGGCTCAGCTGGGGTCCACCGACGACCTTGTCGACTTCTACAATTGCTCATCATGATCATCATCATCAATATCATCGTGATAATGGATATGATTATCACTCAGAAATGAAGCAGAGTATGGTTTGATTTGGTTTGGTTTTTTTTTTTTTTAATTTTAATTTTAGCTAATTATTATTATTATAAGATGATGAAGATCAGAGGCATGAAGTTGAAATTGTATAGATTGTCGTAGGCTTTTTTTTTTTTTTTTTTTAATAATCCTTTTTTGAATAATTGTGGTGCGAGATTTGTGTCTCGTTTGGGACACTGATGAGGATTAACCAGTTTCTTTAATTTTCCAGTAGTAGACTGCGGATTATTATTATGATTTTATATGTTAATCAAGGAAATTTAGTAAGTAGAATTTTTCTTCTCCTCCTCCTTTTTTTTAATGCAAGTTTTGCATTGTGTTTCTTTGCTTGATTAAAATTAGTTGTTTGAAGTCAGTTCTAAATAAAAAATAAAAAAAAAAATTCTTGGGGTAGCACAAAACGAACCAACAAACACACGAACAAGATGATTTGAGCAAATTCGTTTGTAATTGTTCACGATTGGTTTAATTCATAAGATAGAATAATAAATTTGAATAAAAAATTCATACTTTAATGAGAGAATCGTTAAAATGAATTAATAAGATGAGTTCAAATCCGTGATAACGATCCATTGTTGAGCTCTTAACTATTTAAATGCTATTAAGACAAAACAACCATTTAACCAATTTGTATTGATTCTTAAGCATAAAATTAATCAGTCTTGCCAACCCAAAAAAGAAATTACAAAAATGACGATTTAACATTAAGGGGGTGTTTGGTGTTTGAATTGAGTTTAAGTTGAATTGAAATTTTTATGTTTGAATAGTAATTTTTGTTGACTTTTTAAAAAAGACAAAAAAATTTTTTCAGAAAAGACAAAAAACTTTTTCAAAAAAGACAAAAATTTGAGTTTAAACCTCAAATTTGAGTGTAAGAGCCAAACTCCCCACTTAATCTGCAAACTTGTAAGACAAAACAACCACTTAACCAATGTGTTGCGATTCTCAAATATAAAATTAAGGAGTCTTGTCAATCCAAGAATGAAAAAAAACGGAGAAAAAAACAAATTACAACTAGTTTCATCAGAGTGATTGTTAAATTATCTTTGTCCCTATACATTTCACTTTTAATATTTTAATTTTTGCTTTTCATTTGTTTAATTTGTCTATTCTACACGCGTCACTATTCAATTAATATATATATGGGGTGAGCATACCAAAACAACAACAAAAAGTGATAAATAATTAATTGAATTTCCATGACTTTGAGGAAGATACCTATCATGGGGAGGCCATTGCCAGTTTGGTGCATAAGACTTTTGCAACAAAAATGACCCTTTCTCTTTTCTTTCTATATATTCTTTTAAATTTATTAGTTTGGACATAGAAAAACAACAAAGGCTAGGGGATACTAAATATACAAATTATGAATAGAGTTTTGGGTGAGATGTTTTAACATGAAAAAAATTAGCTGTCGACAAAGAAATAAAAAAATAGATATAGAAGCAGATATACTTGACGGGTGCTAATTAACATATTGTTTAATCTACAAATGATTAGGTAGTTAGGACGAATGTTTTGGACCAACCAAGCACGGAATGACGTTTATTTATTAAATTAATATATAATGTTATAATAAGTAATCATATTAATTTTGTTAGAGGACTGTCATTGTTCAAAACGGAGCTAATTTTGCGTACCACACAAGATTTAATAATGTTTCCAAGAATGCCATGTAACAAGAAGGAAAATTAAAAAACCAAAAAAAAAAAAAAAAAAAGGAAAATTATAACAAAACAACATTATGGTTGTGAAATAACTATGGCCTTATTAGATCATGCCAATGCCAGCAGCATCCACTAATTACAGCAATTACATTACTAATTTTGAAAGGAAAGCTTAATTAATTAGAATAATCATCATTATTCTTTAAAACTATATTGTTGCTAGTGCTACTAAGATCATGAAGTACATAAAACGTAATATTTACTAAATAATTATTGTTGTGTATATACTATATATGGATGAAGTTATTCTTATACACGCGTGGAGCTAGGTGGAGATGAATCGTGCCCCCATTCAATTTTTTTTAAAATCTATAATCTTAACCTATAAGTTTATTTAGTTTTTCAAAAGTGCCCTGAATAAAAAATTTTTCCCTTAATGTGACCCCTTTTATTTATTTATTTTCACTTGAACCTAGCTCAATGGGGTCATCATGGAACCAATATCTTTTGATAAGAGGACAAGCAAATCAGTGTTTCAAAGCACTACAGAACCTCATAAAATGTGTGCGGTTACCATGGGTACGCCAACTGAATTAAGTTGGCTCCATTTGTTTTGTTTTGTTTTTTTTTAATTACTTTGAAAATATATATTTCTATGTATATATATGTTTTTATTTGTATGTATTATAATCCTGTGTACGCGTGTATTTGAATTTAATGAATACACGTAGCAAAACATGTCGGAAGAACACAATCAAGGAAGAATCCAAAATTGAAGGAACAGAATTTGGCCCACAGCCAATGTCAGATCCGGAACAATTTGTAAGTTGTGACGTTGATGGTAAATTGAAAAATATTAATAATAATGATAATAATGATGACAAAAAAAAAAAAAAAAAAAAAAAAGACATGTTAGTGCAATACTCGCATAGGTTGGACCCTACCGAAGTATTTGGCCCAGCCTATGTGATCGGGATGACAGTTGGCTTTGTACTTGTGTCCACTTGTCTGTTGTCTTATAAACTTGTCGTACAATTTACTGTTTAAATTTTTATTTTTAAATTAAAATTAGTTAATTTTTTAAAATTTAATTAAATTTTTATTGATTTTTTAAAAAAGATAAAATTTGGATCCAAATCGGAGAGCCAAACAACTTCTTAATTTTGATGATTTATTCTGAATTTTTTATATTATTCCAATATACCTAATTTTGTTAATTTTTCATTAAATTAAAGATATGAATTTAGAAGATTTCCATTAGAATTTGTGTTAGATTTGAAAAATTTTTGTCGAAACGGGGTTTTCTATCTTCACATGAGATATATTAAGAGTTTTATGTAACTAATTTAATGATAAATTAAATCAAATAAGATGCATAATAATGATTTATAAAGTTTTATGAGATAAATTATCGAAATTAAAAGATTAAAGGATAAGTTCCAAAAAAAAAACGATGGGTTTGGCTAGGCAAAAGTCTTAATGTCCTCATTATTTGCACCAAGCGATGACAACAAATGTTAATAGTGAAAAGAAACGTGTTCGGTATCGCAAATTTTAACGTATTTACAGGCATAAAGTAGCAATAAATCTAAATCAAATTCCAGCATAAATATAAGAGTTCACAAAAGCAAGTATCAATCATTGAAGGACCTAGGTTAGATGTATTCAGTGAATAAAACAAACGAAAAAAGAGTATTAATTCAATTTGCTGCAATGTTGTCTTATGCGTTGAAGTTGTCATATATCACCGTCTCCATTTTTTCTTTTGTTTTTTTTGTTTTTTTTGTTTTTTTGTTTTTTGCTAAAAATATATCACCTAGTCCACTTGCAGGTACGGATCAATGTAAGGGCCCGGGGGCACGTGCTCCCCATAATTTCTTGAAATTTAAATTTTTGCCCCTATATTTTCTAAAAATTTGGTAATTTATCTCTACTGAAAAGTTTTTTTTTTTCTCAAATATGCCCTCACTTAAAAGTTTTCTTCTCAAATGTGCCATATAACACTCAACTTATTCTTATTTTTTATTACCATCACCAACATTTGATTTTTTTTTTCCTCTAAATTTGTTTATCTACTCTTCTTTCTAATTTTTTTTTTAACTTTTATTTGTTTTTAAAAAATTTATTGATTTTAAAATTATCAACAACTTGAACATTTGTGTGTGAAAGTTTTTATTTATTATAAAAAGAATTACCTTTAAAAGGAAAAATGATGGTGTAGAATAAATAAGAGTGAAATTTAATTTTCAATTAGAAAACGACAAACAACATACAACAAATCATGAGTTTGAAACTTTTATTTATGATAATATTTGAGATAAAGTTTAAGAATAAATTTCACAAGATTTTCAAAATATAAAAACTAATAAACATGAATTTCTCCTTAATTTTATCATATATTAAAAATATTAATTTTATCATATAAACTTATTAATTTTAAAAATATTAAAAATATTAAACTTTTTATCATATAAAGTTATTAATTTTAAAAAATTTCTCCTTATGTATGCCTCCATTAAGAGAAATTTCTGGATCCGTCACTGTCAACTTGCGTGCATGCAAATGCTAAAAAGGATAGTATATATCATGAACTTTACATGACAATCCAAAATTTAATCCATTTAATTAACCCCTAATATATGTATATATTTTATATCAACTAGAGCCTGGATAAGTACTGATCATATACGGGCGTTATATATGTATATACATTATTTATTTATTTATTTGCAAATAATTAAGGGTGGAAGAGCTCTCCATTGAGATAGATCCAACCCCAACAACTTTGGAATTTGGTTTTTTTGAGATGAGTTTGTGTATATTACCAACATACAAATTAAAAACGCACACGCGTGATCTTTAATGCATTTGTTTTCCATCTAATTTTTAACGTTTTACTAACAGAATGATCAATTTTGTAACAATAAATATTAACTAATATCAAAATATCAGGGATCAAATTCAGATTTAAAGTTATTCTTCATTTGAGATCAAGAGTGAAATTGAATCAATAATTCATAGATCAATATTCTGAGCAAATATACAAAAAAAATAAAAATATCTTACTATCCGATTTACACACGCCAATTTATAAGACAGACCAAGTAATTGCTGCTATATTTTCAGACCAAACACAAATGTACAACACTAAAATCAACAACTAAGGTAATAATAGAAATATAGCTAAATAGGTTTGACCTTGAAAACTTTTGGCTTAGAGCTTTTGGTGATCCACTCCTCAAAATCCTTAGCTCCGCAAGGAATCCTCAAAATCCCTTCATTGCAGAAGCCATATTCCTCGGCCGATCTGTAGAGAAGCTCGGAGAAATCCGCATCGCCGAGCAACGTTGTTCGAATCAAAAACCGCTTAGTACCGTCATCCTCTAATCCAACACAAACAGGCACATAACCTCTAGGCGTCAATGGAGTCCCTTTCAGACTCAGTAGTCGCTTGGTAAATATTCCTCTAGCTCCTACAAGTCTTCCCAACTTACTAGCTCTCACTCCCATTTCAACACTCTCTCTCTCTTTTTTTTTTTTTTTTTTTTTTTTTTGTGGTTGGTTTTTTTTAGTTTTTTGCTTTGAAGTTCCTAAGACAATAGATTTATTACGGCCGTGCGTACCTCACTGTCCTTTGCTATACTTAAGCAAAAATTCTTTGTCCTATTAACCCTGCACCAATTATTATTCTCTCTCTCTTTTTTTTTTTTTTTATCTTTTCTTTTCTTTTCTTAATTTCACCATCACCATTCCGTGACCACCAAGTTGACAATAGCCTAATTGTTTTTCAATACTCTTGGCAACATTATATTGACTTCAAATTGAAGGAAGATCATGACAAACTTTAACCAGCCAATACTTTTGCTCTAGAAATTACACAAGGTTTTTTAACTCCTCTTATTCACATTAACTACATACTAAAAATAAAAACCATTGCATTCTCAGAGCTGACGGCATAGGATTTGTGGATGCCTTTCTTAGATTTTTCTTATTTTTAATACAGGAGTTTGAATCTTTAAGTCCTCATTTTAAGGTTCAATCTTAAAATTTACGTTTATCTGATTATTTTTTTTAATCATAATAAAATAAAATAAAATAAAGTAAAAAGCACTATTCGAGGACCAATTATTTATTTATTTATTTTTTTGGATTGAATTCGAGGACCAATTTGTACCAAGTGGAAAATTGCTTCACGCCATTTCCGACTAAGCTCCTTAACTTAAATGGAAATCTAACTTGAATCTCTTGAGTGTCGAAGCGGGGCTTACTGCTTTTCTACTTCTTAACTGACAAAATACAGAAAAATGGACAGACAGTGGTAAACTTCAAAGCTAGTGTTCGTTAATATAAAGGTTAATAGTTTATTGTGTCAATGTCAGATAAGACAACTCACTTAAGCCGCCTTCTTTTATTTTTTAGAGTGAATTACACTGACATTTCTCTGTTTTTCTGGAATTATAAATAGCCCTTTCATCAAAACAAATATCATCAACGTCCTTTGATTTTTTAATCCAAATTACAGAAACACCCCTTTATAGTTGATTGTTAGTTTGACTGTCAAAATACAAATAAATTATCAAAATGCCCCTCTTTGCATTAGAAAGTATTTTCAGTTATAGTAAAATTATAAAATGGCATTTGCCCTTATTTAGCATAAAAAATGAGGTAGTTGTATTTTTTTTTTGTGCACATTTATAATCCTAATTTACATTCTAATAAAAAAAAAAGTTTTTGTTAGTTGTTTTTTCAAAAGTCCTTTTTAATAACAATTTTTTTTTTAAGTGTTGTTGTATGCTTTTTTTTTTTCATATAATATAATTTTCCCTCAAAACACCATTTTATGTTTAAAAATAATATTAAATCGCTCTTTAAAAAAAAAGGGGGGAGAATTCTACCTTTGGATCAGTTTTGAATAGTCTAGATTAAAAGGGCACACTCTTCAGGGAAAAAAAAAAGATTAAAAGGGGACACTAACACTACAATATACATTACAAATGACTGTACTTAGAAAGAAAGCTTTTAGGGGGAAAAAAGAGAATTTTTTTATTTCCCTTTCTTCATCCATAACCATGTTCATGAGGAGGGTTTTTTTTTTTTTTTTTTTCAACACTGATGCAAGCCCACTGCCCACCCAACCCGACACAAACGGTGGCGACAACACACTTCTATTTTTTTTTTTTATTCCCCTCTTGAAAAGCCCCAAATACATGGTCAGAAATTAAATCCCATATATGGGTCTACCATAACAAAAATCATTCAAATGTTCAAACAAAATTAAACAACAAATAACCCATCAAAAACTTGGGATTGATATCTCCTGTCTAATTTTAGTGTCTCAAATGGTGTCTAACCAATTATATTTTGATACATTATTAAAAAAGTTAGATTTTAATATATAAAAAATCAGTTATAAATCATTTTAAACTTTTTAAGATGACGTGATATAGTATTATTGATTAGACATAATTTGTGATATCAAAAATTAGACATGAGATGTGGATCCAAAAACTTGAATAGCAACAAAGATTGGTCTGGGGTGTTGTGTGGGGACGGGGGAGGGGGACGAGCACAGGACAAGGGGATTTGCAAGGCTCAGGCGACGGCCACCACGACAGCGGCAGTGGAGGCAAGATGATTCCAGATCTGCTGAGGAGAGGCACGGTTGGGGGTGGCTGCTTGTTGTAGCTTCTCTTTTGTTGGAGTGAAGCCAAAGAGGATTAAGGGTTATGATTAGTCTACGAAGATCAATGGTTGAAATTTTTTGGGAGTATTATAGTCATTTTAGACTTAAATTTAACAGAGTTAGAGAAAATGGGTATTGGTGTAATTAGTTTTGATTAATAGGGTGTCTCTGTAATTTTGAAAAAACACAAGAGATGTCATATAATTCACTCGTTTTATAAAATTTGAAAAAAAAAATTAGGTTTTGAAAATAACAAGAATAGATAAGACTCTGTATTCAACCAAGTCGAAATATCAAATTAGGCAGGACAAACATAGCCCATCTGGTTAGTAGGAAACCAATTGTCACGTTTCAATGTAAATATCAAACTGCTTAAAAAAAAAGAGCACAGTCACGTAGTGAGCTCGAGTAGGGACTAAAGCACACATTTATATTTTTATTTTATAATAATAGTGATGATTTATATATGATGATATGATAATGATAATTTATATATGAGAAAAGAGATAATAGACGGATAAATAATATATTTAAAATTAAAAATACGATAACTAACAAAACAAAAAGATAACGTAAACTTCAAAGCGAATGATTGTTACCGTCTAAGTTCATATGTATGTATATATTTAATATCTTGTGAGCGTGGATTTAAACTCTAAAGGTTATAATGAGTACGTAATTTATCAATAAATTACAACGATATATTTATAATCATCTTTGTATATCAACTGCAAGAAAAGGCAACTCAGGTGTACTAAAGACTTTGAAGAGTGAGAGATTCTCGAGGGTACTTTCACCATTAGGTCTCATAAGGGCCAATGATCGTGGCTGTGAGATTTAAATTTAAATTGATCGGTTCATATATGTATATTAATATATGAAGCTTGACACTGTCAGAGTATTTGTTGAGTTATACTTGTAATGTCATTTGATTTAAATGTATGATTAAAGTTAACATTTCCTATGATGGGAGAGCGTAGAGTTTCATGTTAACAAAAACAAAAACAAGCATGTATTGTAAGTAAGGCATGTTTCTTTTCTCTTTCTTTTTATCATTACAGATTTAATTTATTAAAAATTGTACATTTGTCACTACTATAAATATATAGTTCACATTTCAAAAAAAGAAAAAATTTACAATTCAAATAGTACTATTTCCAAATTAAAAAGAAAGTTTTTTATGTTATAAATAAAGGAAAGCACTCCATTTTTTTTTCTTTTTGTTATTAAATTTTCCATCTCACATTGAGCTGGAAAAAGAATACAAAGTAGCTCATGTTTCATGGTACGAAGTAGTTGCGCTATCAAGCATAAGTACACAAGTACACACATAATACTACTCGTTAGACAAAACAATATTGATCTGGCAATTATATATGTCGGTAACTCAAATTATCTCTCTGATCCAGTATGTATATAGCTAATCCCATCAGTGATGTATAGTTATCAGTGATGGGGCAAAACTGTAATTAAAATAGGATATGATTTGGTGCAGGTATTCATAATTTTTTTGGGTGCAAATAGAGTCACTCTTCTCTTAATAACTCTATTTAAATCCGTTTGACTTTTTAGTTAGATAGGCCCTAAATTCACATTTTATAAAGATGCATGTACATACTAAAATTGTAGCTAAAATTTTTCAAAAAAAAAAAAAATTTTGTAGCTAAAACAAATTCTTTTGAAAAATGAAAACTAAAAAATAGAACAAATTTTTAAATAAGACATTTAAAGACTGATTTTTTTCTTAAGTAACAAATTTTTTTTTAGGGAATTTGAGTAACATTTATATTATCTTATATATATTCCAAAGCTCTTCAAAAAAGAAAAAATAATTGTGAAGAACGTAATTATGACTGAAATTTAAAAGAAATTATTTACTTAATAGAAATTAAAAGTATTCCCAAAAAAAAAAAGATATTAAAAGTTGTGTACTCCTTCAAAATATATATATATATATATATTTTTGTAGCAATAATAAAAAACAAGCTAATTGTTGATCAAAAGTCTTTTAAAATTTTGTTTTGTCCATCAAAACTTCTAAGATTTGTAAATGTACCCCCTAACAAGGTTTTTTTTTTTTTTTTTTTTCCTACCGTTTTCCCTAATAGATAATTTGTAAAATGACTTCACCTCTTTTTTAAAAGTTATTAAAAAAATTTTATTAATAAAACAACTTCCAATAATCAGGAACGATAAGGAGATTGTCGTTTTGACAAATGCCGCTCTAGAGTTGTACTCTTTCTCTCTTACACATTTTTTCTCTTGTTATTTTCTTCTCTCTCCCTTCAACGGAAGCATATTTCTGTCGTTGGCTTCACCACTGAGCGTTCCACTGAGTAGAAGAGAAGGCCAATTTATGCAGCCAAACTTTTTGGAGCGAAAGGATAAATTTTGAGGTTAGGGTTTTCTCTCTTGAATAGCCTTGATCTGAAATTTTCCTTGAAAAAAAAAAAAAAAAGAAATCCCTAAAATCCCGAAATTCCCAGTACTTAGAAATGGGCATATTGAGTTTTTCCTTGATGATTCTCTTGTTTGTTCTGAAAATTGTAGAATCAAACTGAGGCCTAATAATTAATAGGATTTAGTTTAGATAAAACCTAATTAATATGATTAATTTCGATATTTGAGACTTTTTAGATGGATAATTAGTTAGAAGCTTGCTAATAATAAGGAGCCTTTGCTTAAAAGGGTATAGGGAGAAGAAAATTCTTGGCATTTTGAAGTTTGTTTATGGCTTGGCTAAACATTTTTGGGATTAATATTCCATAAATGTAGGAACTTTGAAGGGCAGAACAGAAATGTCGAGATTCCGAGCTCTTTGGCAAGCTTCCTTAAACGCAACAAAGAAAGGTGCCGCTACTATTATGTGTTTATTTTCCTATTTCTGATGATGGAGAAAATAATGTGCTATGTATCTTAAGTTTCGGACTCTCCGACGTATTATCAAGCGATGTTGCATTATCGATTGGTTATGGACCTCATTTTGTGTTGCCCTGATCTTCCTCGAGGCTGAGGAGTATTATCGAACATTGTATCTCCTGTTTCTTTGTTGTGAGTTTAGGTGTAGCATAAGGTCTGCAAGAAATTGCCTGGTAACTTAAAGTTCTTTTGTTTCTGATCTCAAACTGTAGCTCTTACATGGAATGTTGAAGATATGATTCCTCCAACTGAAAGATGTATTTTCAGTTTCAATTCAAAAGAAGAGCTCAAGAAGTGGCATTTGTATTCAGACTCCGAATATGGAGGTATATAAGTCCTTCCAGTTTCTTGTTTTCCTTTTCTTGTAACTTTTATTTGTTTATTTTTTTCATCCATATGTCTCAAATTAACACCAGTTTAGCTATGGAATGTATGTGTAAGAGGTGAATATTAGTGTATAAACGAAACTTTACTTGCAATAATTTCTTTCCTTTACATAATTGATAATCAAATATGCTGATTCTGGATATTAAAGTCGGCTTTTTGATTGTCCATGTCAGTAATCAAATATGCATATTCTAACAGCAGGTGCCACCTTGTATATACTGCAGGCCTGTCCTCGGCATCTTTGGAGATCACGGATGCAGGAAACGAAGTGAGTGGTATGATACAGTTTTAAAGTGGCTCTATAAAGTTGTTATAGCAAGTTTCTTTCTTTGTGTTTTTTGGTCCATTCTATCTGTACTTTCATCTTAGGTGATTGTGAAACTAAACTTCATGTTTGAAAAATCGAATATCTCTCACTGGGTGATAAGATTTCCACTCTTAGAGTCAATTATTATTTCTATTGTAGGAGTTTTCTCTGGTAATCTTTCCCTCGATGTTGCTACGGATTCGAAATGGAACATCTCCCGGGGTGGATTCTGTGGAATGAGGTCAAAGAAGGTGAAGTTATTTTGATAACTTTTTAGGATATAACTAGATTAGAGTTAAGGGAAGTTCTACTTCTAGTGATACTTGGATCTGTTTTAACTATTGTTCTTAGCTAGCACCAGCATGCTTGATAAATGAACTGGTTGTTTGTTTAAGATTTTTAGCTTCACTGCAAAAAATGCCGAATGTGAAAACTGTGTGATTGGTGTTATCTGATTACGTACTATACAATTGAGGCTGGTTAACAGGATAGGGAGAGGTTAATTTCCATAAAAAAAAATATTTCTGAAATCAGAAACTTTTATTATTATTATTATTATTATATATATTTTTAAATGAGAAACATCAGAAACAAGTTGTAGAAGGAACAATTTCCTTATTTTTTATTATTTATTTATTTATTTTATTTTTTGTTTCCTTGGCAGTTTGATGGCTTCATTGATTTGGACCCGTTCGATACAATAGCACTAAAGATTAAAGGAGATGGAAGATGCTATATTTCTACAGTAAGTATTCTGTTCGGACAATTGGAAAAAGTTTGAAACCCAAGTGATTTACATCTTAACCAATGAGTGACTGGCTTATGTAGATCTATACAGAAAATTGGGTTAATTCACCCGGGCAACAGGAGGATAATTCTTGGCAGGCTTTCATATTTGTACCCAAAGACAACTGGTATATCACGAAGGCAAGTTCCATTTACTTTGGCGCTAATAGAAGCAAAGGTTTTTACAAATGACAAAATCATTCCACATATAGTTCCTTTTTTCTCTATTCCCCTCCTATATACTGCTCGATGAATGATGTCTTGATTTGGATACTTTTGTTTGTGTATTTGTTGTGCCAATATCTGTTGTTGATAAATAGGCGCGAACAGATGATCTAGCTAGTGACATATATATATACATCTAATTTTTTTAATGACCGTTCAGATTCCTTTGGCTCAATATCTACCGACATGGAGAGGAAACGTTATAGACGCAAAGCTGGAAATGAATCCTTCTCGGGTTGTTGGAATGTCTCTGTCAGTGAATGCAGAAGGTGGAGTCCCTGGTGCCAGGTCTGGCCCAGGTGACTTCAGATTTGAGCTTGATTGGATCAAGGCCTTGAGAACACAGTGATTTACTGATTTGTAGCAAAATCCGAGCAGTCAAAATTTTTAACCGCATAAAAACTTTGATTTTCATGTTGTAGTTACAAGTTTTTTTTGTTCTCAAGTTACAAAATGATAGCCTAACCATTAAATTTCGTTGAGGCTTGTTCTGTCTCTGTTTTTTTGGTCCCCCAAATTGGAGCATCTCATCTTGATATTCACGTGAAGGTTGGAGTTCCATAGGTTGAAGAAGAATCCGACTTATCTTCATACGTTTTGTGGGGTTGAGGATTCCTTTTGAGACTTACTTTAAAGTTGGCAAGTTTCTGAACATTATACATATATTTATATATATATATATAAATATATTTTGGATTGTATGGTTGATGACGTTGATGTGAGAAATGGAACAATTTTTGGCATCTTTACGTGTGAAAAATTTGTAGGTCAGTTTAGAGTTTAGACTGCAAACAGAGGAGTTGATGCTGAATTGTGAAGAGCATTTTGTTTTGGTCGACAATGGGATATTATTTGATGTGAGTGGGGGGTAATAAGGTGTCATGATCATATTGGTGACAACTAAAGAGGAGATTGTGACCAAGTCCATATATATATATATATGCCCTCTTCTCTTATGTGGCTTTTGGCACCGGAATTATTCCTGGCCAGGGCTTTTGCTTTTGCTTTAGCCCAAAGTGTCTACATATTCAAGCTTCAAAATAATATATGCAAAAAATAAAAATAAAAATAATAGCACGGGGATATTAAGAGTAATTTGAGGGATTTTTTGAATACGATTGTCCTATTTGTCTTTTATAGTAGGGGAGAGTATCAATTTGAGGGTCAAGAGAGAAATTCAAAAAAAATAAAAACAAAAATAAAAATCGAAAATCGAAAATTGAGAGGTGTGCCTATTTCTCTTATATTTTTCTTTTGTGTTCTTTTATTTTTGTCTATTTTCTTTTGTTTGGTTTTATTGCTCTCAATGGTAAAGATGGAAAAAAAAAAAAAAAAAAAATTCTTCCAAGTCTCTATATATAGAATTTATTGTATAATCTTATTGTTTATCATGATGAATTTACTCTAACGGTTAATAAATGAGGTAGCTCTTTATTGAGAGTAAATCAATACAAATCTATTTTGTGCTTTATTTTTTTGTCTATTTTCTTTTGTTTATGGTTTTATGAGATTTATTTGTTCTCGATTGAGATGGGAAAAAATTCTTCCAAATCTTTTTTATAGAATTTGTTTGTGAACGCCAAGATAGTTTCTTTCAAAAGGACCTTTCACAATCTTAAAGAAAAATTATTCGGTAAACAATGTACTATATGTGGCTTATGTGATACACTCGTCTGATAAAAATTTTACATTTAGGTGTTTTTTCTATGTCATCTTTTGTTTTATTTTTCTCTTTCTTAATGTGCAATCATAGTTGTTAAATAAAAAATACCATAAATATATCATCTAAATATCTTTATATAATCAATTAAATTTAAAGATACATCTTTTTTTTATTTTTTGATATCACTTAATATATTTAATTAATTTTTGCTTTCAGGAAAAAAAGAAATAAAAGGACCACATCCGTGGTTCTAGTCCTGAAATCAATAATTCCCCATCTTAGGCTATGTTTGGAGAATTAGTTCAAACACAAGTTTTTCATCTCAGTTTTTATTTTTTTCTGAAAAAGTTTTGTCTTTTTTAAAAAGTCAACAAAAATTACTATTGAAACTTAAAAATTTCAACTCAAACTCATTCACCAAACGGACCATAAGTATATGAAAAATGAGGAACTTTTCTCAGTCAAATAAAATACGAGAGAGTGCAACCAAAAAAAAAAAAAATTTCCTAGTGAATTTTTTTTTTTTTTTGGAAAGGTTGCAGTAGAGCCTTTTTTATATACCCTATTGGTAGAGTTCCTTCTAAGATCATTGAAATTTAATTGAATGGACATGAAATCAAGGGTATACAATAACTAAAATAAACCCTTATCTATAGGATTGCAGGAAAAAAAAAATAAAAAAATGTCACTGAATATGGGGGTGATTTTTTAGGTGGGGGCCATCGGAGGGGGGGGGGGGACACCGATCGTTGGGGTGGGGGTGGTTTTTCCGGCCAAAGGAGGTTGAGTTTTTTTTTTTTTAATTTCTTTTTTTTTTTGCTTTGATTTTTTTTTTTTTAATTTCTTAGATTAGAATACTATGTGCTAAGGTGCATGACAAGTATCATGCGCAAACACAATCTTAACCATTAAAACACATCAAACGGTCAATAAAATGAACTTCTACCGATAGGATATATAAAAGGGGTTATATCCTCACCCTTTCCCTTTTTTTTGAAGGCTCTATTAAGTTTTAAGTAGAAAGAGAACATTTTATCTTGAAAGACAAGCATCATATAAGCATCATATATTTTTTTAAAAGCCTATCGCCATTGAAATTGAAAAGGTATTTTGCGCCTATTAAAATTTGTTGATTCTTTTTTTTTTTGGGTTAAATTTCAACAAATAACTTTTTTCTAAGATCACTTTAAACATTTTATTTGTTTGTGCTTTCAGGAAATAAATAAAAAAAAAAACCAAAAAACCATAACAACAGTTTTGGTCCCAAAATGAACTAAATTGGAGTTTAAATTAAAAAAAAAAAAACGAAAATTTAAATTCATATAACTAAAATGAAGATTGAAAAAGCAACTAATCAATATAAAAATCCAATATATGAATACATTCTTTTGAATTTCAAAGTATTATCCACGTTCAAAATTAATTAAATATATATTAAGGCCCGTTTGGATGTTATGCAAAATTCCATCTAAATTTCAAAATCTCAATTTTATATCAAACTTTCTTTCTATTTTATTTTCAAAAAACTCAATTTTAAAAATCCATAACTTTTTCATTTCAAATCGGAATGAGATTTTTTTTATGTCAAAAATGCTCATAACGACGAAAGGAACAAGACAAGATCAATTTTGCATATTTTTTTCTGAACACATTTCAAATTTTTGCATTAATTTCTATATATAGAACTTTCTTCAAAAGTTTTCCCCCACAAACACACATTTTCAACCCGACCTTTCAAAATATCATTTTCAGATGTTCCCCCAAACGGGTCCTTAAGTGATATAAAAAATAAAATATGATATATTTTTTAAAATTCAATCGATTATGACAAGAGATTTGATAAGATATTTATAGTAGTTTTGATTTTAACAAACTAATAGATTGCACATTATGAAAGAGAAAAATGAAATTAAAAGATGACATGAAAAGAATACCCAAATATCAATTTTTTAATAGACAGGTGTATCACATAAGTACGATGACGTGATATAAACCGGTCTATCATATAATTTCTCCTTGAGAAGTCGATCTTTAACAAACCACTACCACATGACAGTTTACCATCCTTCACTTGCATGTTGCACTGTTTTTTTCCTCATCTTTTATTTCCCTCTTCTGTTGCTGTTATAATTAACCTCAACTTGAACAAAATATATATTTACAGCTACTCTTTTTTTTTTTTTTTGTGGGGGGGGGGGAGAGAAATGCATATGTCATGAGAAGGACTCTTTGGACCCTCCAATAGCTGTATCACGGCCAGCAATATTCGTAACAGTCCAAAATTTTCCTTCAGCAAAAGTACCGTTGCCCAGTGTGATTAAATGAAATCTATTACTATTATTGTCAAGGGCAAATTGGGCATTAATGTTGTTTGGTAGTATTCAGCTGCAAGGCATGGGACCTTCATTACATGCTACAAAAAGTTATATTATACGAATGTGTATCTATACATATATATATAGATATATCTGTCACATATATATACACACAGTTTCGTATAATACTTAGGAGTTCAAGATTGAGACAGAAAAGGCAATGCAGCCCACAGCACGTATACAGCTGAAGATGTTGGTTTCTTGGAAATTGTAAACTTGACATTGGAAGGATGAAAAATGGACTTGTGACTTGTGCCCCAATGGTGATCAGGAGATCAGAAACAGGATTGTGGGGGTTTGTTTGCCTCGAAGAAGAAGAGAGAGAAACTAGGGTGACATGTTGGTTAAGAACGATTGATTTTAATCGGTTTCGGTTTCAAACAGAATGTGTCATTTTGTTAAAATCCTAAAATCCAAGTATGCAACCAAAGGGGAAATTCGGTCGGTTTTTCAACTGGTCCTAGTCGGTTTTTTGTTCGTCATATCAATTGAGAATATTCTTTTTTAAGTGAGTGTGTGTCCGTTAGATTTGAGTTCTAAAGGATATTGGTATACATATTGCATTAGATTACTTGAAAATTTTAAAATCACTTGATGTACCTTTATGTTTTAATGTTTGTTTCAAAAACAGTGTGTCGTGTATAATTTATTTGATACCATTTAAGATATAAAAAAAATTGGATCGTTGATATGAATCTTTCTAAATAATTCTCATAGGAGTCTCCGTCCCCCTTTCCCTCTCTCTCTCTCTCGATCCGATCCGATATGTCCTTGAAGATTGACGAAACAATAAATGGTGTGTGACTGAGAAGGGAAGGCACAAACCCCACATGTTGTTTCTCCAAACGTCCTCACGAAAGGACCACACCGCCCTTCTACACTTTTCCCTTTATTGAACTTTGGCTCACAACTTACTAAAAACCACATTAACTAACTAGCTAGACTACATTAGTTTCAAGCCAGAAATTATATACATATACTAAAGGAAACCCGGTTTTTACTATTCTTTTGAACAGTGATTCACAGTGCTTTTCTCTACATTCCTTCTGTTTTCTCCGCTCAATGAATAGTGGAAAACAGTTTTTCCACAGTGGAATTACGTTTTTCTCCCTTCTGAGGTGTTGCTTGGCGTGTTACCCTTCACAGTGAATGGGCGATTCTGCCCTTTCAAGTGTTGTGAAGACGCATTTGCCCTTGAGTCTTTGCCTATTTATCTTTGTCTGTACAGTGAGTAGACGCTAATGCCCTCCACTCCCTTATTTGCCGCGTAGCCTTTTCGTGTTCCCTCTTCTGCTGGCCATTGTCTTTTCTATGCTCTCTCTCCACTCTTTGTTGTCAGCCTTTTTCTCTCTCTCTATTGTTCTCTGTCTCTTCTTCTTCTTCTTCGAATCTTTGCTTTCTCAGGCTCTTTCTCTCTCTACTGTTCTGCCTATCTCCTTTTCCTTCTTCGAAGCTTTGCTTCTCGAGCCCCTATTTCTTTCTTGGTTATTGTATTGGGAAGTCTATTTGCCGTTTTCTCTTCTCTATTCTGCCGCCATCTTCTTTTCTGTTTCTCTCTCTATTTTAATTTTTTTTTCCCCTTTCTCTTTATCTTTCTGTGTTCTTCTTTCTTCTTCTTCGAAGTTTTTCTTTTTTTAAAGGGCTGATTTTCCTTTTGATTTTTTATTCTCACCGCTGATTACCTTCATCCATTTTGTGTCTCTATATTTTATGTTTTATTTCTCTTTCTCTTTCTTTTTACTGGTTTATTTTGCCTGTCTTTTTGCCGTTTCGATTTTTGGTGTTGATGCCCTAGATTTTGGGGTTGGTTGTTTGTAGTGTTGGTCGATTGTTCTCTTTTTGTTGGGTTGGGTTGTATAATTGATGGTTTTTGCCGTTTGGTTGGAAGTTTGATTTTTTGGCGAGTGTTCTTGGTCCTCTTTTTTTTTTTTTTTTTCTCCTTTCTTATATTTTTTTGCTTTTGGATATTTTTGCATAAGTTTTGGTACTGGATTTTTTTAGAGGATCAGTTTTGGTTTTTGTTTTTTTTTGCCTCCCCTGTAGCTGAGCTTTTTGAGATAGTGAGTTTTGGGTTTTGGTTTCCCCCCCCCCTAGCTGCGAACCGTATTTTTTGAGATTCTTCCTTTGGGAGGAAGGGGGGGTGGCGGCTTTTGAATGAATGTTGTTGTTGTGTTCTTTTAATTTCATTCTGTTGGCTTGGTAAATTTTTATTTTGGATTTTCTATCGCTATCTCCGACTTCTCTTTTTTTAATGTACATTTTTTTTTCCCTTTTGGTGGGTGAGGCAGGGGGAGGGGGGGGGGGGGGGGGGGGAGGTTGTTGAGGGTGTACATTGTAGTGTCTATTGTGCTCTTTTGTGTTTCATTGTTGTTTACATGATAAGGCCTTTGCCTATGATGGTGAGAAGAGCTTATTTACTGTTGGCTGGCCTCCATGAATCAAAGTTTATTTCAGTGTTGTCGTTGATGATGTTTCAGCAGAAATATGCCTGTGTTGGGTGTTATTGAATGATTCCTCGCCTGTTATGGTTTTGTTACTTTGTCCCTTTTTTTTTTTCCTCCTTGGTTTGTTTTGTTATAAGAGGAATGGAAGTTGTTGTGTTGGCAATTCTAATACTTCATCTTAGAATTAGTGCAAAAAAAAATGTCGTCCACAGTATCAGTCAAAAACTTTTAAAGTGGAAATTAGCTTTACTGCAAAAATTCCCATGCAAGCAATTGCAAAAGGTCTGCCATGTCAAGATTCTGAGAACTCCCAAGAGGCATTAAGAGTGTTGGATATCATATTAAGACAACATGCATGTAAGTTGTGGGTGATTGTTTTTTATCTTTCTGAAATTAGCGTTTTTTTTTACTTCGATGTTGCTTCTTTTTTATTTTCCGCAATTTTTTTAGCTATTTGCCTCTGTTTTTAGTCTTTAAACATTTTTCTTCCTTCTTTTATTACGAATATTTTTTGACCTGTTTTTATCATTTTCGACAACAAATGCAGGCCAAAATATGTGTAGAAACTATTGGCTATATTGAAACTTTTTTCCCCTTCGGTTTGTTTTATTTCCATATTATTTTCCATTTTCTGTTTTTTTTTGTGCCTTAAATTTTCCTGCATGGTTTTTGCAGTTTGGGATGCCATTGCTGCCAGAATGGATAAATGGACGTCTGGAGAAGAACATTGAAGACATTTTGTGTGTTGATTTTTAGATTTGTAATTTTTAGGCTTTTTTTTGCTCCCCGGGTAATATTTTCCTGATTCTCTTTGCAATTCTAATATAATTGCCTTGCCGTGTGGTGATGTTTTCCTTTCATGATTTTTCGCTCTGTTTTAAGTAATCAATTAAATATTTAGTGATTGTGGTATGTGATTATATAGTTATATTCGAACCAATTCCTAAATATTTCTACTGTTTAGTTATTTAGTTATAATTACAATTTACAAAATCTGTCTTTCACATTTATTGCTTTTGTATTAGATGTTTTCTCCTGTCCTGAGTTGTTCTTTTCTGATTTGTTGAGAATCCTCAGATTACTGTTCCCAGTTACATTTACTTGCCCTCTTTTCGGTAGTACTTTTGTCCATTAATGCAAGTAATTATGTTAATTTTTTTTAACTTATCTCTTTTCTTCCAATACTCTGCCTTCACCGTCTTTATTTCTTGAACGCACTCTTTTTATTTACCTAGCTTTCTTTTATCAACAAAATCGCCTCATTTATTGCTTTATTCCTTTCCTCACTGTTAACTTCCTCTGGATAAAACCATCCTTAACTGCCTTCTTCTGGATTTTAATAGTCTTCTGTCCACGCTTCCATTGTTCTGTTATCCAGTGTACTTGTGTTTGTTTTAAGAGTTTTATATATACTAAAGGAGTGTACTTTACTGTGTGACAATTTTGCCCTGTGTTATGACTAATGGTTTATGTTGCTACAGTATTTTTCTGATTTTGCACCCTGTAACCCTACATCTTTCTTCTCTTCCTCTTCTCTGCCGCCGCCTCCTTCATTATTTTGGATTTTTCATTTTCCTCTTCTTCTTTCTTCGTCTCTCTGTTGTTGTTTTTTTTTTTTTTTTTTTGGCATTCTCGGCCAAAAACGCCGACAATCTCTTGCTGTGGTTGCGTCTTGGATCATTAATCGGATTCTAGCTCTTGATTTTTGTGGTTGTCCTCTCAGATCCTCTTCCCTTTTTTTTTTTTTTTTCCCCGGTGGATTTGTTTTGTCAAATTTTTAGGGTTTGATTTGGGGGTTTTTTTTTCCCTGTGTATTATTAATTTTTTTCTTGGTTTTTTGTTGGTGTTTTATTGATTGTCAGCTGCATTCTTTCTCTCTTTAGAAATTGTGCATTTTGGGTTTCAAACTTTAGGTTTTAGTTTTGGTTATTGTGTTTATTGATCTTTTTTCCTTTTTTTTTTTTTCCTTCGTGGGTTTATTGTTTCGGATATTTAGGGGGGTTTTTTTTTTTGTATAATTTTTTTGTTATTTTGGGTTTTTGTTACTGTGTTCACTGATTGTTTTTTTTGAATTTTTTTTTCCACCGGATTTATTTTATTGGATTTTTAGGATTTGATTTTAGGGGGTTTTTTCCTATTGTTTTTTTTGTTATTTTGTTGTTGTATGATATTTGTTTTAGAGTTTTAGGTTTTGTTAAAAATAATATATTCATGCTTTCACAATTTTGTAAATTTTTTCGGCTCATTTTATTTTTAGGGTTTTTCCGTTTTTTTTCCCCTTCATTTTGTGTATGTGTTTAGTGGAAAAAAAATATATTTGTAATTTTGTTGTCCTTTTTTCCCCCATTTTTCTTTGTAATTTTTTTTTGGGGTTGCATGTTGTTTTTTTCTTTTCTATTATTGATTTTTTAGATTCATGGTTTCCGAATTCTAGGTTTGAGTTATATTTTTTTAAGCTTCGTTGATTAGTCTTTTGTTTGCATCTTCTTCTACTGTTAACTCAAAATTTTGATTTGGGGATTTTTTTTTTCATTTTCTTGCTAAAATACATTTTCAGAAAAAAAAAAAAGGTATGTTTTTGTTTTTCTTCTATTTATTTCAGTAACTTTTTTTTGCTTTTTTTTCCTTCTTAGATGTAATATATATTAATTTTGATATTTGTTATTTGTTAATTGTTTTTGTAGATTGCAGTGGTAATGCTACTAAAATGGCTGATTGGGAGTGTTACTGAAGAGAAAGTGAATGCAAACCAAACGACATGTCGTTTTCAAGATTTTATAGTCACTACTTTCATGTCGTATAGTGTAAAGAGTGTGTCGTTTTTCCTCTTACGATTCTTATTTTAGTCCGTAAAACGACATAAGAAGTGTTATTGTCATTTCAAACCATGCTTTCATTTAGGAAGAAATCATGTCATCTCTATTGTAGTGATACGTGCCGTTTCATTTAGTATGATGTCGTTTATGCTTCTATATCTGACTGTCGCTTGAATTAGAAAGTGGCATATCGTCTAAAGATTGTCGTTACTTCTGACTGTTGTTTCCTTTGGGTTTTTGATTAAATTGTCGTTTTATTGCAGTTGGTGATTGTAAGCAGGTTGATTGGAACCATTCATGAGCATATTGAAGACTTTTTATCCGTCATTTTTGTATTGTTAAATTTTCGAGCTCCCTTCCCCCCCCCCCCTCGGGTATTATTTTTAATTTTTATTTGGATTTTTATGTATTTTTTTTAGTCTATATAAATTTGTCTGATGATTTATGGTTATATTATAGGATTTAGTTATATTTGAATCAGCGGTGCTCCTAATTTAGTCTGTTTAGTTGTAATTGTATTATCTGTTAAAACTTCGTAACTTGCAGTCTGTTTCTTGGGATTTGTAGTATTTGCATATCTGAAGTATTTGTGATTTGCTTTATGTGTATGCTGTGCTGTCACTACGTGTATTTTTATCCATATACGTGTACAGTTTTTATTACTCCCGTTTTTAACCGACTCTTTACGAAGAGCCTTCTGGAAATTTTTTGACCTGCTTTTCTCTTTCCTTATTACCTGTTTTCTCATTTATTACATCTTCCTTATAGTTTACTATATTACTATTCCCGTAATATCTTCTGAATTACTCCGTTTTAAAGCTTCTTCAATTCTGAGTTTAAATATTTTATTCTCCTGTTTGTCATCTTCGAAAAACTGATCGTTTTGGAATATTGGTTTCTCTCGAAATCTTCTGTTTTGATTCAGGTACTATATTTAATGTTGCTTTTTTATTCTGTCAATTGTTTTCTTCAGTAACTTTTCTATTCCATGTTTATTGATTTTTATATTCTACTACTAATTTTGAATTCATTTTATTGTGTGGATGTTTTTGTTCTTCTAAGTATGCCTGCTGCTTACATTGTCGTTTATATTTTTCATTTTTTATATGCTTGCTGCTTTTTGTTGTTTTCACCTTTTTCTTGCTTATATTGTCGCTTATACTGTTTTCCTGCTTCTGTAAGTTTATATTGTCGCTTACTTTCCATTTTCATCGTGGTTTTTGATTTACTTTGTATGTCTTTCTTTCTTTTGTTTTCGTTTTTTTTTACCCTCTAACCCAATATAAATGATTTTCTATTTTGTTATAATATTTTTTTTTTTGAATTTTTTTAAAAAAATCTTAACATGCTATGATGATCTCTAATTGGATATGTTATAATGCAATATGCCAAATATATTATTTAACATCTTTAATGATGTCCAGGAATTCAAATATTATTAAAATGAGAAAAAACAGCTTTTCATCACTGAATCCATAACGGAGGACATTGAATCAAGGTACATTATTATTCATAATTTGTTTCAATTCTTATATTTAGCTATATAAATTAAAAAAAAATTATATAATTATACTTATCATTATTTCAGGTCCCCAACAGTATCCTTTATCAACAGAAATTCAGACCTCTTCTATTGACCCATGTAGAAAACGAAAAAAATCAAGATATAGTTATCTTATACTTATAATTACTTATTATATAATTATATCAATTTTAAATTTATCTATAAAAATAAATTAATAACTTTTTTTTTCTTATGACAGATCTGATGAAAAAGGGAAGAAGATTAAACACAGTTGATGAAATTCTGAGTATAAGATGCTCTATTTATAAATATATGTATATATGTTTGTCTGTATATATAAACCCAACATTTTCAGATAAACTTGAATGTAAATAGTATAATATTATAATAATAAATACTAACAAATAGAATGTTCATAATTATATTATTTATCTTAATTAATTACTTTATTGTATAATAGGTAGTTATTTTATTTTATTTTATATTTACATCGCCGTGCGTAGCACCGACATTAGACTCGTAAATATCTAAAATTATAGAGACCAATATGGACAAGTTTTGTCAACTTTTAAAGGACACGCTTTTTTTTCTTCTTCTTAAATAATGGGGCATCTTTCTTTTCCCACAAAATAGACAACGGAGGAAAGATTACTTTTCAACTGTGATTAAGGGATCTACGGAACGATATATATATATATATATATATATATATAGCATGTACAGATTGTAGATGATTATTGGCTATGTGCTCTCAGATATTACAATGAGAGGCTGAAAGGCTTTGGTCCATTTAACATGAAAGCACGTGAATTCGAGTGACTTCCAATCTGACATGGCTGAACTTCACGTGGGTATGTTGGTCCGTATGGAATTGGACCACACGTTCTTTGCAAGAATAATGTGCTTCTTCTTCTCTTCTCGTGGCCATGATTCTTGTTTGCATTTACAAATATCTTCGTTCCTTTTCTCTCTCTCTCTCTCTCCATATATTCTGGAGACCACGTGATATATGAATTTCTATCGAAATGTTGTACTCTAATAAAAATTGTAATGTCTCAATTCAAATGTATAACTTCTTATGTGACAGACGAGTGAACTTATCATCCTATTCATTATTTATTTACTTATTTTATTGGCCCAGTAAAACACATCTTCCTTAGATTTGGAACCAATTAAAGTTGTTTCTAACAGTCTAACACAATTGAAGAAGATCGATATATAAAAATATTAGATATATTAATTATAATCTTATTTTTTTATATCAATTTTGAGTTGTCATTTTTATTAATAAGATTTATCACATTAAGTAATAACAAAAGATTTTATTAATCAAATTAAATAAAATATGTAAACATAAAATTGGTTTAAAAGTAAGAATTATAATTGACATTGATTGATATCCCTAAAACTAGTTTTATTATAATATAATATTTAAGAATAATGGGTTAGCTAAATGTCACCTCCTCGTACGTAAAGCAAGACCGTGATGGAACATAGCAATGTCAAGAAAGACGCGTCAAAAAGAAAAATCAGAATTCATTGCTTTCCACTTCCCATGACATGAATAGATAATATAAATTTGAAAAAATATTATAAATTCCCCCTTCATTTTATTAGTGTCAATATACTTTATAAATTATAAAATATACTTATTATGTCTTATAAATTTCAATATATATGTTAAATTATTCTTTCAATTAGCTGTCATTAATTTTTTCAATATTTTTAATATCAAAATACTTTTTAAATTTTATTTTTTTTATCAAAATATACACTGCTTTTTATTATTTGAGTCATAGTACTTATGATCCTTAATATTTGAATCAAATTAATAAAAAATAATTCCGATAAAAATAAAAAATTTCGATAAATTTTTTATTTTTATTATTTTATTTCTGTTAAAATTAAAAATCATTACATAAATTCATAAAAATAAAAAATTTTATATAATTCCTATTAAAATTTATTTTATTAAAAAAAATAAAAAAACAACATCAAAAAAAAAATTTATGACTCGGCCCCTACTCGCAACCCCTATGCGGTTGTGATCCAAATAGGAGCCACTATGAGTCGCCGCGACGCTCGCGACAGTGTCGTCGAAGCCAACTACGAAAAAGAATATTGAACATGGGCAGCTTAGACATTCATGCATCCCAATTGGGTTAAATTTTTAATTTTTGTCATGTTGAGGGAAAAAGAGAGGGGGTGGGGGGGAGAGAAAAGGCAAAAAGAAAAGGTGCGGTGGGACCCATGTTTGGGTTTTTCATCTAATCTCACACGAAATGTTTGGCCGTCAGGGAAGACCTGAGACTTGAGAGAAAAGAGTGAAAAAACAGAACCTTCTGGAGACACGATCCACAAAAATATCTACAACTCCCATGCAATCTCAACCGTCCATCTTCATCCCACCCCCTTATCTCACACGCACACTCACACTCACCCAAATAATAAATAACCCCCCAATTAATTTACACCCATTAAATTAATCACTATAATACAATAAACTATTTTATTATATAATAATTTGCCAATGTGATGAATATTTTATTATTATTATTTTTTTTTAAAAAAGAGGGTATATAAAGTGGGCTGGTTTCTGGAGAGTTCCTGAGGCTTAGCGTTTAGGGGGAGGGGAGAGTCCTGCCGATCCTCTTTTTGCGCCACCACTTTGCACCTCTTCCCTCCTTTTCCCTCACGGAAACCCAAATTATGCTCCGTTTCCGTGTCATTTATCCCAGACATGTAGTCCTATTCCAACTTTCTGTTTATCTTTGTCCCTCCCATCTATTTTTATATATATACACAAACATATAATTTTATAGACATATAGTAATGGCTTGGTTGTGTGTTAGGCTTCTGGGTTCTGTAATTCGTCGACTAGAAAATTACTGCGAGTGAAATTTGGTTGTTGGGTTTGTTTGATTTCGTGGGTGTTATATATATATATATATATATATCTATATAGATTTTGTGTGGTTTGATTGTGAGAAGTTGGAGTAAATGGCAAATGGGGGAGAGAAAAGCAGTGATTTTTATGAGGTTTTGGGGTTGAAAAAGGAATGCACTCCGTCGGAGCTCAGGAATGCTTATAAGAAACTTGCACTGGTTTGTGTTTTTTTCCAAAAACTCCTCCTTTCATTGATCCCCTGCTTTTTTTTCTCCACCAACACACGAAAAAAAAAAAAAAAAAAAAAAATTTTGGTTTTTACGTGATTGAAATAATTAAATGGGTCTTTGGAAATCCCAAAAACAGTTTTTGAGAAAATCGCTGATTTTTTTTTTTTTTTTGGTAGATTTGTTGTAAAAGAAAAAAGTTTACATTTTTTTATTGGAATAATAGAGATGGCACCCAGATCGGTGTTCGGCGTCAGGAAATTCAAAGTTTGTGGAAGAAGCCAAAAGAAATTCCAGGCTATTCAACAGGCCTATTCTGGTAAAAAAAATGCAAATAAAATAGTTTGTTTAATTGGGTTTAATTGTTATTATTTGAATTTACGAGGTGTTTTATGCAAATTACGTTGGTTTTTATCTGTACACAGTTTATCAGACGAGAACAAGAGGTTCCTGTATGACGTCGGTGTCTATGATGGTGATGACGACGAAAATAATGTATGCTTTTTTGTCCTTTTTTTTTTGTTTAATTTATCTATATATATCATGTCTGTATCTGATTGGCCTGCGATATGTTGACTGTTTCCTCTTGCTTTGACCTATCATGGCCATCGACAATCGTATCAGGACGTCTCTTGGAGGTTATGATGGACCCTATCCTATCCAATCATTGCTCCATATGGAGTTCATGATTCCCCGTGTTTTTTTTTTCCTTGTAAAAAAAAAAAAATTTGTAGATTAATAATATTGCCTTTTAACATGCTTTATGGTGGAGCAACAAAATTTAAAAAAAAAAAAAAAAAAAAGAGTTTCTAATTTCTCTTTCAAATGGATGAATAGGATGGCCCTTTTAGCAACAATGAACTTATGGTGAAATTGATTTACCAAAAAAAAAAAAAAAAAACTTATTGTGAAATTGTTAAATTGCAGGGCATGGGTGATTTTTTGAACGAGATGGCAGCTATGATGAACCAAACAAAGCCTAATGTGAGTTAACTGTCTTTTTTTTTTTTTTTTTTTGGAAGTTGGAGGTGAAGGATTCGATCTCTTTATTTTTCATAGAGTATGGTATAGATTTACCGTCCACGAGTTCATGGCCATTTCTTTGGTATGGATTTGTTTCTAAAATATATTTTTTCTTCTACTATTTTTCATTGAAGTGGATTACACAATATGTTATATGTAAATGAATTTATTTTTAATTAATTGTGATGATCTTTTTTTTTTTTTTTTGGGGGGGAAGAATGGGGTCTGCCTTTTTGATAAATCCTATGTTGTAGGCTTTTTTGGGTCACAATATAGGTCTCTGAGCCCACACTTTTTAGAGAGGAATTATTAATGGCTCTACTCCATAAGGAATTTTTTATGGGCCGTCATAAGGGTTATCATATCCTGTTTTTTCAAATAGATATTTTATTATTTTATATTAGGCTCGACTTTTTTATTCTTTAATTAATGGTGACATAATCGTCTGTGTTCAGATACCAGGGAGTCTGTTTCTGTAGGGCCCATTTTAAATGGCTGATTCATGTCGAAAACCAACTACTTTCTGCACTTATTTTGGGATAAGTTGAAGCTTACAATTATGTGGGTCCACCACCAACTGGTCGGTATAAGATAACCTTGTCGTTGTACGGTGTTGGATATGTGATTGTGGAAAGTGAAAACTTGACGCGTTGAATAGAATTGAGTCAGGTATTTTTGGTTTTATCCCTGGATTTTTCAAAATATCAGAATTATTGAAGACAAGATAACAACAATAATTTTTTTTTTTTTTTTAAATCAATAGAGCGACAATGTGGGGCGCAACTAACCTGCTAATTTGTTTTGTTTGTTCTGTTATTCATAGAAAAATAGAAGTGAACATTTTGTTAAAAAAAAAAAAAAAAAAAAAAAAAAAAAACTAAACAAAGAAACAAAAACTGATTGGGATGATGATAGAATTGCTAAGTAGTAGGCATATGAAAATTGACAGGAAGGTGGGGAAGAGACCTTTGAAGAGCTACAGAAGCTATTCGAAGACATGTTTCAGGGAGAAACCGACGAGACGTTTGGATCCGGCACTTCTTGTTACGAAAGTTCTGCGTCGTCGTCGTCGTCTTCTTCATATTACTCTGAAAGTTCCAGTTCCAGTTCCAACAACAAACGCAGTTCCTCTGAAATTAATACTAATAGAAACGGGAAATGCAAACGTCAACAATTCTTTCAGTTTCGCCGACCACATTCAGAGCTTTTGTGTTGGGTCAGAAGCACTCTGCTCTGATTTTAGCTTTTTTTTTTTTTTTTTTTTTTTAATAATTACACTTTGGTTTGAACTTTAGGATAGAGGATTTTAAGTTCAAGAGGTTCATATGCTGATTGAGATTATTTCTCTTTTTCGATCGATGAAGACAGGTGGAGCAACGGCGGGGTGCGAGGGAGGAGGGGAAGGGAGTAAGAGGAGAAGTTCTAGGAGGAGCAAGCGATAGGCGCCATGGCAGGAAAGAAAAAGGTTTCGGCTGCTTGTCATGATGTTTCTTCGATCAACTAAAACGGTATTTCAGCTGCTTGATTTCGTCGAGGGGGTTGCTAACCCCCGTGAATTTAGCAACCCCCCTCGATTTACGTGCGAATAGAGCGAAAAACACCAACTGAGGGACGAAGAAACAAAATCATTGTGTGCCAACCTTTACTGAAGTGGCGGAAGTTTTAAAGAATTTGCAGCTGGGGCAAGAATTTTGAGGCGTCATTGTAACATTTCCTGTGCATGCTGTGGTTTTAGGTATTTGGTAGCTTTGTCTTTAGAGCTTTTGGTTGTAGTGACTGATTTTTGTAATTTTGATAACTCTAATATAATTTACAAGTTTATGAAATTTCATCCTATAAATCTCTCTCAAACAACGTCGACATAATTAGACTTGCAATTGCTATGAGCCAATCACATTGGGCGTGTGTTCAATTTGGCCCCCATTTTTCAATTGCTTTTCATATCCATCAATTTTGTTATCCAAATTTTTACTAGTAGAAGCTATCAATACGATATCATAGTTAGTTGGTGTGAGACAACTTATCTCTATGGCCAAAACACATGAAGAAAAAGAAAGGAGCAACAAGATTCAACCCTTCTAGTTACTTACAAAATAGCGGGTCCTACAAGTGTAACAGTCCTTCTTATTTTATCTGATAGAAAAAGATCTCATGATCATAAACCGATCTTATTTAGGATCGCAAATCTCAAATTTATCTATGAAAAGTAGATCTGATTATGTTAGTATTTATAATTGATTTTTTCTATGTAATACTAATCGATATGACCTCATTGATAAGTGCTACAAGATCTCGTATATTGAAACCATGATTCTCATCCGAGGCGGCCTATTTGACGTGAGTAACGGAGATTCGGCCCGATGTTTTTCAACAGAAAGTGAAGCCGAGAGTAGAGCATTTTTGCCTTCGGCTTAAGGGGGGTCCTACAGCACGTGGGGAAAGGCCCCACACGTGGGGGACCAATGAAGGCTTTGAAAGGAAAGGGGGGAAAAAAAAAGTCTAAATTCGTCTGCTTTTAAAATGAAGAAGTGATGGTGGAAGATAGAGCATGCAATATGCATGGCTCTCTTGGCCCCAACTGGCAGTACAACTACGGCACTACACCTGCCAATTTCCAATCCACTTTTGGCTTTGAAAGCTTTATTGGGACCCACTTCTCGCAACTTGCCAAACCAAAAACATTCCAAAAAAAATAAAAAAAATGTAATTGAGAGGGTTGGGGTCCTCCTTCTATGGACATTTTTCCGTCATCTTCTCTACTCAGAATGTCTTTGAGCAAGTTGGGCAACTTGACCAAACTGTTCAAGTTTTGCACAACCCCAACCCCAACTTGCCATGGTTCTTCTTATCTTAACTAATAATCGAGAGCATTTTATTCATCACAATTATTACGTCAGCACATATATGTCACAAAAACTATCACGTGATCAAAGTTAAAAAGACTGATTTTATTTTTGTTCCCCTCACATTGATACGCATTTTCTGACTAACTAAATCATTTCACGAATAACCTTCAATTTAAAAAATTATCTCGTTAAAGTTTTTCTATAGGGTCTACTAAAATATTAATGTTAAATGACATGTGACACTTATATGATAGTTCTTTAATGTTTATTATCAATTTCTTTAACGGAATATGAATTAAAGGAGTTTACTAGGACAATTTTTAAGATTCACTATTAAGTTAGGGGATAAAAGTGAGATTAACGCAAACTAAAATAATTGAGTACCACTCTAATATATTGAAAGGGATGTTGGAGTTTACAAATTGAATCTTAAAGTCACTTTGACCAATTCTAAAGGCATTTGATGAGAGCAAGGCGCAATGATTTTATCAAATGGTTTTCCTCCTTTTCGTCAATTGGTAGTCTTGAGTCTCCGGAAAGGTTCTGAATGCCTTTAATTTGTTATGGGGATATTATTCAAGTTGTGGGTTCTAGATATCTATTATCACCTCGTTTTTCTCCAAATTAACTAAATTTCTCGTTGTTAAATGGATTTACATATACTCGTTCTTAAAAACTAGCTCAAATTGAGAAAGTGTCCAATTTACATATACACATCACAACAATCTAATAATTTAGCGAAGTATAATAAATTCACAATTTAATATTAGATAATTCATTTTTTTTTTTTAAGAAAGATAATGTTACAGTAGCTAGTTTTGTTCATTTATCAAAATTTATACTATATAGCATATTATAAAGGCATAGTTTAAATATAAAGCATATTTGTTTATTACTGTAAAATTATAATAGATTTTATGTTTTTGAACTTGTTGATTTACGGTAGTTATTATGTTTTTGAAGGTTTGAAGTGAGGAAGGTTTGAGCCTTGGAGGGATTCTAATTAACGGGTATTTTAACATTTCCACTTTAATTTTTTGACCTAATTATGCTATTTGGTTATAATATTTTGATTTCTGTTATAATTTTAAAAGATGATAGTCTAATATGCTATTTTGGTATTTCTCTCTATATTTATTTATTTATTTGTTTTGATACTATTCTTTTATTCATACTTATGTCACAGCCTTTTGTGGAAAAAAACAAAAGATTGCAACTCATTTTTCGAGATATCAAATCGAGCGCGGACAATAAATTATGGTTTAATCGTTAAGACATAAAAGACCACAGAATCCCATTTATCAAGAGATTCGATAGAAATTCATAAACGTTAAAACGGTCTTATTAATATATTTTTGAAAATGATTTTCACGACAATCATGTTTATCGTCACAACATAATTGAAATGTTGTGGCGATAATCTCTCATGCTTATTAATAATTGTGCTCCAGATTTTTACGTCGAGAATCGAGAAAATTAAGATTAATTTCTCGGAACATATGTCAGTAGTCGAATCAATTGTGTTTTTGTCCCAGAATTATGCATGCAAGGAATACTGCTAAAAGAATGAAAAGAAGTTCTTCGAACATGGAAGTGGACAAGTTGAGAGACAATGGGATTTGGAGTGCTACAGTAGGTACAAGAAAGGCGCCAAGTTGATGGTAAAATAATGTTTAAATCCTCAAGCAAGTTGGTGTTTTATTTGTGTTGGTGACAAACAAGTTGAGCATTCTATAGAATAATTAATAAATATTACCACCGGTGCTGATGGGATGGGGTTTGAGAAGATCATCTTCGGAACCTTCGTTTTTATTCTATTTGGTTATAAATTCGAGGAATATTGTGTGTTGAAAAGTCTATCTTTTGATATTAACTTTATGCTAGTAGTCTTGATGAACTTACGGTTTGTCTACAGCTTTAACTCAAATTCAAATTTTTCAACCCGGTTTTTATCTTTTTTTTTTAAAAATTTTGTCTTTTTCTAAAATGTTTTTTATCTTTTCTGAAAAATCAAAAAATTTACTATTGAAATTTAAAAATTTTAACTCAAACTCATTCACCAAACAAACCCTTAGACTTCGTAAATAATAAAAGCGTAAGATCAAGATTCTTGACCATCTAATCAGTGGTCTCAATTGACATTATCATACGAGACCATTTAGTTTATTAGATGGGGAACATGATAACATCACCAATTTTTTTTTCTTTTCTTTTCTTTTTTTTTTTTTGCAAAAAATAATAATAATAATAGTAATATTCAAAATCTTATTCTAGTCCATTAAAAGCCAGCTAGCTAGATTCATCTTCCTAGCTCCCTTCAAAACCAATTTCTTATTGTTGAACTTTTTTTTTTTTTTTTTTTTTTTAAATTTATAAACTCCCACTTGCCCAACCAAAGTGTTGCTTTAATTTATTACATGTCTAAACATGTTGCATTAGTTTATCTCTAAACTGAAATTAATTATTGAATGTGGAGTTCATCATGATAACGTACGAATTGACTATTTTGCACTAGATTTAAGCCATTATCAATACAAGCCTGTATCTTTTGACGTCCGTTATTTGAAATATGGTTTATTGAATAAAACTTGTAAGGGTTGACATCATTTTTAATCATTAAATTATAGATTAAATCTTATATTAGTCTCAGATTTAAAAACGACTCGTAACGAGTTCTCAATCTTTTAAGCTTGTCCCATATTAATCCATCTGCCGGTGTTAAAGTCTCAATAGAAAAACACATCTTCTTTTTTAATAATCATTACTTAACATGTAAAATCATAAAGATTAACCTCCACTAAATCATATCTAGTTTTCATGTATTATTTTTCGTAGAGATTTTTGTAGTATAACATAAGGACTAATTTGAGGCAACTTAACATATCAGAAAATATTTAAAAATCAGGAATCAAAACGAGATTTTACCTATAATTGATGGACTTAAAATAAGATCGACAGATTTTCCACTGACTTGCTCGAATTTCTAGCCACTTCTACTCTACCAAAAGTCCAGAGCTACTCTCAAAAATAAAATAAAATAAAAAATCCACAGGTGAACTCGACTCTCCCGGGTATGGTTCACCCACTTTCGTTTCGTTATTGGGGCCTTTCTTATACTGCGTTCTCTAATGATATGTAGAATATTTTAATATATATATATATATATTTTTCACATTCCATTTTAAATGAGTCATAGTATAGCTGGTAACAGAAACTGACTTGGGTTAAAAAAACAAAAAGAGTCAACGGCTAAAATCATTTAAAACTATTTTTTATTTACTAAATATCTTTCAAAAAATTTTATTAGCAAAATGATTTCAGAACGACCGAGTATGACAAGTTTTTTAATTAATCGTTCTAGTGTTAAAATAAAAGAATGTTATTTAATTATTAACTTCAACTTTTAAGGTTGTCATTATGACAAATTTCTCAAAACAGGAAAATGATCTTGAGAATCAATGGTGTAGGCAATAAATGATCTTGAAAATGTTGTGATGTCGAACACGAACAATCTTATTTTATGATCTCGTGGGACATTTACTCCAGTTTGGGTTCAAGAACAATCACTGCCGAAAAGGGCCTGTTACGGGAGAAGCACTTCCAAAACCCACTGGGTACGGCTTCTAGGACTTATTCATTGGGCTAAAACTGAACTTCAGAGACTTGACTTGGTAAGTTTGTAATACACTAGGGCTTTTTTTTTTTTTTTTTTTTGTTGAAAAAATTACCTAAATAACCATTTTTTGTTTTTTTCTATTGACAACATGACACAAATTCTTCTATTTTTGATTAACATAACACAAATTTTAGTTAATTTTAGTTTAATTTTGTGTCATGTTAGTTTGGTGTTAATTTTTTATGTTGTGATGGTGCAATAATCTTTAAATTTGTGTCATAAGATGTTTTCCCCTTGTTTTTTTTTTTTTTCAATCAAAATGGTAGCGGTATTATCGTGTCACTATTTTCCGATTTAAATATTATAATATAAATCTTCATTTTTTTTTCTATTTTTAATAGAGCAGAATAAAAGTTGACTAAATACTATTAAGGTAAATAAACGGAGAATATAAACTAAAGTATAAAAGAAAAAATGAATAAGAGGAAGAAAGCATTCTTTTCTATGAGGGATTTTTTGTCTTCCTAGTCTTTAATACAAGAAAAGGATTTTGTGTCGCTCTCTTCAGACTATGTCATTCTTGAGTTGATATATAGTGAGAGAAGGTGAGGGTTGAAATCCTTATATCCCTCCAACCCTAGTCATTCTCTTAGATTTTTGGATTAAGCTCATATGTCCTTTTAACTGTCTCTTTCTTTGATTCCTAATAATATGTAAGGAATTCATTAAGTTGAAGTTACCCTTACAAAACCAGCTTGTAAGGAGAAGGGATCCATGGACTTATAAATCATCTTTTTAATTGCTTCATGTGGGACATTTAGTATCATTTTAATTGACTTAATGGATCCCGCTTTCTATCAGGTAGCAACTATCTCCGGATCGCTCCATCCGAATTAACGATCACATAACCGTAATTCATAACTAAGTCCAATCCCATACTCGACATGGAATTTTGTAACAATCCATCATGCTTGAGCCCAAATCAACGATCCACATTATCAACATTGAACAAGCGGTATCCCTTTTCTCTCTTCGATGGCTTCACTTGGCTGTCAGTATTTGATGCTTTGACTACTCCACCAATATATTTTAATTCAGCCCATAGAATAACCTCTTAGACTTGAACCCACAAAGTGGTGGATTGGCATTGATACTAGTTGTTAGGAATCCATTAGGTAGAGCTCATCTGTGTAAAACAGACTTATAAGGGGATCCGAGGACCCTAAGAACTCCCACTTATCATTTTTATAATTATTCCACATAGGACATTTGATATTTAACCTAATATATATCATATCACGTATTAATTAATTTAATATTTTACTTAATATGATATTATATATTATGCAAAAATATTTTAATTATCGTGTTATCATATTATTGAAGAAACACAATAAAAAATACACGAGTCAGAATCCTAGATTTCAAACCTCAACCCCCTTATCATGCTTAAAAACCGTTAAGGCAGATTTTTGAGGCAATTATAAGACTTTTGTGTCTGGGTTGCTCATTAATGTTGTTTGACTTGGCAATCGACAAATGGACCAAAAGGAAATAGAACATATGCTTAGGCAGCTAAGACGTCAAATACCAACAAGGAAAGAAAATTGTGAATGAAACAAGGTCTTATCATGCTTTCACCCTATAAAAAGCAAAGAAAGATACAAGCACAAGGGGGTGGGGGGGGGAAGGGGAAAAAAAAAAAAAGGAAAAAAAAAAGGTAAACAAGATAATGTTATGTTCTCATTGATTTTAAAAACACCCTCTTGTGTGGGTCACTTTTGGAAAATGAAATGATTTTTTTTTTTTTTTGTCCAAGTATTATCACCTTTACCTAACCAAATGAATTATTGTTGTCAATACATAACTCATCCTTTGGTACCACCACAAATAAGATTGCTTGGAAGTCCTTGTACAGACTTGGAAAGAAAGTCTTTGTGGGGTCTTGGTTATCTTACGTTTTGTGAAGAAGAAAATATTGCTAAACTTGAAAATGGCAAGTGACAATTTGGTAGGACCAATTTGATGTTAACATTATACCCAATGGAACAAGAATCACAAGAAACCAATTTTTTTTTCTCCCATAAGAAAGGAACAACGAGCTTGCTTTCTATTGGGTGTCCTAAATTTGTTTCTTGAAAATGATAGACTATATGATTGACTTTAGATCCACAATATTCCATCTAAAACGCAATTGCTCTTATAGGGAAAACAAGACATATATGCATAAACACACATAAATACATTGTGTTAACTTATTCTCCCATCGTGACCCACGTCTAAGAGTTATTCATAATATGAGCGTTCGATCATATTCTGTTTTTCTATCAAACAATATCATAATTCAAATTCCTCTTAATCAGTGAAACTGATGTACTTATATCACTTCGAATTAGCTAAGCATGACCTTCTAAATGGGGCAATTAAATTGGATGGAGATTTACTAATTGCCTTGAAAAGTTAAAATTGGCCTTGTTTATTGGACAAAATTCTATGAACTTTTGAAATCATAAGAAATAATTTTTATATTAATAAAAAAAATGAATTTTATTTGTGAGTTTTATATTAAAGAATTGTAAACACTCATTATGTCACTAATATAGCTCTTATTATTTTATTATTATTCTTCTTTTGCTAAGATAATATTGCTCTAATTTGTAATTAGGATACAAGTACGAGTAAAAAGTGCTTTATTAATATTGTTATTATTTTTTTAACAAGTAGTAAAGGGGTTGTTTAACATTTTAATTTAGTTTTAATTAAATTATAATTTTTCATCTCAATTTTTTTTCTTTTTTCTAAAATATAAACAAAATTTGTAACAAATTTTTAAAAAATTAATCAATTTAAACTAAACTAACTGTGTGCTTTGTCCTTAAGATGATGCACCATCTTTGTCACGTGACAGGTCGTGGACCCCATCAGGATTCAACAATCCAATGTTTGGCAGAGGTGGACGATTAAATTGCCTGAAAATCTTATCCGATGACGTGTGAAATATATATTAATATATGAATATTAAAAAGTGGGACCCAGTTGTATAATGCCTTCTGTTGACCCAGTCGCTCACGGCTTCCAATATTTTTTGAGCTCCAATAGCATTGCTTCGGGATTCTGTTCCCGGCTTCGGCTCCGGCTCCAATTTTTTTCTTTTTTTTTTTCACTTTGATGACCTTATTTGACACGTAGCTGTTTGATTTTCAGATCTAGACCAAAATTTTTTATATTAATTTTTGTTTTTTTAATTCAGCAATAATAGTAATTAATTTTTGAAAAATTAATTAACTTCAACTTAAAAATTATATTTCAAATTGGTGTTTTAAATGCAAGAATAAATTTGAATCCAACTTCTCAAAAAAAGATTTCCCTTCCTGGCCTAATTCCACTTTTCAAATGGAATACCTTCTGGCCCAATTAACCATCTTCATTCTGCAATTTGAATAATGAGTAAATTTTGTCCATAATTACTTGCTCCTAATTTTGACATGTTATAATATGCATATCATGTTGATTCTTTTTTGGTTTAATAAATTCAAATGAGATTGATAACTGAGCTATAATATTATAACAATATATGAAAAATACCAGGGACTAATTCTATTTGTAAATTGTTTTACTAACTTAATTACGTATATACATGACAACTATATTAATACATTACTAATTCTATTTTTTTTTTTACACTATAGGTCCAAATCTCTTATTGACGCCCTTAACATTATTTATATATAATACATTACTGTATGCAAAACAAAATGTGTACATATATATATAAAGTCTCAGTAATCGTAACATTCTATTTAAAATCTTATAATTATTAGTTGATATATATACTATTTAGTCGAAATCTTAGTAACCTACATAAAACCAACAAGTATATAACCCTAAAAATAGTAGATTGAAATTAGCTAATGTTACAATGAAATATAAAAAAATATTATAAAATATCGTTTAATAAAAATGCTGAATATGAGAATAGGAGAGTATATAACTCGATCTATTTATATGTGTTTCAAGTAAGAATTTGATTGGCTCCAAATGATCAAGCCGGTTAGCCGGGAAGCCAGTGAGTGAAATTAGCCATCATCTCTACAAGACACTTATCCTTACCAAGCTTTGTTTGTTTTGTCTATAAAAACCCCATTATTGTATACCAAGGTCTGCCCACAAAACCAACCACTTTGTTTGCATATAATATACAACAACAACATTGAATCTTCTCTCTCTTTCGTTTCGTTCCGGTAACGGTCCAGTATCAACAGATCGCAGACCCTTATTTCCTCTTAAAACACTCATCACAAGCTGATCTTATATATATATATATATATAGATAGACATACATACATACATACATACATACGTATAACGTATATAAATTTATATTACAACGTCAAACATGGGATTTTTGAACAAGCTCTGGGACGAAACGCTTGCCGGGCCTATGCCAGACACGGGACTCTCCAAGCTCCGCAAGTACAAGTCCTTCTCCGGCACACGCTCCACCCCGCCGCCGCCGCCGCTGCCTCTGCCGTCTGGTCAGGTGGCCGCCGGGACTGACTGTGTTGATCATGAGGTGCAGGTTACTCGGAGCATCACGATTCTCAGGAATAATCCAAACCCTCTCGTCCGGAACTTGTCCATTGACGTCCCCGGTTCCGAACCGGACTCTCCGGCTAGCTCCACGCCGCGAACCCCGGTAACTCGTAAGTTCTTGTTTCAATTTCTATTTTTCTGATGTCTACACATAAATATGATTTGGAAATTACTAGTATGTTTGGATCATAGATTTAAAAAGTAAATTTGAATTTATGCAAGAGAAAATATCGTGAAATTTTTTTTAATAGTACATAAAAACAATCTTCAGATGATGATCCAAATGGTCACCGTATATATAAAGACTTTTTGTTTTTGGGTTTATGACGGCAGGTTTGTTTAAACAGGTTTGTTATTATAGTTTAGTACGGAATGTTATTATAGTTTAGTAATTTTTTAAATTAATATAAGTTTAGTATTTCGGTTGTTGGTTAATATGTGTATAAGAAATGGAAATTATGATGATATTACTTTAAGAAACTTCAGGATGGGTACTCGGATAGTTTAGTGGGAAGAGTGGGATTTGAGTAGGAAATCTTAGATTTAGAAGACATAATATTTTTACTGATTTTTTTATATGTAAGAGTCATAGATCTTGTATTGTAAAAATATATATATATATATATTTGGGAGAGGTCATGTTTTTATTTAGAAATATATATATGTGTGTGATTTTAATGGTTACTCTTGTTTTGTAACCATGAATGATTAAAGATAAAATTATAAAAAGAATTACATTTTTTAATTATTTTTGATGAAGTGACATTTTATATAATTTATTATTGTAGATTAAGTAACCCACTAACTTTTTAAACTTAATCCATCCACTATCAAAATTTTAAACTCTAATTATACTTGTTACATCCCTCTTTAATTCCAAAAGAACCTATAATCAAATTATAATATATTTTTTAATATTTTTTCACCGAACAAACTTCCCCCCTCCTTCATTTCTTGAGTTATAGTGTATATATATATATATATATATATATCTCTCTCTCTCTCTTCAAGAACGATTTTGTAAAAGCAAGGAATACATCAAACCCCCCAGAACGATTTTGTAAAGCAACCCGCCCACTTTTCCATTCCCTTCAAAATAATCTCACGTTTTCTTTTCCCTTGTTTTTCTTCCTCCAAATTTCTCAAGTCTTTTCTATTTGTATAGCTAATTTAAAACAAAAGGAGAGGTTGAAGCAACAAAATCACGCCACCTTATAAAAAGTAGAAGAAATTATGGAATTCAAAATCCCATGATCAGTGGCAACATAAATATTGCTTTCAAAAAATCAATTCTTTCGGTATAAGAATAATGAACATAACCATCATTAACTAATCCAAAATTGAAGATTTTATTTCAAGTTTAAAAAAAAATATGAGTGTTCACTGCTCTTGAGATGTCAACAATTTTTTTTCTAATAATTTAGATTAGGCTTGATTATTTCCTAAGAATTAATAGTTATATTTAAAAAGATATGATTTTATTTTTAAATTTTAAGATACGGTGTGTGTGACGAATATATTTTAAAATACTTTAATCTTTAAAAGGTAATTTCATACAAGGATAATTCAGTAATAATATAATTTGTTAAAAAATGAGTGGAAATTGCAAAGGGATAGTAAACCTTCCCATATAAAAAAAATTTACTTAAAAAAGCCACCGCAGCAAGTTAACAACAAGTTGTTCATCTAAATCTCATTTAATAAGCTATTTAAGTTCTATGTTCATTAATTGCCAATTAATTGTTTTTGCTCAACTACGTATTTTGTTACAACCATCCGATTAATATCATGCAGCCAAAACAACTATAATCATGAATGAGTAAATATTAAAATAACAATTGAAAACTCTTCTATATAAATATACTTTTCAGAACTAATTGATATGAAAATCTTATTTTCTTTCGCATTTAATTCACATGTTAAGTACAAAAAAAAAAAAAAAAAAGGGATAAATATACATGCCTAATTGACTATATGCATGGGGCAAATTTTGATTGGTCGACTTTTTTTGTCTATGGATCTTCGAGAAAGTTAAAAGAAGTTAGGTATATGGAGAATATATAATTATATATACCTGTATAGATACGACGCAGGGAAAAACAAGGCCGGTTAAGTTGTAAAAAGAAAAACAAGGCCGGTTAAGTTATAAAAAAGAAAATTTTCTCCTGTTCTTGTTTTTTCCAATTTAAGAAATGCATGCACATTGAGCAACATGTAAAAGAAAATATCCTTTTAGTATCTGTCTATTTTGTATTTTTTTTTCAATTTGGTACCATGCTATTTGAAAAATCCTAATAATAAGGACCCGCTTGTTATTTTAAAAATGTTATTCAGTATCCTGAATCTCTTTTTTTTTTTTTTTTTTTGAAGACATAAATTGCATTTATATGCCGTTTCACTCTAAATATCTAATAAATAGGAAAAATAAATAATTAAAAAATAAAAAGAAAAAGGAGTAAAAGTGTTAGTTTCAAAACTCAAGAGGTAGATAACCATGTGATATTGTCTTAAATAATATGATACCACAATGAGATTTCCCGAACATCATATGTCAAAGTAAATATCGTCAAAACAATATAATCATAATTTTCCAAGTATATATATATATATATATATATATGAATTTGTTAGCCCTTTGCTAAGGTAGATTAGGTGCATGGTTGATGTTGTAAGTACGTACGGGCTTTTGATGATCATGCAGCGGCAACGCCGGCGGAGAATTTGAAGAGACCATGGACGAGGACGAAATCGGGAGGCGCCGGCACTTCTGCGCCCACAGAACGTGCTTCTGAGCAGAGAAGTCGCCATGCTTACGATTGGTAATAATTTGTTCTGCTTTTTTTTCCACAAATATCTTTACATTAATTATCTTGACCTTAAATATTTAAGAGGGCAAAAAAAAAAAAAAAAAAAAAAAAAAAAAAAGAAGAAGACGAAGTTTGAAAAAAGATGAACAGTTAATTAATTGGAAAAAGATAATGACCACGGACAATTATAATACTCTGCATATTGGATAATTGCTAGCCATGCACGTACAAATTATACGAGGGATTAAATTATAAGTTGCAGAAAATGACCCTCATATATTCGAGAAAGAGGCATATTAATTAATGTTTCTAATTAATAATGGAAATGGTTAATTAAAATAATTAATATTTCTAATGCGTTTTGTCCCTTGCAGGATAGTGATTAGCTCCTTGGATCGTTGAGAGAAGATCATAATGCCGGTCGATTTTGTTTCGAAAGCATCAACGCCAAACGCCGGTCACTCTCAGTTATAATATTTGTCACGGTGTTGGTACATGTATTATAATTAGCATTATATAATTAAGCTTATATATGTTGATTATTGTATAATAAAAAGAAGTACAGTTCAGATCACAAGGTATGTCCACTCAATAAATTAAGTATGTTTCTTGGAGTTTTGGAGGGAAAGAAAGTAGGATTGGGATTTCGAAGTTCCTCATTGTGTGATATGGAATTGCGTTCTTTAATTTTTTTTCCCTTGTACGTACTATGGGTTTTTGTGTCTTTTTGTTTTGCTATATATATATATATATATATATAGATATATAGATCTTTGTGTGTATATATGGTGTTGTGAATTGAATCTCCTTCATCAATGAAAGCTCCTAAAGGTAATTTGCATGATGAATAGTTGCTAACTTATTTAGTAACTGCACTTTGGTTACTGAATTTTTTTTTTTTTTTTTTTTTTTTTTGTAGAAAACTAATTTTTGGATTATTGATCATTTTATTATAATGTTGGTCAAATCAGAAACTTCCGTCCAATTTTTAAAGGGATTCGTCAGAGCTTTAAAAGTAAATATATTTTGGTCGGCAAAAAAAAAAAAAAAAAGTAGTATACACATTTAGGTGTTAATTAGTGAATGTGGGACAATTGTTTTTCTGACGCAAATATATATCAATTATAGAAGAAACAATATATATGTAATTAACAGGGACAGTTAACAATATTTTAAAAAAGTATATAATATGTGAAAAGGTCTTGTTTCATAGCACTTTTGAACTACTTTTGTTTAAAGAAAATACAATGTGAAAAATCTCCACGGATCTTATTAAGGAAAATTAAAACCAGCTCGTAATGGATATGTTTCGATTGAATCCAGTCACAACAATCTCAGGGGAACCAGGGGAAAAAAATAGAGCAAAAATAGCCTAGAAGCAAGGAAAATCTCTTAGTCATAAATAGAGCACACTTTTTGATGGCTTAATAAAAACGTGTTATTTGAAGTACGTCGGTAATTTGGCCGAATTAAGAAGAAACTGCCTTGACTTTCTCAATAAGATTAGCTGCGTCTTGGACGGTCGAGATGTTCTCAGCTCCCCCTTCTCCAATCGAAACGCCAAACTTCTCTTCCAAAGCCATCATGATCTCAACCTTTTAAAGTTTCAACATTTTATGATCAAAAACTAATTTGCAAATATGAGATAAGATCATCAATCAAATTTCCCACAAACATTATGCATAATATATATATATATATATTCTCATGACAAAATTTTTTCCTTATCGAATCATATCAAAGTCATACTAAATTAAACAAAGAAGTATGATAATTAACAGAATTTAATAAAAATCTAATGATTAAAATCTATGTTCTAACATTTTTTTTAATCAAATTTTGCATATCTCCCATCTTTTAATAGTGCAAATGTTGGGAGATAAGAACTTGGTTTGGACTTGGGGCACCAAGTCATCAGAGAGGCTATTATGATTATTTCCAATCTTTTTTTAGCCCATAAGACCATATGGGACAAAGAGAGACTCGAGAGAATTGTGGAAACAGTCTGTCAATTAGACCTATTTATATCTTTTGCCCTCTAATTAAGATTTTTGATCTTCTATACTTATTTAATTAAAGTAAAAAAAATAAAAACTGAAGATATTAAAATTAGGCGATAATTCATAAATGTCGCTTTTTGAGTGGCAATCCTACGAATCACCCGAGAGACTTACAGTGTCAAGCGAATCAGCACCCAACTCGGCAAACTTGGTCGAGGGTGTGACAGAATCTTCGTCTATGGACAGTTGCTTGGCAATTGTGCCCTGCACTATCTTCAGAGTTTCTGGGTTAGCCTGCAAACACATAAATATATCAAAAATAACATAATGTTTGTTTGTTACCCAATTAATAAAATTAAGTATTAATCCAAAGTGATAATTTTCTTTGGATGAGAATAATTTAGAACACTCACCACGGAGCATGAAATTCTAGTGGTCTTGAAGCAACTAGAAGGCAGTACTGGAGTTGCCTTTGTGATTTTGATCTTATAAAGAGCAAGTCTTAGCCCACCAACCCTCTGAAAAATAATTGAAAAAGAAATTTCATATATAAACTGTATAATATATATATATATATATATATATGAGGGTGGGGACTTACATTGAAGGAAGATAAAGTGTTGCTAAGTTGGCAAATTGTGCTTTTGCGAGCATTATTGCAAGGAAGAGTAGCAATGGGAATTGGGGAAGTTGAAACGAAAGAAGCCATTAGTTATTACAAGAAAGAAAGAGAAATAATTATAGAATGAGAAACAAAAGGTTTGATAAAGTTGATTTGTTGAGATAAGAGGGAAATGCAGATTGAATGATCATAAATAAACTTGGTTAGAGTTTTGTTCGATTATACCAAAGACCTTCTCCTATGGACCCTTGTGTTTGGCGGATCATTCCATGCATTAATATGTCCTTTTTATGCAAAAATTGCCTAGAAAATAGCAAGGCCATTAACAGGCAAACCCCAGCTATCACTACATTCAAAATTATTATTATTATTTTTTTTTTTCAGTTTTAAGTGACTAAAACACCAACTTAGAGAACCCGATTAAAATGATGGCAAAACTAACCGTACAGAAACTCTACTTTTATTGGACTGTTAAGTATTACTGTTGGACTTTGAGAGTCCATAAAAACAAATATTTGGGGTCACGTTTAGAGACAGTGTTTTGAAGGTTAGAGATGATTTGAGTTTTAGAAATATGTGTTTGGTAAATATAAACTATTTGGAGTGAAAAATGTAAAAACTTAAAACGTGTTCAGAAAAAAATTAGCAATATGGATCTTGTTTTATTTCTCTTGAAATTCTATGCAATTTGAAAAAAAAAAATCTCATTTCGACTTAAAATGATAAAGTTATGATTTTTTTAAAACTTGAGTTTGTTGAAAATATTTGGAAGATAAATACTATGCAATTAAAAATTGGAAGAAAATGATGAAAAAAAATATTTGGAAAACACTTTTCCAATCTTGACCCCAAACGAGGCCTAAAAATTGGCAATGTAACACGTGCAACTGTTTTCAGTTGAAAAATGGTTTAATGACTAAACAAGCTTTATTGCTTGGTTATGGAGTGATTTTTACTTGTTTAAAAAAGTTTCATAATTGTCCTCCCGTAATGAATTGGGGATGTAGCTCAAACGGTAGAGCGCTCGCTTTGCATGCGAGAGGTACGGGGTTCGATACCCCGCATCTCCACTACTTTGTGTTTTCGAATATAATTAATTAAAAATAATTTTTTTTCATGTCATTTATTTCCCCAAGAAGAAGAAGAAGAAGAAGAAGAAGAAAGGGTAAAAGAAATGCATTTAAGTTTTTTCTCCGTTTACGGCCGTGCATCAGTTTCAATGATAAGTGATAGAACTGATTGAATAATGAGGTCCCCAACTCCCAACCTAGTTTTTTAGACTAGGTTTGATGTCCTGTTTGGAGACGATGTTTTGAAGGTTAGAGATAGTTTATGTTTTAAAAATATACATTTGATGAAAATAAATTATTTGGAGTGAAAAAGTGTAAAAATTTAAAATTTATTTAGAAAAAAAAGGGTAAAATGGATCTTATTTTATTCGTCTCGAAATTTTATATAATTTAAAAAATATATATCTTAATTCGACTTAAACTGATAAAGTTATAGACTTTTTAAATTTAAATTTTTAAAAAATATTTGAAAAAAATAAATAATAAAACTGAAGAAAAAAAAAATATTTAAAAAAAACTTTTAAAAACTTGCCACCAAACATGATCTTAGTTTTGGCACATGTTTTATTTTTATGTGATCACTTTAAACACCTTGTAATTCCTTTAAAACAAATTAATAATATTAAACACCTTATAATTCTCGAACCCAACGCATACTTCACCACCAATGAACAAAATCCGATTTACCGTTTACCTGAAGTCTCACCCATCTGCACACTTCAACTTACCCGAAATTGTAATCACTCTCTACCCAGACTGTACAATTCCGTTGCTTTCGTCCCCAAGCCCACCGCCAACTGTCGGTTTACCGTCGCCGACTTTGATAAGTTATATTTTATAATAATAATAATGTTTATAAATTTAAAAATGAAAGCACAGCCGTGAACGAAAGCTTGACCCTAAGTCCCCCGACGAACACGTTTTTGCCCTTTTTAAGTGCAATTGTTTTAGTTGTCTTTCCAAGTACATCCCAAATTACTTTACTACCCCCCACACATACACAGACAAATTTATCAGGAGAAATTTTGTTTTTTAAAGTTCATTTTTTAAATTTTTAAAAGTGCAAAAAAATAAAATAAAAAATTTGTCTCTTCTTATTTGTTCTATTTGAAATAATATTATAATTAGAAATTTGATAATTAATTAAAAAATTTTTTAGGATAAAGAAAAAGTCAGAGAGAGATAGAGAAATGATAATAAAAACGGCAGAAAGTGGCAGGAAGAGGGAGGGAGGGGCAAAGGGAAAAGTACTACGACGAGTAATTACAGGGAAAGAGCGTGGAGTTTTGCGTCAAAAGACCAACGTGCCCCGTGACGCCGGTGAAGATGGGGACTCTGCGATACCCAATCAGACGCTGCCACCTCATCAGTCCCATCCCTATTCGGCCCTCGTTTCGTACCCCTCTCGACGGTAGCCGTCAAACCCCACCCACCCACCCCAACCCCCTCCATCTTCCTTCTCTGTTTTTTCCGTCAACCGAGAAAACACACATAAAGAACCGAAACCCACACTAAACGACACAATTCACAAACACAAAAAACAAACCGTAATTGCCGGTCCCTCTTTTCAAACCCTCCGTTCTGAAATTCCGATTTTTCTGCTTCTATTTCCCATCTCCGAGATTGAGCTCTCTGTCGGTACGTTTCTGTTTCTGTTTTCTCGACGCTGTTTTTGATTAATCTTGGCATATTAAAGTTTGTGTCTTGCGGATTTTTATGTACTTTTTTTTTTTTCCTTTTTCCTTTCAGTACTGCCTTAGTTTGATTTTGAATCTGGTGTTTGGAAGATCTAAGTGCATTTCTGTGTTTTTTTTTTTTTGGGGGGTTTTGATTTGTTTTAGATCTGGGTTTTGTTTTTTGTTTTTCTTCTTTGTAAAGCTGCTGGCTTATTTTTTTATTTCTTTTTTATTTTTTTTTAGCGAATCTGTATCTATTTCAAAGCAGTTTTACCGATACAATTTCTCGGATCTGAGAGTTATTATCTCGGTCAAGGCTCCGGCGGCTGACCGAAACCCTAACCCTCAACCGCAGTTTTCAGATCGGTGATATTCTGTTTTCATGGATTGATACACGTGAAAAAGATTCGACCTTTTTCTTCTTTTTTGCCTTAGATCGGAGGTAATTCCATGGAAGAGGACGACGAGATCCAGTCGCACATGTCTCCGGGGAGCGGATCTCCGGCGTCACCGAGGCCTGTCGGGCGTATAACGGTGACGGTGGCGTCGGCGCCACCTCAGCAGCAGCAGCAGCCGGCGGCGGCGGCGCCTCAGAACACTCTCACTCTTGCCCTCCCGATCCAACAGGCGAGGAACGGAGGAGGAGGAGGAGGAGGCGGCGGCGGCAGCGGCGGCGGTGGTGGAGGAAGAGAGGATTGCTGGAGCGAAGGCGCGACGGCGGTGCTGATCGAGGCGTGGGGAGAGCGGTACTTGGACCTCAGCCGAGGGAATCTGAAGCAAAAGCACTGGAAGGAAGTGGCGGATATTGTGAGTAGCAGAGAGGACTATAGAAAGATCCAAAGACGGATATTCAGTGCAAGAACAGAATTGACACTGTCAAGAAGAAGTACAAGCTCGAGAAGGCGAAGATCGCCGCAGGCGGAGGGCCCAGCAAGTGGCCTTTCTACGACAGGCTCGACCACCTGATCGGCCCCACCGCAAAGATCTCCGGAAGCCACGCCGTGGCCGCCTTAGCCAACACCTCTTCCCAGCACCAGGCGCAGAAGGTGCCGCTGGGAATCCCGGTCGGGGTTCGTGGGGCGAGCCCGTTTCAGGGCCAACAGCGTGACCAGAAGCCACAATTGAAGAACCAGAAGATACAGATCAAGAGAAGGGGTGGACAGGTGGATTCGGGGTCGTCCAGGGAGGCATCGCCCGCGTCGACTGATAGCTTCCCGCTCGATGTCTACGAGAGGAAGCGGCCGAGGACCGCGAGGGAGATGAATATGAATATGAACATGAACATGAAGATGAACATGCACATGAACTCGAATTCGACAGCAGTGGGGAGAGACAGCGGAGGAAGGGAGAAGAAAGGGGGATGGGGGAATGCGGTGAAGGAGTTGACGCAGGCGATATTGAAGTTCGGGGAGGCATACGAGCAGGCGGAGAGCTCGAAGTTGCAGCAGGTGGTGGAGATGGAGAAGCAGAGGATGAAGTTTGCGAAGGAGTTGGAGCTGCAGAGGATGCAGTTCTTCATGAAGACACAGTTGGAGATTTCGCAGCTCAAGCATGGCAGAAGAGGAGGAGGAGGAGGAGGAGGTGGTGGTGGTGGTGGTGGGATTGGGAATGCCAGTAACCATCACAGTAACAACAATAACAATAACAGTGATAGCAGCAACTAAAGGTGTTTTTTAGAAAAACTTCTGATTTGGGTTTGGCTTCTTTCTGTGATCTTCATGCTCATGGTGGAACAAAAAAAGAAAGAACAGAAAAAATCCATGTTGGAGATATTGTATCTTAACTGGAGGATCCGAATGTATTTGCCTCTTATCCCCTAATTTGATCAGAATTTGATTGCCTCTCTCCTTCTTTCTCTCGCTCTTTTTTTTTATTTTTAAAAAAATTAATTTTTAGGCTAAAAATCTTTTCAGTTTGTGAGATATTAGAAGATACCGACAGTAACTGCTTGGCGTATGTATGCAGTGCACTACCAATCATTTTTGCAATTTTCATTTCTATGTATAACTTTTCCTGAATTATTGGTTCGCTTGAATTATACATTCAAACACACAACTCGAAGTTAAATATTTTTGTGAGAAAAAACATTGTTGGAAAAGTTTAAAAGATGGATTTAAAACGAAATGTCAAACGATATATATTGTACGAAAGAAATTAAAGAATTTGCTTAACGCAATACCTTCATGGACACGGAACTTTGCTGAATTGCTGCTAGATTTTCTCTCTCCATTACGTAGTGCTGCAAACATTCTCCAAAATTGAAGGGTATATAAAGGAAAAGTTGAGTAGAAAAGCTGGAAGTAGAAACCTGGCTGGAAAACAATATTCGATTGAGATGTTAATCTTATCTAATGCAGGAAAGGAATCGAATCTATTTTTGGAAACGAATTACGTGGAGAACAAGTTGGGTTGAATAGTCAGAAATGAAATAGCACCCACTGAGAACCATGATGTTGCAATTGTGTACACCCAAATGAGAACGTTGATCAACCCCCAAAAAGAACCCTAATTTGATCCTCTTCGTAGCTTTTAAAAAAAAAATGGGAGTTTCTACATTAAAGCCTGTATTTTTAGTTAAGAATTACTATCTTAACTGTTAGATTAAGCATGCGTTTGGATTACAGGTTCACACCTAAGCTTTTCATCTCAGTTTTTATTTTTTATTTTTTGAAAAATCAATAAAAATTATAACTAGTTTTTGAAAAGTCAACCAATTTCAACCTAAAATTTTCATCCCAAGCCTGTGTTCCACATAAAACATAAGTTTTCAACGGTCTGATTAATGAGTGTACAAGTTAAAAATTTACAACGCACGACATAAAATTGTTGTCATTTACAGATCAATACCATTGAAAAACTAATCCTATAGTCAAAAGGTGGTCTAATAAAGCATGAAAAAAAGGATGGCTATGAATTCTTTATTATTCTTGACATTTGGTAACTTGTTTGTATAACAGATTTAAACACTTACTATAGGTATCAGAAGTTTCTTGCATTCAAAGCATCAAAAAGTGGGGAGATTTATCTGGATTTTTTTTTTTTTTTTTGAAAAAAGATTTATCTGGAATTTAGCAACTCATTAAAGTCCCTTACTTACAATTCTAGCAAAAATATTATTATACAAATATATATATATATATATATATAAAGAAAAAAACAAAAATACGGTCATCAGCGTAAGGCAAAGGCTCCAAAAGAAAAAGAAAAAGGTCAGAGTCCCCGGCTATGAAAAGTTCAATAGTTGAGTGATTTGGAATTGGAATGTTGGAGAAGATAGAGCAAAATCATGATTTTTTTTTTTTTTTTGGGTGAATCAAAATCATGATTTCTTGGTTGCAACTTAAAAGAGGAAATGTTTCTATTCCCTTGCAGCTTTGCTTGGACTGACGACAAATTTCTACTCGATTGTATTTTTACCTATTTACTAGAACTGTTGATCCAATTAACGACAAACCGTATCAGGGGAGGAGACCATATTTACAAGCAGCAGAGATTGTCCCAAATCATATGCACGTATCCAAGCCCCAGTTCCATTCACAACGTAAAAAGTACATTTCAAAACCATATATGCATAGATATTTATATTCTACTGATTTATAACACATTTCAAACCCCCATTATCAAAAAAAAATATGTTATATATACCGAGAATAAAGATTAAGAGGTTGTTTGATTGATCCGTTTGAGTTGAAGTTTTGGAGTAATTTTAGTTGGAATTGAGTTTAGTTTAGTTTTGAAATTATGAGTTTGGTTGAAGATGAGGTGTTTTGAATTAAAAAAGATTAAAACTTGAAATGTGTTCGTAAAAAAATTATCAACATAAATATTGTTTTGTTTTTCTTAAAATTTAATGTAATTTTTTCAAAATCATTTCATTTCGACTTGAAATAACATAATTATGTAATCTTTTTTAATCTTGATTCATCCTTGTTCTGAATATAAACATAAAATTACAAATATAGTCTTATGATAATTTTATATTTAACAATATCATTATATAACAAATTCAAATATTTCCCGATCTGAATTCAAAAAATACACATAAGTGTTTGAATAGTGATGCCTTTATCAAAATGTAACGGAGTTCTTCTAGTGAGAGTCACTAATTTTGTTACGTCACATTAGACTATATCCGTGTGAACAAATTAAGTCTCCGTTTAGTAAGTTAGTTGAAAATGAAAATTTTAAATTGAAATTGATTGATTTTTTAAAAACTAGTTATAAATTTTGTTAACTTTTCAGAAAAATATAAAAATTAAGATGAAAAATTTTAAGATAAACTCAAACTACAAAGGTAACATAAACGTGTTTGATTTCTCACAACTATTGTGCTGACACATTTGTCGCCTCATTTTTCATCAAGCGTGATGTACAATGTTTTTTTTGTCTCCAAAATCGTTGCTGCCAGAGATCACATCTGCACCTAATTTGATGGCATGATGTATAGTCAAATGTTCCAGGACAATTATTTGAGCTACAAGAATGTCAGTTCCAACTGGTGTAAGGTTGGATCTGAATTTGTGACTAAAACACCAAAATATATATATATATATATATATATATAATCAAAATTAAAAAAATAAAAGTATGAATTACTAGGTGTGTCCTTTTAACTTCTATGTAACTTTGATCTTTGATCTTTTTTTCGTAACTAAAATACCCTTAAATTATTAAAATACTGTTACAATAATCATTTTCATTAATTTTTAAACGGAATCTGTTTATAGTTTAGTCAAAAAGTGATGCTAACTAGCAGATTACGTCCAAATATTAACAAAAATGACTATTATAACAACATTTTATTAGTTTAGGGACATTTAAACTAAAAAAGAAATAAGAGACCAAAGTTATAATGTCTCTAAACTATTAAAGTATTGTTACAATAATTATTTTTATTAATTTTTTGACGAAAATGACTATTATATCAATATTTTACTAAATTAGGGCCTTTCAACTATGGAAAAAAAAAAAATTAAGAATGCGCAAACTTAAAAATTTAGGAAGTAAATAAGTAATTTATCAAAAAAAAAAAAGAAAAAAGTGGGCAATGGGCATAGCTCGGCTAAGTCAAAGACCAAATTACCATGCACGATCTCTCCACCAATGCACCGCCGACTCTTTGAATTGGTGTACGTACCACTATTATTCCTGAAAATTCAAATCTGAAAATTTTGGATCCTTGATCTGAATGAAACGTCCCAAACACAAGTCCCACACCTGTGGAGCCGACACACCAGCCAAACTCACACGTGTTATTTTCACTTTTTTTTTTGGACCTCAAAATCAATATAAAAGGGGTCACTTTCCCCATATTTTCATTTCAATAATGTAAATCCAATCAGGTGGTAATTAAACTAGTAATCATACAATAATTACACACATTCTCTGGTTAAAAAAATGAGGGGGGGGGGGGGGGGGGTAAAAGTTAAAACCTAGGCTTCTCAAGGGGGTAAAAACTTAAGTAAAAGATTTTTGGTCGCCTGTACACGTACGTGGCATAATGATTAAAAAATATATATAGCTCCTCAAAGTGTGATGGTGAAACGTGTCAAAGAGCCATTGGTGAGGCAAAATTTGGCAACAACTAGGGCTGATCATATTGGTTGGGTCCCACTCAAATATGGGTGTTGTTTGGATCCACTAATATATATGTATTATAGCCAATGGGGTTTGAAAATGAAAGTTCAAAAACGTTACCCAACAACAAAGAAAGTTGCAGGTCTATTTTTTTAGTGACACATTATAGCCCCAAAAATAAATAAATAAATATGTGTATGTAAAAAAAAAATGGACACTTGTTTGTTTCTGCACTACTAGTGACTGCAGCAATAAAAAACAAATACTGTCCTCCCAAACAGAGGAGTGTTATGGAATCAAATGACTCTGCTAAATGTTTTCATCCCAACATTTGAGATATACCCAAAGCCAAAATGACATAATTCAATATTATAAGGACAAATATACATATTTATATGTCTTTTGCTATTATATCATTTTGGACCACAAATCATGCACCAGTCTTTTCATGAAGTAATGTGCAGTAATTGCAGTTCTAAGATGCTTATTATGGGAATTGGTATATTGCATGAATAATTTACTAGTAATTTCATATCTGGCTTGATAAAAAATTTGAAAAATAATATAAATATATATATATATATATATATATATAGTTTCCAAAGTGTTGGTTGGAGGTTACCTACTGATAATAAGAGCAGAGCAGCAATTAGGACCATTTTATGACTTCAATTGTAGGATTAAGACTATTTCTACAACAAGGGCCACATTTATTTTATATTTTATATTTTATATTATATATTTTTTGAAGGATATATTGGCATTTTATCTCTATGATTAGAAAGTGAAAGAGTCTTGCACTGATGTTTTCCAACCCCTTTACGAGCATATATATTTTTCCTCAACGGTATCCTCACATGAACAAGGACTTGGCAGATTAATAATTTGATTAGGACGTTTTATGTTGTCTTTCGAGGACAAGAAAATGGGGACGTTTTTATGTCGTCTCTTTTGGGTTTGTGATTTTTCCAAGCTTCATTTTCAAGCTTTGGCCACCTGAAAATGTAATTCCAAAGGATGTATTTATATATATATATATATATATATATAATTGTATACATATTGAAAGGGATAGTGCCACATGACATCTTGTGTTGTGTGGTGATTCAAAAAGTCTTTTTTTCATACTTGTCAAAACGAAAGCAAAACATGACGCTAAGATGATACTCAACGATATCGGGTTTATTCTTAAATGATTTGATAGATGAGAGGTCTCTAATTCGAGTCTTATAAGAAATATTTAAGACTATTTTTAACTTACAAATTCAATTCTTTTTAACTTTTGATGAGGTTGATAAAGCGACTTTCATCTCTCATACTAATCAAGTTATTATTATTATATTTTGATAGAAATACTAGTCGAGTTATTTATATGTACAACTTATTGTCTTTTTCCACACTTTCAGCATCAACACAAAAGCAATTTATATGAATTTTTCATAGAAAAATATGGCAGAAGTATCATAATTCCAAAAAACTATCTCTTTCTTAATTGGGTGAATAGCATGTTTTGTCTCTATTATATGGGGAAAGCACTTAAATAATACAAATTTAGAAATCATTAAATCAACACGACACAAAAAATTAACACTAGATGAATATAACATAAAATCAAACTAAAATTAATTAAAATTTGTGTCATGCTGGTTAATAGATAAAAAAATATGGTTATTTAAATAATTTTCTCTTATTTTTTATTTTTTTTATATCTGCTAAAAATAACCATGGAACCCAAATTCTTTAAGAAAAAAAAAAAAAAAAGTAGTATATATGGAGCCCGATTTTGTGGTCACTGGGGTCAGTTACACACACAGCATCTATTAACACCAACAAACGAGTTTGTTGCAATATCATTGTAATAACCCAACTTTAGGAAATATGATGCAGAGACCATGCATCTGACATTAGTAAAAAGCAAAAAATTAACCAAATACCTACTTCCCAATGACCCTCCTCTTTTTATTTTTATTTTATTTTTATTTTTTTGGTTGAATCCTTATGACCATTTTGTCTAAAATGGTGTGCGTTTTTCGTTTGGTAAATAAAGAAACAAAAGAGCAGCAAAAGTACAAAATGAGTCACATTTAAAAAAGGACACTGCAGTGAAAAGTAAATAGTTCCAAAAAAAAAAAAAAAAAACAAACAAACAAAGATAAGGGAATTTAATATAGGGAGAAAATGAAAGATTTAAAAAATTATATTTATAATGGAAAAATTATTTTTGAAATACTGAGAAGATTGGAAAATAAATGACAGTATCAAAAAAGGGAAATAAGAAATCAAAGAACAGTGTTGCTCCTCTTTAAACCCTTGACCACCAGAAAAGCAAAACAAATAGAATGGATTAAACAAATCTGTTTTGATATTGACAGATTTAATTAGATAAGTGCATTCACTTTAAACTCCCCCCCAATTAAGCTTGTTTCTTTGAGTGTAGCTCTTTACCAAAAGTCATATAGGCTCATAGCTAATAATCTATGTTTTCACTTAATAATAAAAAAGAACTTGAGTAAAAAATAAAATTACTTTTTTTTTTTGGTAGAAAGTAAATAAATTTACTTGAAGAATGGGTAAAGTTTATATTCTGTTGGAGAATAAGGTAAGAAGAAATATATAATGATAAAGTCATTTACATATAAAAAAAGTATTTATGTATATCATTTAGATTATTTAGTACGAATGCTCCTCAAACTTGTAATCTTTGATAACTTACTCTAAACTTTTTAATTTTAACAATTTACTTTCTAAATTTATTAAATTATTGCGATGTATCTAATATGGTTTAATTCTTCATTAAATTAGTTACGAAAAGCTCATTTGCGCCACATGTGAAGGCTGTAAAACAACATTTCCAACCAAAAGTTTTTAAATTTAATACAAATCTTAATGTAAATCTTCTGTATTTAAATCTTCAATTTAATGAAAAATTACCTGAATGGGGAATATTGCAATAATTTATAAAATATAGGGACAAATTATCAAAAATAAAAGTTTGTGAGACAAGTTACTAGAGAGTAACAATTTCAGGGGTGTTAGTGCTAAATACCTCTATATTATTATAGTAGCACACTGTTATTTTCTGAGTTATAGGCTTGTTTAGTAAAGTTTTCAAGTAATTATTTTAGGCTTTCTAATATTAAAAGCTAATTCTTAATATGTTTGGATAATTTGTTATAATAATTTTAGCTCTCTAAAAGAGGTTTTTTTTAAATAAAAAACTATTAAATAAAAAACTATTCTAAATAAAATTTAAAAGTTATATCGGAGTAATAAGACATTATAAAACGTCTTTTTCATATTTAATTACTGTTAAGTTTTTCAAAAAAATGTGATTTTAAAAACTCATTAAAAATTTATAACTTGTACTTTCTGATTTTATTGATTAAAAGCAAAAATTCTATCAAAACAAGCTAATAATAATGTGATTATAAGGTACGTTGATCACTAGTCAATTTTGCTTATTTAAATATTTAGCAAAAAATCTGCATGTTTTAATTGCTATTTCCTTGGGAGAAAAAACAAAAGGACAATGCAAAATTAAGTCTTTGTTTGATACTCAGTTTGGATTACAATTTATAATTTAATTTTTTTTTTTTTTGAAAAATCAACCTCATTTTTATTATTCACATAGTTTTGTAACTCAAATTTTAAAAGTTCATAACTTTGTATATACAAGTCTAAATGAGATGATTTTTTTAAAAAAATTACATAAAATATCGAGACGAACGAAACAAGCTCCATGTTTATTTTTTTCTTTAAACACATTTTAAATTTTTTCACTTTTTAACTCTAATAATACAAATATTTTATCAAATATATAATACAATTCAAACTCAAATATTACAATCCAAATCTTAATACCAAATATATGTTAAGTTTCAAAAAATTCCTGACTCATAGTGAAAAGGCCAAAAAAGTATGAAATAGAAAAATAATTGCTCAAGCGTTAATTGAAATTTAAATTCGTTCTATACATTAAATTTTATGGGGGCGAGTTGGTGGACGGGTTTTTTTTTTTTTTTTTCCAACATGACACGACAAGTATGGTATTGTCAGTGTGTTCAAAAAATACGAGAAGAATGAAAAATGTTTGTGCTGGTTTTTTTTAAAAGGGTATTTTGGGAAAGTAATTTGACTCTCATTTTCAAACTTTGTACTAATTTTGAAGGAACCGTTAAATTTTAGAATCAGCCTTGATAGCTTACTGAGCACAGCGGCTGTGTGAATAGTTGACAGCGAAGAGCTTAGTTAGGCCCGTAATTACAATAATGCCCCTACTATCATTGAGTAGTGGACCATCATATCGTTCCAATGAAGTCCTTGGACCACAATGCCCTTTCTAGAAGACATTTTCGAAATGTGAAATTAGTAACCGAAGTGGGAAAAGATTTATTAAAAAAAAAAAAAAAAAAATTTGCAGACGATAAAGCAAGTATGGGAAATGGAATATTGTTGACGTCCATTACGAATTTCATCTTATTTATAGTTTGTTCGAGCAAAAAAAAATAAATTATAGTTTGGTTAAAATGAGGTAAATTCATACATGTTTAGTCAATTGAAGATTTTTGATGATTATATGTATATTTGTCATAACTTAAAATTATCATAAGCCTAATAGGTTAAATTATGGTTTTAGCTTTACTAACAAATCTAAATATAGCGCAAGAAAGGAACAACTTAATGCAAAATTGTTTTAATATATTTCGAAAATAACAATTGTTTTCTAAGAAAAACAAACTATGGTTTTATTGATAAAATTAAAGTATAAAAAGAAATAATAAATAGGGGAATATATACACTACTCTAAAAGTCTAGTGATATGAAGCTCATTCAACGAAGAAAGTGATGATTTACATGTCTACAATAATAATAAATGAAATAAAAGAAAATGTGATTATATGCATAATCAAACGATAATTTTACATTTGACTCTGTTTGATAATTCTACATTTGACTTGGCCAAAATATGTACAGTTGAAATCTTTCCATTTTCATGTTAAAAAAAAAACAAGAAATCTTCTATTCTATTATCCATCTATTATCCATCTTCTTAATGAATAAAAACATCATGTATTAAAAAAAAAAAGAAAAACAAAAAGAGTAAGATAAAGTTATGAACTAACATGTATAATTATGTAATGTGAAAACAAGTGTGGAAGCACACTTTATTTCCATGATTAGAACTATATTGTTTAAAAAAAAAAAAAAAAACCCAATGTTTGATCAAGTTACATCCAAAAAGGGCAAAAAAAAAAAGAAGGACGTCATGGACTCATAATCTCATAGAAGGGGCAAAATGGTAATTTGAAGTCAAACATAGTGAAGCCCATTTTAGTAAAACTAACATCAATTCACTGCTAGTCTTTTGCCTTTCAAATCCTTGTTTTTTTTTTAATTTTACAAATTACAGACAAAAATTGTCCGAAGCCCAACAGCACACAAAAAGCACTCTCTCTCTCTCTCTCTCTCTCTCTCCTTCCTTCTTCACTGTATTTTTTTAGACAGATAGAGAGTGTAGAGAGAGAAAGCAAAGAAGGAAAAAAAAGAAAAAAGAAAAAAAAAAAGTAACCTACATTTGAGGAATGAGTAAAGCAAAAACCATCTTGTCATTGTTTCCGGGTTTCTTATTAGGCCTTATAGAGCAATAGTTCAAAATTAACTTGCAAAAAAAAAAAGAACTTTTTTTTTTTTTGCCACTAGGAAAATTTTGGAAGAACAAAGTTAATCGCAGAGACCCAGAACGGGAAAAAGGTATATATCTATATATATATATGTAGAGATATATATAGAAAGAGAAAGTGAGAGTGAAATGCTGGTGCACATTTGAAATGAGAATCGGATTATCTAGTTAAGCAATCGGAGATCTCGGAGATTGAGCTCTCAGGTTTGTTACTGATTTCAACGATCGGTTTCACATTTATCTCCAATTTGGGTGTGCTTCGTTAGGGTTCTTTTTTATTTTTATTTTAATTTTTTTTGAAATTTCTTGGACGCAATTTTCTCTGCTTTCGTGCATGTAAAGCGTCTTCATTTCTACTTCTCTATCTGGGATACGGTTTGAACTTTGATATTTTGAATTTTGTTTTACGGGTCTTAAAATGCATTTTCCTATTTGGGGTTTTGATTTGGCATTTGGTTTCGGATTCTCTTGAACCAGATCTGGAAAATTTCTGATTTATTTTACGTTAATAATTAGTTTCTATTTTTAGAACAAGTGCTTGAATTTGGTGGCATTTTGCGATTGAGAAGGGTTTTGGAATAGAGATCTAGTGGTTTATTATTGATGAGAATTTTGGGTCCTACACTAGTAAGTTTTAGCTACTTGGGCATCTACATTTCTTAAATTTATGATTAAAATTTTACCAAATAATTTCGGGTTTCGTTCTGAATGTGGATTACTTAAGTGGGGCTTTCTTCACTATCATTCCTTCTGTTTAAGTTTTCAAGTAACTTGTGAGTTATGTTTGTTTAACTTGGGAAAAAGATGATCATTTTGAGCTTCTTTTAGTGTTGTTCTTCTTAATGTCCAGAATCGGCATTTGGCTTGAGTAATCAGTGTTGGAAAGGATCTGTGGGCGTCTGCAATTACGATTGGGTAATGAAGAGGGCATAGAAGATATAGAAGAACAGCAGTTGAAAAAATAAAATGAAATCTGAAACGCCTCTTGATTATGCTGTATTCCAGTTGTCGCCAAAGCGGTCACGGTGAGAACAAAAATCCCAGGTGTTTTAAGTTCTTATGTTACTCTGATGATGCCGTTTATAGACGCTATCATGTAATCCTTTTCTTTCTTGCAGATGTGAATTGTTGGTCTCCAGAGATGGACACACTGAGAAACTTGCATCAGGGTCGGTTAAGCCATTTGTGACTCATTTAAAGGTTGCAGAAGAGCAGGTTGCACTTGCGGTTCAATCAATTAAACTCGAAATTGAGAAGTCTAGAAATACTGAGACTTGGTTCACAAAAGGAACGCTTGAAAGGTTTACAACATTTCCAATTCCATCAGAATTGCCTATTATGTGGCACTGTTCTGGTTTTTATTTTTTAAGCAACTTGGTTTGCCCCATTAATTTTCAGGTTTGTGCGCTTTGTTAGTACACCAGAGGTCTTGGAACTGGTCAATACGTTTGATGCAGAAATGTCTCAGTTGGAGGCTGTTCAAAAAATATATTCTCAGGTGATTGTTGTCAGTTTGTCTTGTTTAAATATTTATAGTCACTTGCTCCCTTTTTTTTATCCTGGGGCTGAACCTAAAACTTTTTGTATCAGGGAATGGGAGAACAACCACCAGGAGGATTGGGTATGCTATATTTCTTTTTATTCAGATTTAACTAGTTGATTTCTCCTTTTGACTTTAGTTTTAAAAATGAAAGAAAAAAAGGCATTTCAATATGACTTCCATGCTGTAAAATGCAAAGTCTAGCTTTTCCTGGGATGCTCAGCTGAATATATGAGAAAAAAATATGACAAAAGTAACAATAGGTCGAGAGGCAAGCCGGATAAGTTTTCTTTTGACATGCTATGCAACCAATAATTGCAATCCTCATGTAACATCTTTCTGCTTGAACGCATGAGAAAGGAAAAGAATATGCCGAACACAAATTTTTGGTAGTGGAGGAACACAAGTTGTTTGTCAATTTGCCATTAATGTTTTTCTTACTGGATGAAATCATGGGCGAGTGATGTGCTATTGCTATGGGTTTCAGAATTGATGAAAAGGGGTTTGGAGCTGCTAAGGTTCCTGTTGAAAATGGTGTCAAATGGCTTTTAATGTAACTTTGAATATGTTCCCTTCTTGAAGATTGGCGTGTGGTCACAAAAAGCGAAGTAGTTACATTGGATTTTTGCGGATATACGAGGACTTTGAGTTTGCGGTCAGATCCGACAGTTTTCTGTGATGTTTTTCAGAAATGTCCAGTAGAGAAAAAGCAGTCCAACATTTAGGTTTCATGATTCGGTCCACGAGTTTTCCCTGACTGGAATGTAATACCTACTAGCAAACAAAGGAAATAACTGATCTTAGAAATGTATTATTTTTTACCCATCATGGTCATGGGTTGAAAACAGGGAGCATCCGTGTTGGGTTTTTTGGTTTGAAACTAATTGCTGGGTGGCTTATGGGGTGGCAATTAAGGTTTTTCAAAGGGATACAAAATAATATTGGAGTCTTGATTACAGACACTTGGAAATTTGGCAAATGCTTTTGCAGCAAAACTTCATTTGATGAGCTTGAGACATAACATTAGTGTCATAATGAGCATTAATATGATGCGTGATCCTTGAATTTCTTGGTCATGGTCCTCTTTGCTGCTGCTCAATTATATGTTGTGAACTTTTGGAGCGGTTGGTCTTGATTTTTCTTGTTTTAGAAAATCTTTTGTGGTGGTTTATAAGTAAGTTTCAGTTTGTTTGGAGACTATTGGTAAGCGTTTGGGTAGCCCATAAAGATTTAAGTAGGTGTTGGGTGCTGTAACACAAAGTTTCTTGTCGTGTCTGGAGTCTGGTTTTTGAGTATTTATTTTACTTGATTTGTTGCTTAAAAGATCCTGCTTCTCTCTGATAACTCCTTTAACTTTTTTTGTTTATAGAATTCATGTGAAACTGAAATTAGATTGTCAAATTATTGAAACGGTCAAGGCTGTGAGAATTGTTTACATGCTTTGCTTAACGATATATTTTTGAACATGCTTTACTTAACGATATATTCTAGAATGTTATTCTAGATATCTTTGTTGTAGAATTTGGCATTGGGAAAATAGTCGTTCAGGCGTTTGCTATACTTAAAATCAGCTATATAAAAAAGATTTGGATGGCCAAAATAACAAACAAAAAGATCTCTTGATTCTTGGCATATACTAGTAGATGGCTACTAAATTTATAGTTGTTCTCAGTAAAATACTTTTTTGAGCTATCTTAAGGGACTTGCAAACTTTTTATTTGTTTGGCTATTACGCTCATTCTAGGTTGGATGTTTGTGATGAGATTTTCATAAGATTGATGCTTGACTTTGTAAGAAAGATAACGAGACTTTATATGTTTTACCTCAGGAGGGGACGGAGCAGCAATCACAGCAGCTGCAGATGCGAAGAAGTAATAGTCTTCCTGCATTTTAATTTTTCAGATTGTTGATTGTTCTCGAGACTTCCCCTTTTCGGGGCTTCGTTTCTCCGTCTGCTCTCTCTTTAAAAGTTACTTCTCATATTCTTTTCCACTCTAATAGTCTAATTTATCATTCACGCAGGAAGGATTTTTTGATAGCTATTGATGGACAGCTCGGTGCAGTTAGGCAGGACTTAACCACAGCTTATGCTCGTGCATCTGCTGCTGGCTTCAATCCCGCTACCATCTCTGATCTTCAAGTCTTTGCAGATCGATTTGGTGCCCATCGCTTGAAGTAAGAGCTCTATCGAATCCCACTTCACGCAAATCTTAAATTTAAGCCCCCTACCCTCATTTCTTACCATTTTCCGTAGGTTTGCACATTCGTATGCATATCTATTATGTGTTTTTCCATGTGCTAGTCGGCATGCGCTCGTGTGTAGATACCTTAGTATTTCTACTTGGGAAGGATTGGTTGATCTAATTAAATAGCAATGGCTAGGAAACCCTTTCTGATGAACGGTTATTGTGAACCGTTGCTCCATCATAGATGCAATAGTTTATCGATTTAACCCACGTCGTCTACACATTAGCTAATGGGCCAACTAAGATTTAGACATGTTGCAGATCTTAAGATGCATTACCTTCTTGAAAATGCGTGATTTGTGTCAATATACAAATCTGAGAGACTTATTCGACAGATTGATAGTGATGAAAGAGTGCTATGAAATTTGTGTTACGTTGTGCTATAGTTTTCAACACCAATTGGAAAGATCCCTGTAAAAATAAGCAAAGGCTCATATGAGTGTCCCATGTATCATTTTTTTCAAAGTGGGATTCAAGTAAGTTTCTTTATTTATTTATTTTTCAATCTTGCCCTATGTTAGGCCTGATATTCTGAAGCTTGGGCTTGATTAATAATGGTGGGACCCGAGGGCGTATTGAGTATTGATGGCTGCGTGGCCCAAGTCTAAAAAGTAATAGGTTTATAAGGAGGAAAAAAGGGGGGAAAATTGGGTAAATAGATAGTTTTTCAACCCTTGCTAAAATAAACGGTCAAAAAGTTTTTTATTTTTATTTTTATTTAATTTATTTTTAAGGAAAAATGACTGTCAATCATGGTCAATCAATGATATGTGAAAAAAACATATTAATAGGGATTTGTTGGTAAATCACCTTTTTGTAAGAAGTTTTTTAATGACCTTTTCGTAAATTAGGAAAATGACCGTTTTTAAAAATATGGTTAACTAGTCAATTATTGATTGACAATAGTTAATTAGTGAATGACTAATATTAATATGTATTTTTAATTGATTGACTATGGTTAATCACTGATTGACTTGTGGTCGATTATTGATGGATGTGCGGTCAATTGACGTGTTGCCAATCACTGATTGACTGTGGTGAATCATTGATTAACAGCTAATTTGTTAAATAAAAAAAAATTCAATAATTTATTTTAGTAAGTGTTCAAAATCTGCCTATTTATCTAATTTCTCCATATTAATGTTAGTCTAGATCGACCATGATAAATCAATCAATCAATTTTAAAAAACGTTTATTTTATTAATTTTACAAAACTTCAAACATTTATTAAAAATTTTCTTAAAAAAAGATTGTTTATTCACTTGTGAAGAGAGAGAGAGAGAGAAAGAGAGAAAATATGAAAGCCAAGATTACCTATCAAAATACTGCAGGTACGGCGGTTGAAGTGGTCCTTTCCTTGTAGTTCACAATACTTTTCAACTTAATATTTGGTTTTCATTTCCTTTGATATTGTCCTTAATTTGTTTTTAGTTTTTATTTGTTTCCAATTTATTTATGCAGCGAGGCTTGCACCAAATTTACATCACTTTGTCAAAGAAGACTAGACCTGATCAACCAATGGAAGCCAAGTGTCGACGACGGAGCCGTCAGATCATCTTATGGATCTGACATGTCCATCGACGACCCCACAGAGGACTTATCTGGACCCCACCTCAGGCCCCAAAACAAGCGTGAGCATCAGCCGGACCACCAATCACAAATTCACCTCGACCAATCAAGATCATCCACTTGTCAGCAGCCCAAGCCCCTCACGCCCACCTCCTTTCCTACGCTACGCAACGTGAACGGAAAAAATGATGTGAAGGAAGAAGAGACCCCCAACGAAGCTTCAGAGAAGGAGAAGAAGGAGGATCCTCTGACCGGGTCATCTTCTTCCACTCCAGCGGGTCCACCCTCCCGGCGGCTCAGTGTCCAGGATCGCATCAACCTTTTCGAGAACAAGCAGAAGGAGCAATCTAGCGCTGGCAGTGGTGGCAAACCTGTTGTTGCCAAGTCCGTGGAGCTCAGGAGGCTCTCCTCGGATGTGTCGTCAGCGCCTGCCGGGGTCGAGAAGGCTGTTCTGCGAAGATGGAGCGGTGCGAGCGATATGAGTATCGATTTGAGCGCTGAGAAGAAGGATATAGAGAGCCCCTTGTGTACACCCTCTTCTGTTTCTTTAGCTTCTCAGGCCAAGTCTAATAACATAATAGTGGGTGGCTCCGAGGGTAAGGATCAGAAGAGATTGAATGATTCAAACTTTTCATCTAAAGCTGAGCCCAGGAGTGGTTCTATACGGGTTGGTGACGGTGGCTTGAAAGATCAAGCTGAGGGGCAGGCCCAGGTTGCGATTTCTTCTGGGAAAGAGGAGGAGTCAGCATCAAAGGTGTGGAACAATTGGAAGGAGCATGCGGCTTTGCAGACCCAATTCAAGTTTTCCACTTCAAGAGCACCAGAACAGGTTAGCCGAAATGATCTTAAGGTTTCTCAGGAGGAGAAAAAGTCTTTGAATAGCAAAATTAGAAGTGGTGGGTTTAAAGATCAAGCAAGTTCTGCAACTCAATCCAGAGGTTTTCCAGATAAGGTAGAGGTCACTGGAGCTAAATTTCTGGCTACGAAAACCGGAATTTTTGCAAGCAAGGCTGGAGATGTTTCACGGGATGGTGGATTTGTGAATAAAGGGGAGGATTTCGAACAAGTTGATCAGCCAGTAACTCAATCACGTTCTTGGAGTTTTCAGAGTCATTCCCAATCTTCATCAGGGCAGTTTGAATTTGGTGGTGGACAAAAACTAAAGGAAACCTCCTCAGCTCAGTCCCAACTGGTCGAGGCTGATCAGCTGCCTCCTCATCCTCAATGGAGATCCTTTACAGGAATACTTGACGGGGGTGAAGCTGACTTAGCATCATCTGGTAAGCAGCAATTAAAAGCAGAAGATTCTGGAGTCCTGAAAATGAAATTCCAGAAGCCGGTTTTCTTCGGGTCGTGAGCAGATTAAGAAGTCACAAGTCAGGAGGGATGAAAGTAATGTGTCAAATGAAGATAGCAAGCCCGATTGTAATGTTAAAAAGGTCTCAGCAAATCAAGAGAGCTTAACTACAATGTCAAAGCCGCCAGTTGAGCAGGTTCAGAGAACAAGACAAACAAAGGGAAACCAGGAGCTCAATGATGAGCTCAAGATGAAGGCAAATGAACTTGAAAAGCTTTTTGCAGAGCATAAGCTTCGGGTTCCCGGAGATCAGTCTAGTTCGGCTCGGAGAAATAAACCGGCAGACACGCAGGTTGAAGGGGGAGTAAGTTCACAGTACAAAAAACCAGCACCAGAAGAAATTGCTTCTTCACAATTACCTGAAAAGAGCTTGGTGATGGAATCACTTAGTGGATCTAGTAACACGACAAACTTCAGTACTCCTCCGCTGAAAAAGATGGCAGGTAACCAGGATTCTGGTGATGCTTTGAGGCAGAATTTCTCTGAGCTCGGTTTTTCAGACGACTCTAGGGGAAAATTTTATGAGAGATACATGCAAAAAAGGGATGCTAAACTAAGGGAAGAATGGGGTTCTAATAGGGCAGAGAAGGAAGCTAAGTTCAAGGCCATGCAGGAAAACCTTGAGCGAAGTAGAGCTGAGTTGAAGGCCAAGTTTTCAGGGTCAGCTGACAAACAAGACTCTGCATCTAATGCTCGTTGGCGTGCAGAGAAACTCAGATCTTTCAATTTACGTTCTGGTATAAAGAGGCAGCAGGTATTACTACTTCCGTTCGAGGAAAATTGAGCCAAAACTGATCGCTAGTAGAATTACACACACACTCTCTCTCTCTCTCTCTCTTTCTTTCCCCCTTTAGAGTTTGGAATTCTCCAGATATATTAGCCCCTGGTTTGTAGTTGCATCTAACTATATCAAGTTTTCCTCTCGATTACAGTCAATTGATTCAGTTGCAAGCGAAGAGGATGAAGATCTTTCTGAATTTCCGGGACAGAAGTTTTATTCACAAGATAGATTTCTTAGTGAGGCATCTTCGGGAGATGGAACTTCTAGACCCACTCAAAACAAGAAACTTTTGCCTAACAGAAATTTGTCTTCATCCACACCTCGGACCACAGCGGCACCAGCTCCAAGGTCATCAACCAAACTCTCGAACTCCAATTCAGGGAGGCGAAGAGCACAATCAGAAAATCCTCTGGCACAGTCAGTTCCAAACTTCTCTGATTTCAGAAAAGAAAACACAAAGCCCACTTCTGGAGTCAGCAAAACAGCTTCGCGCTCACAGGTACGAAGCTATGCCCGCAGCAAGAGTACTAGTGAAGATGCACCAAATGTCAAGGAAGAGAAGTCACGGCGAGCTCATTCCTTGAGGAAAAGCTCAGCTAATCCTGCCGAGTTTACGGATTTGTCTACTTTGAGCTCCGAAGGTGTTGTTTTGGCACCACTGAGACATGATAAAGAACAAACCGAGCATAGTCTAGATGAAACGTTCCCAAAAAACACGGAGACAAAGTCTTTCCTTAGGAAGGGTAATGGCATAGGTCCAGGTTCTGGAGCTAGTATTGCAAAGTTGAAAGCTTCTGTGGCATTGGAGACTTTGCAAAATGAAGAATTTGATGAATCGGGCTTCGAGGAAGATGAATTTGTGGATGCGGCTAAAGAAGAAGAAGAGGAAGAACTCGAAGCTATGGCAGATGAAGATTGTGCTAACATGGATAATGGAAAATCAAGGCTGAGTCATGAGTCTGAAAAATCTGGAAACTCTGTGTCTGACAATGGCGATTCCACAAGATATCTTTCTCAAGTGGATCCTGCTTCAGTTGCTGAATTACCTGCGGCCATGCCTTCAACATTTGATGCCGTAGGTGCTCTCCTAGACTCACCGGGAGAAAGCCCTGTGTCGTGGAATTCCCGCATTCACCATCCGTTTTCTTACCCACATGAGGCCTCGGATATTGATGCTTTCGTGGACTCTCCAATTGGGAGCCCTGCTTCTTGGAATTCTCACGGTCTTACCCAAACGGATGCTGATGCAGCTAGGATGAGGAAAAAATGGGGTAGTGCACAGAAGCCTATTCTTGCTTCTAATTCGTCCCATAATCAGTCCCGCAAGGACATGACTAAAGGATTTAAGCGGTTATTAAAGTTTGGAAGAAAGAATCGTGGGACTGAGAGTTTGGTTGACTGGATCTCTGCTACAACTTCTGAAGGAGATGATGATACAGAAGATGGGAGAGATCCTGCCAATCGCTCATCAGAAGACTTGAGGAAGTCAAGAATGGGATTCTTTCAGGGGCCGTCTGACGACAGCTTCAATGAAAGCGAGTTCAGTGAACACGGTAATCTTAACTTTCCCAATTGTTCGATTATTTCATTCACAGCTTTAAAGTATTTTTTAGTTGTTCTCAATTAACTTAGTGGTCATCTTTTCTGTCAGTTATGATTTGTTACCTTGCTTGAGATGTTTAATCATCTAAACGGCCATCTTTTCCTACAGTTCAATTGTTGCAAAGCTCTATCCCAGCACCTCCGGTAAATTTCAGACTAAGGGATGATCATATGTCGGGAAGCTCGTTGAAAGGTAACTTTTTAGTTTATCTTGAATCATTTTTTTCCCTAGTAATTTTGGCTAAATAAAAAAAGGGTAACTAACAAAGTCAAACTCTCACATACTTGTCCTAGTTGTGTTAGAATCATCTTAGCAAGACGTGAAAGGATTTTATTTTCATTTAATTTTTCTTCTTCCAGTGCCTAGTATAAGTTTTGACAGTAAATGATCAATCTAACGTTTCAGCTCCGCGGTCCTTCTTTTCGCTCTCCTCATTCCGAAGCAAGGGAGGTGACTCAAAGTTCAGATAATTACCATTAAAAAAGTAGCAACTGCTTGGGATTATCTTCAACATAGGGTGTAAAGGATGATATATATGTATCGAAAGCTTGTGGGGTAGGCATGACACGGCCATCCATCGGTGTAGGATCTTCTACCTCGATGGGTTTAATGTATATCTTGTTGGATTCCCGAGGCCTTCCTCACCATTTTAGTTAGTCATATATCTAATAGTTGGTGTTGAGATATGGTGTATATTTTTCTGAACGATGAGTCGCTTATTGGCGTAATGTAATTGTGATTTTTGGTAGTTCAAAGGCATTCTTTTCTTCTTCGTCTTCTCTCTCTAGTCCTGTCCTGTGTGATGTATATCTGACTCTCTCAGTTTAAAAAAAAAAAAAAAAAAAAAAATCAGCATTGTTGACATTTTAAGAATGAGTGATGTTCTCATGCGGAATAATAGATTGTAAAACTAAGAACTATTTCAATGTTTCCATTGCATTTTGCTATTTCAATAGCAGCGATTTTGCTTCGTTTCCACTTGCCCCAACTAGTTTCCGTGTTGCCGTTAGAAAGACTGATAGGTATCTATGAACATTCAATTGCCAGCGTCCGGAACTTAGGTTCAAACAAAAAATTCAAATTTTTGTGAGAAAATATTGTGGAGTAAAAGGATTGAATTATGGGTGTGCACAGAGCAAGTTATTAGACACTGCAATGACGTATCTTAAATAGAGAATGATCAGAAAAGGGAAACAAAAGTAATGCATTTATGAGTAATACAGGTTGGCAGCACCAAGTTGTTTCAACTGTTGGTTTGTTGGTTGTAATTGTCATTTTTGGATTACACAGAATGGTTGTATAGTTTTGGTGATTATTTGATTTGTATTTTCTGGTTTTTCCGGTTCATGTGTCTCATTTGCCACAAGAAGGACGGCCGTACGCAGTCAAATATGTGCAAATTTTTAATGCTAAAGGGCTTCACCGGTATTTAACAACATACACTAATAGAGTCGTGGGACTAAATTTATTAGTTTTATCGTTCAACAAAATTGATGCCCAAAGCGTTTTGTCGATTACAAGGCTCATAGGGCTGCCGGATTGTCACTAAAATATTGATTGCTTTTGCGAAAAGCATTTGGGTTGACCATTGTGTTCTGCCTTAAAAGTACAAAAAGACCATTTGATATTAAACAATCAGTTATTAAATTGATTCACCAAAAAAATCAGTTACAAAATTGGACATTCAATTTTCAAGCCATAAACTACAAATATGTTCCTTCCTTTGTCCTTGGACTTTGTCCTTGGATCTTTCTTTTCTTTTTTTTTTTTAGTCGAAATAATTTGTTACTTTGATTTGCAAAGGCTTTCTTGCTTCTTGTATGGTTCAGCTTAGAGAATGACGACTAAACTTATGACGCAACAAGTTTGATTCGATTATCTAAAGACAAATGGAGTAATATTGCTCGAGGTTTTTTATTTTTTAATTTGAAAACGCCTTCTTAAGAAGAAATCACTAGGGAAAAAAAAAAGATATTCAAACCTAAAATTCTGAAATCAAGTTGCTAAACTACACAAATTACAAACAACATTACTTATATATATATATATTAGCCGGCCTTATTGCCTGCATATATGAAAAGCTTAGAAGGATAAAATGTGATGAAGAAAAAGATGTAGTTTTGGCGTGTTCTAAATATGTACATCTGTTGTAATCAGAACAACATGCTTACAACAAAAATAAACACCAACCTTGTATAACATTGTATCAGAGCAAGATTTTATAGGCGACAGTGGGTTTGAACCTCGACCCATTTGTATGATACGCGCTAAGCTAGCTAATCAAGTATAAGGCTTAGTTATGGATCATTGCCAGCCGCTAGCATCTCATCTTAACAAGGCTTAAAAAAATGGCGGATTGAGCAATGTTCTTTAACTCCTTAAGACCCAACATGCTTTGGGACAACTGATGGAAACAAAGTTGAACGTTTGTTCTCTTCCCTTTAACCTCTTATAGGCTAAAAGCCCTTTTCCTTCATCTCCTTCCTCTCTTTCCCACAACTCCCAACTTCCATTGTTCATTTCAATGGCTGACTCCTCCTTTGAGCTTCACCGCTCTTCTCCCGCTTCTAGCCACCGCCGACATCATCATCACCATCACCACCCGACCCCCGACACCTCAAACTACCCTTCAGCCTCTTTCACACAAATGAGCTCTCAGTACAGCCCAAGGAGAAGACGTCGCCGTCCGAGAGCTCCAGCAGCCACGCCTTTTGCCTCCGATCATGACGTGTCATGGCAGGGTGAGGTGTCATGGCAGTTTGAGCCCTCCGGGTGGCAAGAAGGCCGCAACTTGGGTGCAGTCCTGAGTCCCTGGACAACTGCTACTCCATCGGAAAGTAATCGTTTGGCCAGCGACTACCATCGTTCTCGCGCTAGTAATGCACGCTTTCGCACCTCTAACAATCCGTATCATGATGAGTACTCGGGCTATGGCGTCGTCAACCAGGAAAGGATTGAGCTCCAAAGCTTTGCTGCAAGAGAGAACGAGAGGTCTTTTCTTCGCGGGAAGTTTCATGCTCATCATGGCCTACCAAAGTCGGTTATCAAAGAGCCTTTGGCCAACAAAGACGAGCTTAGTTTAGTAGATTATGATATACCAGAAGAAGAACATCATCATAATGGACACGCTCATCATGGTTATAATGATGCGTGGCAATCAACTAGTCGTTTTGATGGCGGCGATGATCAGTTCCATCATGTGGATCGAGGTTCTGAGAGGGGCGAGGAGGAGGATGATGATGACGACGATGAAGATGAAGATGAAGAACCAGCAAAGTCGGTTGGGCTGTTCAGCTTGTTTAAGTATTCAACCAAGTGGGATTTGGTTCTTATTTTTTTGGGGTGTATAGGGGCTTTCATTAACGGAGGTTCTCTTCCGTGGTATTCTAATCTCTTCGGAGAGTTTGTCAATAAGATTGGTACTGATTATTCCCGCTCTGATGAAAACCAGATCATGAAAGATGTAGAGCAGGTACGTCATGGTTTTTATTTATTTATTTTTAATTTTTTAAGTTCGTGTTTAATGAGAAAGAAAATACTTTTGTTGGTCACATAGCGAAAGAGAGCAAGCGCTCCGTGACTCTCTCTTCCATCATTAGAGGTTCGATTTTCTGCGTCCGCACTTTGTCCTTTAAAATAGTGACATAGACCTCTAGGAAATGTTGAAGAGGGCGTGGACGGATCCCCTTTTTTGTTTCACCTGTGATCCTGATAGATTTCAAGAGTGATGTTGCATGTGAGCGTGGGAACACCACTAATCCACTTTTTTTTCTTTTTTTTTTTTTTATCCTCGGAGCAAAAAATCTGCCTTCTCACCCTATCACTTTTACCATTTTGTTAAGGAGTAAGCCATTGTTTCTTCATGTCGTTTCTGATTATTTATTTATTTTGAATAAGCCTGATTTTCGTTAATACAGTTTCGAATTTTGTTTTCAGGTATGTCAGCTTATGGCTGGACTAGCAGCAATAGTCTTGGTTGGAGCATATATGGGTATGTGGAAATTTTTCATTTTTCTTTATTTTTTATATTTAATGATTTCTTTTCTCGCTCTTTTTAGGCTTGAACATGTGAAAATACACATTGCATTCTTTCATACAATACCATGTGAGTGATTCTTCTGATAACTAAATTGGCAGAGATCACTTGTTGGAGATTGGTTGGGGAAAGATCAGCTCAAAGAATAAGAACCGAGTACCTTAGAGCAGTTTTACGACAAGACGTTGGCTTCTTCGATACGCAAATCAGTACCGGTGATATAATGCATGGAATTTCAAGTGACGTTGCTCAAATCCAAGAAGTTATGGGAGAGAAGGTTTAGTCACTACCCTTTCACCATTTCTAAATCATGTCCCAAAATTGGCTCTCTTTTAATTTTGGCCTAAACTACATCGGTCGCGTTTTATAAGCAATGATGCATTCGGGATCTTCTAAATGCAGATGGCACATTTCATTCACCATGTATTTACCTTTATCTGTGGATACATAGTCGGGTTTCGAAGGTCGTGGAAAGTGTCCCTAGTAGTCTTCTCCGTCACCCCCTTGATGATGTTCTGCGGTATCGCTTACAAGGCCGTTTATGTTGGCCTAACATCAAAAGAAGAGGTAGAATTTCATACAAGGAACAAACATATTAAAATCTCAATCATGTTTTTCTCCAAATATTGTCCTCATTTTTTTTTGTTTTTTTGTTTTCATTTGCTGTTTTTGTTCTCTTCAAGGCTTCATATAGAAGAGCCGGTAGTGTAGCAGAACAGGCTATCAGTTCAATCAGGACTGTATTCTCATTTGTAGCAGAGAACCATTTGGCTGCTAGATATACTGAATTATTAGCGAAATCTGTCCCGTTCGGAGCAAAGATAGGATTTGCTAAAGGTGCAGGCATGGGAGTTATCTATTTGGTTACTTATTCAACATGGGCTTTGGCTTTTTGGTATGGCGGTATTTTGGTTGCTAAAAAAGAAATAACCGGAGGCGATGCCATCGCTTGCTTCTTTGGTGTCAACGTAGGAGGAAGGTAAATAACATCAATCTTGAGAAATCATCTTCTGTTAAAAAGTACACCATTAAGAGTTTAATAACCTTCCTTGTAGTTGCCTAAAAAGGCACCGAATTCACTTTCCAAAACATGTTTGCTACATGCAGGGGCTTGGCGTTGTCACTGTCGTACTTTGCACAGTTTGCGCAAGGTACTGTGGCGGCGAGCCGGGTTTTTGAAGTTATAGAGAGAGTTCCTGAGATAGATCCATACAGTCCAGTGGGAAGAGCCCTCTCCAACGTTCGAGGAAGGATCGACTTCAAAGGCGTTTTCTTTTCGTACCCAGCACGCCCCGATGCTCAAATTCTCAATTGCCTTAACCTGGCGATCCCTGCTTCCAAGACTTTTGCATTGGTTGGTGCCAGTGGAGGTGGCAAGTCTACCATTTTTGCTCTCATTGAGCGGTTCTATGACCCTAACAACGGTAAGCTTATTTTCATTCTCCGGCCCGATACCGTTTTCTAGACCAGAAAAGAACAGAATTATGTGGCGGAATAGTATGTTCGAGAACTGAAGTGCTTTGAAATGCAAATGCAATGGCAGGTGTAATCACCCTGGATGGTCGTGACTTGAAGACACTGCAAGTAAAGTGGCTAAGAGATCAGATAGGCATGGTTGGGCAAGAACCGGTTCTCTTTGGCACAACCATACTGGAAAATGTAATGATGGGAAAGGAGAACGCTACCGAGAAAGACGCTTTTGCTGCCTGCGTAGCCGCCAATGCTCATAGCTTCATTTCGAGCCTTCCACAAGGCTATGACACACAGGTTCCAAAACACATTCTTAATTCTTCTCATAGTAATATCTCTCTTCTTCTTCTTTTTTTTTCTTTCTTTCTTTTTTTTTCCTTTACTAGAAATACACATTTGTTGCAGCTTGGAGATAGGGGAACCCAGCTCTCGGGTGGTCAGAAGCAACGAATAGCATTGGCTAGAGCCATGATCAAAAACCCCAAAATCCTACTCTTAGACGAACCTACCAGCGCTCTCGACCCCGAGTCTGAGTCTGTTGTCCAACAAGCCATTGACAAGATTTCCTCTGGCAGAACAACCATTGTCATTGCTCATAGACTAGCAACGGTGAGAAACTCCGACACCATTGCTGTTCTTGACCGTGGATCCGTCATCGAGATCGGCAGCCACCACCAGCTGATGGAGAAATGCGGAGCCTACTATAACCTCATCAAGCTTGCTTCTGAGGCAGTGTCAAAAACCTCAACACAAAAAGCACAAAAAGATCCAGTAGAGGTTGTTCATTCGTCTACTTATGAGAGAGATCAAGCACATGATGTGTCAAGATCAAAGTACACGAATGACATATCGAGGTCAAGGTACGTCAAGTCAACCCAGGAGGAAAAACAAGCTGATGATGAAGAAAAACAAAAGGTCGCAAAAGTAAGAAAGTTTAAGCTTTCAGAGATATGGAAGTTACAAAGACCCGAGCATGCAATTCTATTGTTGGGATTCATCTTGGGAATGCATGCAGGTGCAATTTTATCGGCTTTCCCTTTAGTTCTTGGCCAAGCCCTCGAATTCTACTTTAAGGACAGTTCCGAGATCAAGAAACAAGTTGGGAAGCTTTGTCTGGTGATTGTTGGGCTTGGTGTCGGGTGTATACTCTCCATGACCGGACAACAAGGTTTTTGTGGTTGGGCCGGAACAAAGCTCACTATGAGGGTCAGAAACCTCTTGTTCCAGTCTATATTGAGGCAAGAGCCCGGTTGGTTTGACTTTGAGGAGAACTCCACAGGAGTACTTGTGTCTAGGCTGTCCATTGATTGCATAAGCTTTCGATCAGTCCTTGGTGATCGGTTTTCGGTTTTGTTGATGGGGTTGAGCTCAGGTGTGGTTGCCCTTGTAGTGTGTTTCTTGACCGAGTGGAGATTGACCCTTTTGGCTGCTGCCCTTACGCCTTTTACCCTCGGCGCAAGTTACGTAAGTTTGATCATAAATATTGGACCAAGACTTGACAACAATGCGTACGCCAAAGCTAGCAATATTGCTTCTGGGGGCAGTGTCGAACATAAGGACAGTCACAACATTTTCAGCTCAAGAACAGATAGTCAAGTCCTTTGATCACGCTTTATCAGAGCCAAAGAGGAAATCGGTGAGGAGGTCGCAGATTCTAGGACTAACACTCGGATTCTCTCAAGGTGCAATGTATGGAGCTTACACCTTGACTCTTTGGTTTGGTGCACATCTCGTGAAGGAAAACAAAGCAAACTTCGGTGAGGTGTACAAGATTTTTCTCATTCTTGTTCTGAGCTCATTTTCAGTGGGACAATTAGCTGGTCTTGCACCAGACACTTCCATGGCTGCAACTGCAATCCCAGCAGTGTTTGATGTCATCAACCGCAGGCCGTTGATTGGCCATAATAGAGAAAAAGCTAGGAAGATTGAACGGTCGAAGCCATGGGACATTGAGCTCAGAAGGGTCACATTTGCTTACCCTGCTAGGCCTGAGGTGATTGTGTTGAGGGACTTCTATCTAAAGGTCAAAGGAGGTAGCATGGTGGCATTGGTTGGAGGAAGCGGGTCGGGTAAATCAACGGTGATATGGTTGATACAAAGGTTTTATGATCCAAACCAAGGGAAGGTGATGATTGGGGGTGTGGATTTGAGGGAGGTTGATGTGAAATGGCTGAGGAGGCAAACAGCTTTAGTGGGTCAAGAACCTGCATTGTTCTCTGGGAGTATAAGGGAGAATATTGCAATTGGGAACCGAAAAGCTTCATGGGCTGAGATTGAAGATGCTGCAAGGGAAGCTTACGTTCACAAGTTTGTCAGTGGCCTCCCTCAAGGCTATGAAACTCAGGTATGCGCTAAATTGTGCAAATTATCGACTCTTTCATCTATGTCTCCTGAACTTCAGGGTCATTCCACTTTGTCATCTAAACTTTAAAAACTCTACTTTTCCCCCCTTAAACTTTGAATCAGCCTCACTCAACCCCTTCCACTAGAATTTCAGTTAAAAATAAAGAGTTAAGTGTAGTCATGTGGTATTTTTCCGTTTATTTTAACAGAAATCTTAACAGAATGAGTTTAGTAAGATTATTACCCTTATTTTTTCATCTATTTTAACCAAAATTCGAGTCAAAGAGTGAGACAAATTCAAAGTTCAAGAGATAAAATGGAAGTTTTTAATGTTCATGGGCTAAAAAATGATCCAAAAATTCAGGGACATAGATAAGAATAATCTTAGTGTTAGAGCATCCTATAATTTTCATTTTGAGTATGAATGTTTCTTAATTGTTTGAGTTATAATAAGATTATGCTTATGATATAATATTGATACGATTAATTCTCGTAATGTAAACATGTTTATTTCTCACTCCTTTTTTTTTTTTTTTCCTATGATAGGTTGGAGAGAGTGGGGTCCAGCTTTCAGGTGGTCAGAAACAGAGGATAGCCATAGCAAGGGCCATACTGAAGAAATCAAGGGTACTACTTCTAGATGAAGCAAGCAGTGCATTAGACTTGGAATCAGAGAAGCATGTCCAAGATGCACTAAGAAAGGTTTCCAAGCGAGCCACGACCGTTGTCGTCGCCCACCGGCTTTCGACCATTAGACAGGCTGACATGATAGCAGTTGTGAGCAATGGCGTGGTCACCGAGTACGGAAGCCATGACACACTTATGGCTTCCCATCTCAATGGTGTGTATGCCAGCTTGGTTCGTGCTGAAACTGAAGCCAATGCATTTTCTTGATCATTATTTGTAGCCGTTGTAAAGTTGGCTCCCCGCTGAGCTTCCTTGTGGGGGAATCTTTGGCTTTTGCTTGTAGAGAAAGCAAGAGATCTTCTTTAATTTCATGATCATTTTCTCCACTTAGCCGTTGTTGAAAGCATACTATGCCCAAAAAAAGTACTTCAAGAAAATTTTAGATACTTTCTTTCGTGTCACACCCACATTGTATTTGTCTAGTACTTGCACTTATTACGATAATTATGATAACATTATGAATTATTAAGGTGACAGAGGTACAAAAAAAAAAAAAAAAAATTAAAAACTGTATTAATGTGAATAAAAAAAAAAAACTAATGTGGGCCTAGCCTAATACTGAAGGGAGGGTGAGATGTCTTATCTACAAGCTTCAGAAGGTGAATTTCCGATTAAAAAAGCCAGCTTTTGTTTATGTTAAAATATTTGGTGAACTTTTCAATTCTTATTTAGAGAGTGATGGCTCAAGTTTATCCAAAAATGGGATCGGCTTATTAATCAAAATACTAGTACCAATGATAATGATTATGACAACAAAAAAGAGATGAAAAGTAGGAACGCAATACTTCATGAATTGTGTTGCAAACATAACCTAACAAGTAATTTCATATCTGATTCCATTATAAGGTATAGAGTTTGAATCTCACTCTAAATTCAAAGAATATATATATATATATATATTATTAATTTCTTGTATAGTATATGTTTCACGTGAACAGAAATTTGGTCAAGTAGGGACTATTTTAATGGAATAATTTAATCTGCCACTGCTCTTATACCTTTCTGAATAGCTCCACTTCCTCTAACTGAAAAAGAAAAAGACCCACAACCAAACTTAAATGCCATTAGAAAGGTGAACCAAATTCTTTAATTTCACATCACACAAAAACTGCAAAAATATTGCTACAGGACATTTTTTTTTTTTTTTTTTTTTTAACCTCTTGGCTTTGCTTTAAAGCCAAGAGAAGCTGATGTTTACGTGCCTAGCATGCAAAGTTAATAGTTATGGTTAAGCCAATGGTGTAGAGGCTAAAGATTGTTCATCATCTCAATACGTGCTTCGATATCCTTTCGTTTGCTTCAGAAGAACTCCTTTGAATTTCTCTTGGATCTTTAAGCTCCCTCTTTTTCAGGTATCATCATATTTCTGTTTGGTGTCAACAGATTTGGTTTTTCTGTTGATTATGCATGTTTCTAAAGACGAAAATCATGTTTCTAACGCATCGATCGGGAAACTTTTTATGCAGATTTGGATAATTAGATAAGATAAAATATGGCATCCCTTACACCGGGAGTACTGCTAAAGCTCCTTCAGTGCATGAACTGCAATGTAAAGGTTCGCGGAGACTACCGGTCGGTCCTTTTGCAAGTGATTAGCATTGTGCCTGCCATAACTGGCTTAGAACTCTTTCCTGACCATGGCTTCTTCCTTAAAGTCTCGGATTCCTCTCATTCGACTTACGTCTCACTTTCAAAGGAGGACAACGAGCTTATATTGAACAACAAGTTGCAGCTTGGCCAATTCTTCTATGTTGATAGGGTGGAGGCAGGAAGGCCAGTTCCTATTCTTGTTGGGGTCAGACCGGTTCCTGGGCGACACGCTTTTGTGGGGAACCCCAAGGATTTGATGCAGATATTGGAACCATCAGAGAGCCCGGTTCAGGCTGATCATCATGAAGGAAATAATGGTTCGAAAACTAAAGAGATAGCGGAAGTGAAAGAGGAAAACAGCAGACAAAAGATTGTCATCAAAGAGGAAAAGGCGATTGTTGCATCGAGGTACATGCAAAGTGTTACCTCATCCAATTCAAAAGCTGGCGGGCAAGAGAGCAATGGACCAGTTCGGAAGAGCAATGACAATGAGAGTGGTGGTAGAAAGACCGGCTTCGTAAAAGGAAAGCAGCATGAGCTTAACGGTCAGGTACGCTTCTTGCTAATAAGACATTCCTCTTTCAAAGTGTAAAAGTAATTCTAGGACTATGACAGAAATGCTGCAATGAATTCAGGCACACCCAGTGACTTCTTCCAGAAATCGACCCGATCATTCACTCTCATCAAGGCCAGAGTTCTCGGTACCTAGCACCAAAGAGACTGTTTTATCTTCTAAGAGCACTTTTGTCAAACGCATGTCAAGTAAGCAGGAAAATATGAACTTGAACTTATCATCAAACACCAAAGAAAGACATATTTCGCCAGAGGCGCTTCTCTGGTCTTCTTTGCCTGCTAACCTTCTAAAGCCCGGAAAGGTACTTTTCCTAGTTTACATTTTGCACGATTGTGGGAGTTACTGTTTCATTAATCAATTGATACTGAGTTCTGAACCAATCTTCTTTCATTTGTTTTACAGACATATCATGATCAAATTTTCAAAGCATTTATTAACTAGCAATTAAAGAATCATTTCGATTCCTGCAAAACGTGAAAAGCTCTTCAATGTATTAAAATGATGTTAGACTCAACAATTTGAACATTAAGAATGCCGTAATTCTCGCATCAATGATAATCATTGCATTATGATACTTATTTTGCATCTTTTATCGTACTCTTACAAGGGAATGCTTAGAAGGAGGAATTTAGCTTCTCTGGTCGCGACAGAAGCTCAGAAAGAGGCATCCCGAGCTGCAAATCTCGTCAAGTGCCTCAGGTAATTATTTAGGCAGACAAAAGAATGCTTGTAAAGAGATTCCATTGCAGTTTATAATTCCATCAAGTTAGACTACTATTTTTTTTCTTCTTTCCTTTTGCACCAAGTAATCGAATTCAATTTGCCCTCTTAGCTTTTATTCAAAGTTTCATATGTTTGTAACTTTTCAGTATGTTTGCTGATCTATGCTCGTCTGCCTCACCGGAGAATCCACACCTCTCGTTCACCACATTCTTCACACTTAACCAGATCATTGATCAATCAAACGAAACCAATCCTTCGAAGAATAAATCATTTCCTTTAACTACAATCTCTTCCCCTCCAAATGTTGAAAAACCCATCAAGAAGACGGGTTCAATTCATGGTAAAAGTACATTGAAGGCAGGGAAGACTCCTGTGGAGGGTAAGTGGAAGTGAGAAACTCGAATGGGCTAAGGGCGATGGTGCAAAAGAGATCAAAGAACTGAGAGAACTTCTCTTGAGCGAAACAAGATCTTGGTTTCTGAAGTTCTTGGAGGCAGCTTTGGATGTCGGCTTTCGCCTGAATAGCCAGGAGAGGAAAGGTGGTAAGAATAGCTCGGGACGGCGAACTGAGCCTGACAACCACATTGCCATCACATTATCACAGCTTAAGAGTGCAAACGAGTGGTTGGACAAACTTAAAAGCAACTCAAGCTCAGAGAATGACGAATTTTCAGAGACTGTCGATCGGTTGAAGCAAAAAATATATTCTTGTTTGCTTAATCATGTGGAGTCTGCTGCATCCGCCCTCGAGAACAGATCTGATCGTGGTTGACTGAGCAAAATGGAATATCTTTCTGAAACTTTTCTTCTTCCGATATTTATGAATAAGTTATCACCCTTAACGTGATACTAATTACTTGTAAAGCCTGATTTGAGATGGACATACTTGTCTAATACATTCGACAAGTATAACTTATTCGTGCATTGATTGCATATACGAATAATAAAGTTAATCTAAGGTCCTTATCTATGTAACTGGTGAGATTTTGTACCATGTTCTTTGTTTGATCGCTGCAGCAATGTAATAATCATGTTGGAAAAAGATACAGCCTCTAAAAAATAGCAGTCCTACCAATACTGTGAGAGGTGGAACTTTGCAATACCTGTTATATATATACAGATATTGACACTAATACCTGTTTATATTGCTTATCCCTGTCACCCTTTTATGCTGCTTAGTCACTCACCCTTTTGTTAGTTTCGGTTCTGCAAAAAAAAAAAAAAAAAAAAAAAAAGGAAGAGAGAAGTCAATCACCGGTGAAAAGGGAAACAAATTTTTGAACTTCAAATAGCACGGTTAAAAATAGTTTGATGCAGTTATAATGATTTGTAAGGGAGATTATGTTAAAAGTAATCAGTATTTATATGGGTCACTTATGCAGCTCAAGGCTGGCTGATAAGCTTGACATGGAAGTTGGAACCCACCTATACGTTGGCAATCATTTTGTTGGTGGGAGGGTGGTCGGTCTCGCGGGCTTGCCTGTAAAACAAGCATGTTTTTTGTTGTTGTTTTAGCAAAAACAATTGGCTCTGGTGGACCAACAGATTAAAAAAAAAAAAAAAAGTAATTAAAAGAAAGGGGAATCTTCCTTAAACAAATTACATTCTTTAGACAGAGGTATGGGCTAAGAACAATCTCATCTTAATATGAGCATAAACTGTCAATTACATAATTGGAAATGAAGTAAAACTAGACTCGCACAAAAAGTACAAAAATCGGTTCTACTTAGCCCTTTCATCGACTAACCTGCTTTCACGCATAACTAGAAAATAGTACTAAGAACAAGACATGGATTCAATACTGTCTGAAAGTAAGATTCAGCCGGCCGGGTCGGAGATTTGTTTCCTCCAGTAGGGACTTCGGAGCAGTGTCTGTCTGGATAGCAGTTACACCATGAAAAACTTTTCTAGAGTTTCCACCAAATATTAATACATCTCCTGATTCCAGCAAAACATCCTTCGCCTGGTCGGCATCCCTTTCATCACCATACAAAAATTTTGCGGTATCTCCAATGGAAAAGGAGACAACAGGTAATCCTTTATCTATACTGTCATGACTTTCATCACGATCCTGTACAGGAGGAGAGGTCATGAGATGCATCAGAATTGTATGAACATTCATGTAAATAACTGAAACAAGTGTTGATCAACCCTCTTCCTAAAACCTTCTCGGTTTCCTACTACTTTTTAAGAGCTGATACAGAGATCTCTGCCCAATGCTATTAATATATATACATATATGTGTGTGTGTGTGTGTGTGTGTGTGTCACAGCCAGGAAAAGTAAAGCAATTATGAAACATTTGGCCACCCTGATAACATGAATAAGAAAGTCTCACTACACACCTGATGAAGGCCTAGTCGCCCATCTGTAGAATAAAAGTTCACTATACAAATGTCTGGTCTCATCCGGGGAAGTATCTTTTCTGCATTACCAGCTTCCGGTTCTTTGCTTATAACGGAATGAGAATCCTGGATTGCTTTCTCAACCAAATTACATAACTCTTTGGGAATAGTGGGTGGTTTCGCACCATCAGTTGGCCGGTAGTCATCGTATTTGCTTGTCTGGGGATCCCAATTTTTACCAAGGCACATCATATTTAAATGCAGTTTTCCTCCTTCGCGGTAACCAGGTTGGTAGAAACCTCCAGAGCCTAATCCCAATTCACGGCATTGCTTCACTATTTTGATCTATAATAGCATTGAAGGATAGTAAAAATATAGATAACCACAAAATGATCATATACCAACCAAAGATCTACATACTCTGACACAAGCACTAATAAGAACACAATGAACAATCAACGCCAGCACAGATTTCGGCACCCTTTTATTTTTTATTCTTCAATTCTTCATCCAAAATCGTATATATATCTTCCGAAAAAATGAGCAGTGTGTGTGGGTGTGTGCGCACGTGCGTGTTGTGAGAAAGAGCGTAAAGCAGTACCTGATCACTTGGAGAAATGTAACTCTTGAGGATAACCATGCCAGGTCTTAACGGCCTTCCATCTAGACCTTCTGTGGTTCGTTTGTTTCGTACCGACTTTCTCTATTCTTTGCAAATAGAGAAGGTTTTAGCTTAATAATGCCGGTTTTGGGCGGGCATATATCAAAAGGAACAGAGGCTGCTGAGCTCTCAGAGTTGCCAGACATTCTGTCACTTGCCGGAGTCTTAAACCCAGTCTCATCCTCATCACTATGTTTCAAAGGCAGACTATTCTCAACTTGTTGGCCTGGAATATCTAACTTGTTAGGAGAATCATCCGTTAACTTCACGTTATCGCATTTCAATTCAGCGGAAATTTGCCCGATACGAGTTTTCTCTTCTTCCGTATGCAATGAAGAGCCTTGCGGAGAAGACAACGGAGGACTATTCTCAATCCCTTTGTGGGGTAAATCAGAAGCAATCACAGGATGAACTTCTTCTGAAACACCGGACATGGCGTCGGGTGAATTGGGACCTACCTGATGTTTTGGAACATACATCAATTTCTCTCTTCTTCCACGTGAAGACCCTCCTGGTGGCTGCAATAAGAATCATCAAGGATCGATAAGGTGTCTTGGCATTGTTATTAAACAAATAAAAAAGGTGATATTCCATCTGGGTTCTGAGTTTGGATTCGAGTTAGTGAGTTTTATGCAATGGAAACAGAATAATGAATTTAATAATTACTTGAATAATTCACAAAACAAAAAATCCATATTTTTGTCGTAAAGTAGCTAAATCCTAATTCCTGAACGCAATAAGAACTGATGAATCAAACCCATTACTCATGGTCTTACAAAATCCTAGGAAAAATTAAAAAAGGAAACATATTGGATAAACAAATAAATTAATTAATAAGAAAAAAATAAATTTACAGAATCAAAACGAGGGTGAAATTGAACGCCGGGGCCCATAAATTGTCGTCCACCTGAACGGCTCGGATTGCTTCGTGGGTTCCTCGTCCTCGTCCTCGTCCTCGACCTCGACCGCGATCCATGGTTCCAGGAATGCGCGACGTAGCCCGATAGAATTTGGCTGGAAGAAGAAGAATAAGAAGAAGAAGAAGAAGAAGAAGTGAACAATTAGAAAGGTGAACACTTGGAAGAAAGGGAAAGTGGTGGAGAGAGAGAGAGAGAGAGAGGAGTAGTGAACTGCTGAAGCCAGTGGAATTTCAGGAGTCTTGAGCTTTTCTTCCAAACAAAGCAAAAAAAAAAAAAAAAAAGAAAAAGCCCTTCGGGTTTCTTCAATAAATACTGGAGTACCCTGTACAAATACGATGCAGTTTTTTTTTTTTTTGA
>BKCH01001543.1:0-17583 GCA_008635985.1 Ficus erecta
GAGAGAGTCGACAAGTGCAGTGGGAGAAAACCTTCACTTCTTGCCTTCAGAAGGTGGACGACGAGATTGGAGGGAAAGGTGGTCGAAGCACTGATGGAGGCGACGGAGATGCTTCGGATGCTATGCTTGATCCTGTTGCCCCGGAAACCGTGGGGTCTACGGCTGTGGTTGCTTTAGTCTGTTCATCTCACATCATAGTTGCAAACTGTGGCGATTCACGAGCAGTGCTATGCCGTGGCAAAGAACCTGTCCCATTATCTGTCGATCATAAAGTAACTCAGTTCTACGGTCTGCTAATCTCCACTTAAAACAAGCAAAAACCTCCTTTTGAAAAAACTAATCTCTCTTGTTTCATTTTTGTTAATTTTCTCAGCCGAACAGAGAGGACGAGTATGCAAGGATCGAGGCATCTGGGGGCAAGGTCATACAGTGGAATGGACACCGTGTTTTCGGAGTTCTTGCAATGTCAAGATCCATAGGTAGGTCTTTTCTGAAGTTCTTGACCTTGATCCTGCAATATTCACCATTCACTAGGAAATGAGTTGATTTCTTCTCTTTTCTGTTGATGCCACAGGAGATAGATATTTAAAACCATGGATTATTCCAGAACCAGAGGTGATGTTCCTTCCTCGAGCGAGGGAGGACGAGTGCCTTATCTTAGCCAGCGACGGGTTATGGGACGTCATGACGAATGAAGAAGTTTGTGAAGTGGCTCGACGGCGGATTCTACTCTGGCACAAAAAGAATGGAGTCACAGCTTCTGGTGAGAGGGGTTTGGGAGCTGACCTTGCAGCTCAAGCGGCTGCAGAGCATCTGTCGATGCTTGCCCTCCAAAAGGGAAGCAAGGACAACATATCCGTGATAGTGGTGGATTTGAAGGCTCAAAGAAAGTTCAAGAGCAAATCTTAATGGAGGAGAAGAAGGTGTCCACCCAAGAATCATGCGCACGGTCTGAGTCATTTTTATCTCCCTATAATACTAGATTGAGAAAAGGATCTAATTAAAAATATATCGCTAATGTCCATTCGTTTTTTCTCTTGGGCTCAATGTGATTTCTGAACATAGAAATCTAGTGTACCATATAACCGAAAAAAAAAAAACAAACAAAAAACAAAAAACAAAATTGTAATATGGAAATGACATATGGTTTTTTTTTTTCCCTTTTTTTTTCCCCAGTATTTACCTCAGTTGTGTAAATTTTGCTGTTTACTGATTTTAGTTAAAGAGCATTCTGTTCATTTAGTTTTCTAATAACTAATATTTCTCTTTTCTTTTTTTAATTTCATTTTGGTCACACATAAAAACAGAAAGACTACTAATTAGATGTACCAATTGAAATGAATGAGCTTATTGTCTTCCGAATGGGACAGAAATTTTTATGGTCTGTTTAGAATAATAATTGGAGTTGGAATTGGAGTTCTGTATTTATAAGTTGAAATTCAAATGTGTATTTGGTTTAAAATGAGAATTCGAAATAAACTAGTATTAAAATGTTTCGGTAAAAAAATATATAATATAAATTATATTTCGTTTCTTTCGTCGTTATAAATATGTATAACATACATAAGAATTATAGTATAAATAAGAAAGTTAGAAATTTTTGAAGTTTAAATTTCATGAAAATTTAAAATCATAGAATTGAAAGTTTTTAAAGTTGAAGAGGCAAAATTGCATATCAGAGTTGTTCGAAACGCCCCTTAAATTTTCCCTCAACAAAAAGGCTAGACCATGACTGTGAAAGAAGAATATGTTTAAATAAATAATCAACTGTTTATAACAATAACTATCAAACTCACTCCAAAATCCAAAATACGACCTTATACAAAACTGTTTCAGATAAGCACAGTAGTGTATAACAGTAAGGGAAAAAGAGGATAAGAATCACGGATCAAAACTAAAACAATATTGAAAGTTCGGTTTTCTTATGTAAAAGTTCTAAGAATGCGTATAGAAAGGTCCCCCCGTTCTTCTGCATGCTTTCACTTGCGAGAGAATAAATCTGTGATTCTCTTATCGTTTCCACCGCCTCTGCCTCAACTCGGGAAAATGGAGAGGGACTGGGAGGGTCGCGAACCATAAGTTGTTATGGCGTACTAACTTGCAACCCAATTGCTCATAGCGCACTCTCACAGTTAATGAATTCATTCTCAAATCCTTAGCTATGTCGGACAGGTTTGTCTGGAACTGATCAGCATAAAGTGTGAGTACCAAGACATAGCTAACGAGAAGATCGTTTTTTTCAGATGCTAGATTTTTGGCCTCTGGATTCCCAAACATGGATGAGAACTTTTGGCGGAGAATGCTGGGGAACCTATGGCGCTTTGCGGAGGAAACGCCGTCCATCGAATGAAGATCTTTGAACTTTATAAGATGAGTGATGTATGAGAGTATGCAAGCTTTCCTTTTCTTCTCCTCTTCATTCTATACAAACATATAGAGACAGCACAAAATACAAGTCATTCTGTTTGGGGGAAAAAAAAAAAAAAAAAAAAGCCACAAAGAGAACAAAAGACATCGGAATCGTTGGGGGAAAAGAAATTGTAGGAAAGCTGAGCCATCATTTTAAAAAGTATTCCATGCAAATATTCACAACACTATTTCATGGAGACCTACCTCGATCTCACGCAACTTTTGGATTCTATTAGAAATGAAACTCGGGTAAGCAACCAATTTCACTTCTGCTTCCTCTTCCAGAAGTTGATAAATATCTTCGAGGAAATCCCACTCTCCTTTGAGGATGATCTTCTCGAGCGGATAAGCCTCCAGAGGAGAAGTGGCAGCAGCATTATACGGTGGGATATTTCGGTCAACTTGGACTTGCGTACTCTCAAGAGCTTCTTTCTTTATCACAATTTGTTTGATTTTCTCGTTCATATCCTTCTGAGTTTCGGGGTCATCATCTTGCTTAAGGGCGTCCCTCTTCTTAGCCTGCAGCATCACACAAAATTCAATTTGAAATCCTAACAATCAATCAGCACCGAGACTTTTACGCAGCTCAACAGAGCAATGTACCGGAAATTTCCAACAAAACTTGGCGTGCACGGACTAACAACCTCAATGGAAAGCAGTCTCTTACCTGCCTTATTGCCTTGCTAGTACCATATCGTTCGGTTAGCCCTTTCATCTTTTCTGACTTCGATAGTGCAGAACGTTCTCCTTCCGCCAAACTTGCTGCATCTTTATTAGGCAAACGCGAACCTTGAACTTTTGGTTCTAATCTGATAATCTGGACAATGAAATGCCAAAAGGGGTTAAAGCTACATCTTCACAAGAACAAAGTAAGAGGAAACATGGAAAGTTCAAGTTTAACAAGAATGCGCATGATTCACTTAGTAAAATTAAAACCAAACATTAATTAAAAAAAAAAAAAAAAAAAAAAAACCTCCCCAAAGATAGATACAAGAGCTAGAATGGCCACAATTTATAAAGTTCTTGGCAAACAAAGAAGGAACAATAAGAGTCATCCCAAATACTAGCACTTTTACCACTTAATTAAGCTTTTCTTTTTCCCCATGTAACATGAACTGTACAATCTTTTACATTTTCCCTTTCCTACGCTTTCTGAGCAACCACAGGTTATCTTAAAATTTTTTAAGAAAAAAAAAAAAAGAAGATTCAAGATCAAAGTTTTACTTGCAATTCCTCCTTAAGTTAAACACCAGTTTAATATTTCCAGTTATTCCTAAATGTGTTTCAGAAACCAAACAAATTTACATACGCAACAAATGCAACAAAACATATATATATAAAATAAAAATAAAAAAACTTTTGAGGTAAAATTACCTTGTTAGAAGCAATGGGCACAATCTTCAAGGTCTGGGTTTCCTTGTCAAGAACTCCAAGCGCATAATTGCAATGCTGCTGCCCAGCCTCGGCCTCGCCACTGTAATTAGTCCCAACGAAATCGACGTTCGACCCATTTGGACTCACCACCAACTGAAGCCTTTTGGGCTTGTTCCTGTTCCTATAAACCCTAGCCATGGCGGGCAGCGGCGGCGGCACTGGACTCGCCTCCACCGTTGCTCTTCCCATTGGGATCGAACCCAGATGGGAAATACCCGACCAGAGGTGGGGCCCTCTCCGGATTGTCCTGGACGACCTGGATGGTCGCTTCGACCCGCTGCTCCTGCTTCTTCTTCTTGTTGCTTTTCTTCTCGGCGGGAGATGACGGGTCCAAACGCTTTCTGGGCGTTTCTGGGATTTCTCTTGCCTGAGAGTCATCTGGGTCGGAATCCATGGACGAAGATGGAGAGAAGATTTTTGGATTTTTTTTTTTTTTTGGCCGTTGATGGTGGTGGCAATAACTTTGACTCCGGCGAGCCCAAATACCCTTTAAAACCCTTTTGTTGCTTTGTGAACGGTTTGGCTTGTCAGTGGTGGGTGGTTCTTTGACCGTTCGATGAAGATTCAGAGCATTGGACGGTGTAGATACTTTTTAGTGCTGTTGTTTTCTTAATCGTGCCTTTGGTTGTCGTTTTCTTTGTTGATGTCCTAACTTGTCGTTGCACTTTCTCATGTCATGCCTGTTTATGCTCATTCTTGTCGTTTTTATTGTTGTCGTTCCAGTTGTCATTGTCTTTTTCTGTTTTGACATCTTATTACGCCATTGTCGTTTTAAAATTAATATGGTTCCATTCTAGCTTGTCGTTTTTGGTGATTGTCGTTTCCTTAGATTGTCGTCTTTTTCTTAAGTGACTGTTGTTTTTCCAAAAATTTATGTTTTCCAATTACGTCGTTTCATGAAAATAATTGGATTAATATAACCCTTTTCTTCTTCTTCTTCTTTGAGTTTTCTTATTCTCTTGTCATTTTTTCACATCGTGGTTTCTTCTTCTTCTTATTATTATTATTTAGTTCTTTTTACGTTTCTACATTGCGGTCGTTGTCCAAGTGACGTCGTTTTTCTGTGTTGTTATATTTTCTCGTCGTTGTCGTTTTTCCAGGTCAATTGTTTTAAGTATCTCTGTTGTTTTTCTTAATCTCATGTCGTTTTGGGTGATTGCATTTTATTGAGTCGTCGTCGTTTTCTCAGGACATCGTTGCGGAGCTAAACATAAGTTTCAGTTGGGACGTATAACAAAATTTCTTTAAGAAAAAATAAATAACATAGAAATTTAAAATCAAAGGATAAAATTCAAGTGGGGGTGTTAAAAAATTTTAATTTTTAGTAGGATAAAGTTGAAAAATCATAAAATTTTTAGAGTAGAATTAATTTTGTAGGGATTGCATGAGAATTTTTAATTTTTAATGCGAGTAAAATTGAAAAACTATAGAATTTTTTAGGTAACAAGTAAAAGAAAAAAATTTCAGTGGGCACCACTGAAAATTAATTCTTTTCATTTCACTCTTTTCATTTCATTCTTTTCATATCTCACTCTTTTCATTTCATTTGTCTATTTTTTTTCACTCTTTTCATTTCATTGTGTACTTTTTCTTTACCAACGATGTCGTTTTCGGTGTTATTGAAAAGCTTCCACGTTATTGTACTTTTACCGTCTTTGCCGTTTTTAGATAACAATGTCGTTTCTCTACTCTCTTGTCGCGGTCATTCTCATTTAGCAGTACATATAACATAAACCTTAGCAAGAAAAAGAAGGAATCTTTTATTGTATCTACCAAGAAGATCCCTCTACGACAGAGAGAGAGAGAGACAGAGACAGAGACAGAGACAGAGAGAGGGAATTGATTTGGTTTGGCTGTTGAAAACTAGAGCAAGGCTACCCCATACTTGTAAAAAGCTATTATGTTCATTTCTCGTCAGTTTCTTATCAATGGAAGGAGTAGAGCGTTCAGATATTTTTTAGAGTGATAAAGAACTTGACTTTTTCTCTCATTAAGTCCCTCATCAGCCACCTCATTGCTCCGATATTTTTAGAGTGATAAAGAAGTTAACTTTTTCTCTCATTTAAGTCCCTCATCAGCACCCTCATTGCTCCTCCAAACCCTCAGCTCTTCGTTTCTGTGCCTTCAAAGGTAAAGTTCTACACTTTTTTTTTTTTTTTTTTTCTTTTTATATACCTCTCCTAAACTTGATTTATCAATCTTTGATTTTTTCTCCATATGGGAAACCGGAAGATGGTTCTGTCTTCTTCTCTGCATGGTTGATTTGTTATGTTTTTGAGGCAATCTTGGTAAAAGACCGTGTCTTTTGTAGAAAGTTTTAACATTTCTTTAATGGGTTTTATCGAAATCCCCAGACCCAGTACTTTTTTTTTTCCCCCTTGATTTTGTAATTGTATATGAATCTTGCTTTTCTTGGATTTGGGTTTTTCCAATTCATTAAATTGGTTCCTTTTTTGCGTAGAAGGAAGGGTTTTAGGGTTCTGTTGGTTTAGGAAAAAGAAATGGGCTGGAGACAAGTAAAATAGAAAAATCTCTTTTTGTGTATGTAACTATTTGGTAATTTGACTGTAATGTTGAGGGGTAAGATTTTGTGGGTTTTGATTTTACTTCAGTGATCATCTTCATATCATATGGTAATGAGCAATATGATTGCAGCTGAATTATATATATATATATATATATATTTATATTTTCATTTGCTTGGAAGCAACTGGAATGCGGTTTCGGTTATGCTTTGCCACAAAAGTTGAGTTGATTCTAAAGTTAATTTTTTTTCTTGGGATTTTTTATGGAAATGAGATTTTGAGAATGATGATGTTTTAACTTATTGGGTCCTGTTTAAAACTCGTGTAGTTATGTTTTTCTTGTATTCTACGTGGAGTACCTGAATTTTGGTCTCGAGTACCTCATTCTGTTTGCATTTGTTACTTACTGTTGTATTATCTGGATAAGAAAGGGATAATTAATAGCAAAACATCCTCCATATTTGATCAAAAAATTGCGTTGTCACCCTACATTCTCAAGAATGCTGCACCTTATCCCCTAAGTTTTACAAATCGTGTTAAATCTCTCCCTTAACGGGACTTTTTTTAACACGATTTCTGAGGGTGCCTAGGAGAGGTTTTTTTAACATGATTTGTAAAATGTTAGGATATAGGTGCAGCATTCTTGAAAATATAGAGTGAGACGCAACATTTCGATAAAGATCAAAACATACGAGAGGTTTTTGTGACTGAAACTGGCTCTTTCCTTTTTGGCCTGCAAATATTTATGCAGCTTTTGAGGTTCTCTCTGCATCTTTAAAAGCTTTTTTTTTTTTTTTCTTTGAGCAGGTGCTTTGGAAGCAGAGAGGGAAGCAGAGGTTACTTATACACCGTTTTTTTTCGCTAGGATACATGGATCAGAGTATTCATCTTCTTCTCTGCTCTTTTAAATTCCCTTTATTTCTCAGTTTTCATGGAAGGCTTTTGTTGAAGTGTTGCCGATTTTCCTTTTCAAAAAAAAAAAAAAAAAAAAAAGGACAGTGTTGCCTATCTGAAATCTCAAATACTCACTCTCACCTGTTTGTGTGGACTAAGCGTTGCCCGATTTTATATGTTTTGTTAATGTTATTCAGATTGAGCTTTTGTCATTCCTTCTTATGTGGGATTTCTGTACATTTTGTATTCACATTGAGCTGTGACATTGGCTGTGTCTACAGACAGTTCAGTTGCCTGCAAAATTAATCATGTAACTCTGACATAAAATGGACAAAATAACTTACTCCTTGTCAGTTGCTTGGAGGACTACCAGAACTGAAAATTTGTTGTATTTGAACTCTATGTCAAACTATCAAGTGAAACTGATTCCTACTTGTCTTTGAAAATTGGGACTAGCTGGCCTATTCCAGAAGATATAATGTTTGTTTTTTTTTTTTTTAACAGTTGGAAGATTTTTGTTTTTAATTGGTGGAGGTCCAATTTTGTGGACCACCTGTATCAAAACTACCTTTTATGGCAAAATTATAACCGGATGGTCTCTGAAGATGGTCTTTTGAACATTAGGCATTTCAACAGATGTAGTGGAGAGTAGAAACGGCGAGTATACTCGGATACAAGATGCAGAAGATCCACAGTTGGGCTTGTTTGACAAACCCCTCCCTTGTTTGGCTGTGGAATTGGATGGTTTTCGTAAGTTTTCCTATCCCCTCACTGTCTTCCTCTCCTCTCTGAGATATGCACGACCCTCTAATTCTATCTCCCCTCTCTCTCGTCTTTTGCAGTTTTCTACTTGGATTTGTATTCCCGTTGATGTGGTACTATGCGACATTCCTCTACTTTGGGAACTACTATCGCAAAGATCCAAGAGAGAGAGCTGGACTTGCAGCTGCAGCGATAGCTGTAAGTGTTGCCCTCAACATTTGGATTGCTCCATTTATTCTCTGATTATCAACTGCTGGTTTCGCATCCCTACACTTTGCTAGTAACGATAAGTTTCCTTTGTCGAATCCTCGTACTTTGCTATATCTCATTATCATTTAAACAACCTGCATTTTATCGGTATCTGCGGAAAATGTTAATAGAAAATGAAGGATGTGCTTCCTTTCTCTGCTTGGACTAACCAGATATCCTGTGATTGTTGCAGGCTTTGATTTGTACTGTTGCTGTGCTCATTGCGGTGGCTGTTATTCTTTTCCAATCCTTGTAAATATGAAGCCACCTCAGTTGTTACCTATTTCAGCTTCGTCGACTAAGCTTAAGCTAGTGGTAAGGTTGAGCCTTTTTCCTGTACATGAGATTTCTAGTTTCCATGCCCAGGGAAAAAGTATTGGTGTTCCAGAATGATGGTTATCTGAAAAGTATACCGGGTCGTGGATCTCTTGTTGACAATTGCCATTTCTTAGTTCCCATTAACCGGGAAGCATATATACGAGTATAGCAGTTTGGAGATGAACAGTAGAGTAAAGCTGCGTACAGATCAGGTCGCCGAATAAGTATCGGAAGCAGTTGGAAGAGTGGTGATTTTAGCATCTGTTGGTTGGAGCCTTTTGGATGAGTTTCTGGTCTGTGTTTAAATTTGGCAAACTAGGATGAAATATATTCCGTAGAGAAACAAAAGGAAAATGTAAGAATTTTTGATATGAAACTGAAATTGGTATGAAACTGAATAAAAATTGATTGTGACAAGGAAGTTTCTCTCTCTTTTATTACTCTTTAATTTTTTTTATTTTTAAAATTCTTGGTTGGCTGGAAGTGGGAATTATCCTACAAAGTTCAGTCTTAAGCATATTCTTTAGAAAAATCTAATAGTACAAGAATCCCTAGTCTTCGCTAGTTGCTGCTTCAGATTTAGAGCCACCAACAAACTTTTTCTAATTACAGAAAAAGGCATCGGGGTGTGTTTTTTTTGTGAACTAGCAAATGGGTCCATTTTCTGGAACTGCAATACCATTTTCGAGCAACACAATATATATATAAACATATATGTGTGAATATTATATTATCTAGTATTTAGTGATGATACACCAGCCTAACAGAGCACCCCAAGGGAGTGTGATCTTTTCCCCTGGATGGCTCTATACGAAAGTTGATGCTGTCTCACTTTATCAGAAGAAAAAATACATATTGATGCCAGAGACTCAAATGATTTGGACCCTTATCCATATTGTTTATACAAAAAGGATATTGAAACCGACTAGGTATCATGCTTTATATTGTATAAAGAGTTTAAAGATTTCCAGATAAGGCCTCTATAAAGTAGAAACCTAATCAGCCACTGCTCCTTATTCCTGAACCATTTTATTTGTTGGGTAAGAACACCTGTAACGTTCATGTATATGAAAATTTTATATGTGAACTGTGATCATTTCCTTGCTAAAATCCTAAGACTTTGAAATTGCCGAAGAATATTTCAGGAATAAATAATAAAAAAATCAAAATGAATAATATAACTTGCTGAAGAGTTGGTAATTAAAATAACTTCGGGTTATGGAAGTTATAAATATGAGAAAGAACTATTATACAAAGTTGGTTGGTTTTCCAAGGTTCTGGTGATTCCATTGATTTTCCAAGTTGGTTGGTTATGTATTTAATGGAACAAGCATTTTTCATAACACCACTTGAACAACGGTCCTACGGTAGGGAATCCTTCCAACGTGCACGGGTATCCTTTTGACAGTGTACGTCATTGTTGGATGTGATCAAAATAAAAAACGGCTTATCAAGATAAAAAATATATAAAACTGACGGTTTATCAAAAAAAAAATTTATAAAATTGACAATTTTTGAGACGATGGTTCAAAAACAAAACCCTGCAAGTAGGGTAAATGCAAATTGCCGTTCAACAATCCTAGGAACCCACTGTTTATAGAACCTCTCTAATTCTTGTTGGAAAAGGCTCACATAATTACTTTCAAAAACTTACTTCAAAAAAAAAAAAAAAAAGATTCTTACTGCTGTTCTAGGGAAGTAAATATGTTAATAAATTGCTTTCATGAAATGGGCAGAATTAAAGACTCACGACTCAAGTGAGCTTGGAATCCCAGACTGGCAAACAAACTTGTTGCACTGACGCGACAAAAAACTTTGAATGAACTACACTACACGGTGTCGTGTCCTGAATTCTCTCCTTAACTTGTGAAGCGTATTAGATGACTGAAAATCTTGATGCTTGTCTTTTTAAACTACTTATCTGTCATTTTAATTCAATACACTTTTTTTTTATTTGTCTTTCCCCCCCCCTCCCCCCCCCCCCCCCCCCTCTTTTGCTTGGAGAAAAAGAGTGTCCAGTTTGACACAGTCTCAACAATAATAAAACACCTCACAGGGATAGATTTGGTGAGAAGGGGTTAGGATGTCTTTGTTAGGTGTCTCTCCTTTGTCCATCCACATTCGATTCTCATTACCTCCCGCAAGGCTACCGCTTCACTTTGGCTGTAGATGCATGGATTGGTGAGTGCAGAGTAAGCTATGGCTGGATGACTGAGAAAAACTGACATGAAAACCTGATTATTGCCATATCTAAAAAGTGTCCCTATCTATGAGACTGAAAACCTGAAGAGATGGGACACCATTGATTTTTGTTTTTCGTTTAAAAAAAGTCTCAACATAAGACCTGAGCTAGCAGTAGTTCACTGGATTCTGGAATCTACTATTCAACGTACGATTAAGATTGCTCTTGTGAAGTTGTGTTGTTTTTGGCAAAGACAAAGTTACATTTTTTTTAAATCAAGAGAAACAAAGATAAATATATATATATATATTTTTGGTGTCACACACTAATGCTTGCAGCCAAAGCATTAATAGTGTATTCCAGTAATAAATAAAGTTGTGTCGTTTAGGCAGTAAAGAAGAGAACAAGGAGATGATAACGACGCATTACAAATTGGAATGACGCGTTTAGCATTATATATATGTTTTTTTTTCCCTTTTCTGGCTGAATAGAAACATTATGTATGAGTTGGGATCAACCAACTTCTCTACTTGTCCTTATCAATTGTACTATTTGTATGAGTTAACACAAAGCCGTGACTCCAAATTATTTCATTTTGTTTTGATTTTTTTAAACTATTTGCTAATTAAAATTAATCAAATCATGAGGGATTAGCTGAAATTTATGGTTCTACGCGGAACAGTTGACCATGACTTTATGGATGATCACAATTTATGGCAAACAAAAGCCACATGCTTATTTTAGCTCCCCTAGTTTGTTGCATAAAACAACAAACATATAATAACTGGATAATGATTCTAGAACAATATTTAATGGAAAAAAAAAATTTGTTTCAATGAAATGTGTATGTGAACACCATGAAATTATGTATAATATTTTAATAAAAACCTAAATGCAGCTATAATAATTGAAATTGAACTTGGTAGATCAACTACTTAAGATTCAAATACCCAAAATTGAAAAAAAAAAAAATGAAAATGTGCACATGCTTTACAACTCATTCAACGTATAATTTGGCTGTCATTCTAGCAATGACAGGCAAAAATATAGCATATGACGGGCATAAGGTCCGCCTGACCCACATCATGATAATAATCATTTTCACTACACAAACAAAGCACGTACTTTTCCCTCATTCACATTTTTATTACTCTTTATAAGCAAAGCATATGGAAAAAGCAAACCAAAAAAAACAAAGAAAGAAACACACGAATCCTAATACAAAGCATAAAGCAAAAGTGTCTCGGAAAAAAGAAAAAGAAAATACCAAACAATGGCAGGAGATCAAGAAGACTCACCCCCGCCGTTTTGGCTGCAATCCTCGGACTCTCTCCGGCAAGCCGACAACCGCCGGAGGAGACGGCTGAACCGCTCCTTCTCCTCCTCTCTCTTCTTGAACTCCGGAGCTGTTCTCATAGTTCTGATCGTCACAGCTCTGGCATTCATTTTCGTTGTAATCCCAGCAATTGTCTCCTTCACGTCTACAATATTCAGACCCCAATCGGTCAAGAAGAGCTGGGACTCTCTCAATCTGGTTCTGGTTCTCTTCGCCATTGTTTGCGGCTTTCTCAGCAGAAACACCGCCGAGAACACGAGCTCTAATCACAAAGATCAGACGGCTTCGATTGGCTCTCGAGAGGGTGGTCAAAAGTCAAACCCGTCAACTCCACATCAATGGTATGGTTATTCAGATCGGACACAGTCAGATTCGTTTAACACTACTGTTTACAGAAGGATGAGAGAAGCAGCAGTTCGTACCCTGATCTCCGACAGGAATCTTCATGGGTGACCAGGGACCAACAATGGCGGTTCTACGATGATACGCACGTGGCGAATTACCGGCCGTCGGATTCCGATCATTATCAACTGCAATATCGTCGCAGGCCGTGGAATGAACCTGAAGATGAACGTCAAGTTGACAATGATCGCTTGGAAACAAAGATATTGAAGTCGATACTTTCGAGGTCCGTACGAAAGAGGAATCCGACACCTGAACCACCAACGCCATCGCCTCAACCTTCATCTCCGCCGCTTCCGCCGCGGTCAGCTCCACGTCTCCTCCGCCGCCTAAGGAGGCGGAGGTTAAGCGTAAACCGAAGCGAAAGGGAGAGTAGTGATGAAAGTCCTGAAAGGACGATTTTTATAAGGTGAAGTATTCACGGCCTCCACCGCCTTCACGGCGTCCTCCGCCACCTCCGCCGGCGCCGGCGCCGGAGTATGAAGAAACAGAGCACAGGAGTACTGGCAAAAGTCAAGAGAAAAAGAAAGGGAACGCCGGTAAGGGATTCCTGACATCAACTCTAAGGGGGAGGAGAAGAAGCAGAGACAAAAGAGTGTCGAACTCTCCGATTTTTCTCAACTCCATTGATCCTCCTTATTCCTTCATATCCACCTCCATCGCCTCCTCCTCCTCCTCCGCCGCCGCCGCCTCCTCCGTCAGTTTTCCACACTCTGTTTTCTTCAAAGAAAGGGAAAACCAAAAAACTTCACTCATTTTCGCAATCTCCACCGCCGCCGCCTCCTCCTCCAACGGTTCAAGTTTCGAAAAGCAAAGCGCAGAGCAGGCCGATTCCGGTGACGCAGAAATCTCCAATGCCGGTTCAGACGAGCAATTTGGACAGCGTAGAAAACATCGCGAAGATCGGAAGCCTATCGCCATTGAATCCGATACCGCCGCGCCGCCTCCGCCGCCGTTCAAGGTTCAGGACTGGAGGTTTGTGAGGCACGGCGATTTCGTGAGGATCAAGAGCGACAACAGCTCGAGAAGCGGCTCTCCGGATTTGGACGGCGGTGAGGGCACCCCGAGTGGAGGAGCGAGCCCGTTGGCCTTGACGGAGGCCGGAATGTCGCCTGCGAGGATGTTCTGTCCGAGCCCCGACGTCGACACGAAGGCCGATAACTTCATCGCGAGGTTCAGAGCTGGTCTGATCTTGGAGAAGGAGAATTCCATCAGGGAGAGGGACATAGGAAAGTCCAGGTTGGGCCCTGAAGCAAACTTGGGTCGCCAACAGTAGATGGGCTGGCCCAACCAGTACTTCTTTCCTTGATATTTACCCAAAAAAAAAAGTTTGAACATTTGAGATAGAGTTGTTGGTTCGAGTTTGTGCTGACATCTATATATATATACAAAGGAAGTTTTTTTTGGTAGATACACATACAGGATGGTTTTTCTTTTTCTAGTTTGGGAAAATGGAAATTCTTTGTCATTTTTTTTTTTTTTTTATTCTTTTGGGAGTTGGGGAATATGTGCCATGTGGTTTGCATGGGGTTTTAGACTTTGGATAAGTGACATTTGGGGTTTGTATTAAGCTTGGCAAAAGATGTTAAATGTTTTTGATAGAAGATGGAGATGGATTTTTTTTTTTTTTTTCAATGATTTGTATTTTTAGTGTTTTTTTAATGCAAATTGTGAAGTGAAAAAGAAAATGGAACTTTAAAAAAAAATGAAGATTTTTTTGTGATTCATTTTATATGTCCTGGCTAAATCAACAAATTCCGGAGACAAATTATTATTGTAAAGAAAATTGAATGTGACAGAAGATCCATAATCTGGTTGTTAATGTCTTGATTTGATTGATCTAGTTTTCTTAAAGGCAATAAAACCAGGTTGTGACTCTTCGTGGTCTGCTTAGTTGACCTCATTTACATGTAATGCTCACCTAGTACAGATCATAACGTGTTTTGCATGTAGTTTGAAACATAATTGGAATGAATGTAAGACGAGGAAAACATGCATTTTAAAACTCAATCATAATTCCTTTATTTATAATTTATACCATCATTGTCTGACTTGCTCTTTAAAAAATTGTCGTTTGCATTATAACGTCAGAGTTTAGCCGACTTGTTTAATTCTAGATTCTTGCTCTGCCCTTTGGTTTATAAACTAAAAAAATAATGCAGCCTCATAAAAAAAAAATAAAAAAAAAGGTTCAAGAAATTGAGATAATAATAAAACTTTGGTCGCAAGTCATAAATTGAACCAGCGATGCCGACAAGAGATGACTTGGCTTTTCCTTGGTCGAGTAATTTATGTTATGAGGGTCACAGAAAGTTTGCTCAAATAAATGTAAGCAACCAATATTAAACGCTATTACTAATAGCATTTGTAAGTGTCATATCTGAATTTTATATCGTTCGATCAAATTGTAAATAGTGATAGTGCTAATCACTAGTGTCCTTTAAGATCGCTAAATGGCAAAACATTTTGAAGAACTCCATCAGTAGGTCATTTCGTTACTTTAGCTCTCTTTTTTTAAGAGGGAAAAAAAAACAACACTTTTTATCTTCAAAAGTAGGAGCTTTGGTTTAAATAAAGAATAATGGACATTCTGCAATATCCTACTAGCTCACGAGCTGGGGTGGTGATCTTAGGGGAATAAATTTGGTCGCTCTCTTGAATGGACAGCCGTGCTTGTGGATTCTAGAGGTTTATGCTTGAGCCGTGGCTTTAAATTATGCTTCCATTTCTTCAAGGTTGTGTTTTCATTTTAAACCTGTTTCGCTGACAGGTTTGAATATAAAGTCTAAGGAGGTGTGTGGTGTAAGTTTGAGTTAAGATTTGTAAGTTTAAATAGTAAATTTTTTTGAATTTTTTTGAATTTTCAGAAAAGACAAACAACTTTTTGGCAAAAAAACACAAAAACATGATGAAAAAAAATTAATTTTTAAATAGAGCTTTTGCCAAACAAGGCCTAAACCTTTTAAACTTTGTGTGAAAAAATTACGGTTGAAGATTGAATTTTGGGTTTGAAGGATGTTCCTTCTATTTTTCATGTTTCTTTGGGCTTTGACCAAATTCTCACTAATCAGAAAAGAAAGTCTCACTTAAAAAAGAGAGAGAGAGAGAGAGAGATGGGTATATAATCAAGGAGTACGGCAGGTCTAGCAGACTAGCACTGGAACCAAAAAAAAAAATCCTTTCTCCAAACTCCTATTCCTAATTCAGTCCATTCATGGCCAAAAGGACAGACCTGCACGCATTAATTCGTATTGAAATTCAGAACCACACCACAAAAAGTCATAAATTTTAATGTTAAAAAAAAAAAAAAAACTTTCACCATGCAAGAGCAAGAAACCAAGTAGAACGTAGAAACACAGAGAGAGTTCATCTAAAAAAATTTTCAGCCGCATTGAAATAATAGAAACGACCTCTTCAAAAATTGGCATTTGCTGCCTACAAAATGAAGCCATTCTCAACTGAATTCTAGATTCTACAAACTTAACCAATCACTTCCTCTCATACACTTGAGAGCAGCATAGAGTATATAGCATGAAGATCACATACCCAAACAACAACAATGCCTAATCCAAATCACAACAAGATAAATCATATAGATAAGAGAACATGACCATAAACCAAATAAATGGCCACAAGAGAACCAACTAAGCCTTGCTCAACAAATACTTCTTCAAAACATCCATGACAGACCCGAAATCCGCCTTAACATGCACAGGCGGATTGGCATATCGGCAAGCCATGTCCTTGATCTCTCGGAGTGGTAATCGATCTTCGACTGCGTAAATTTCAGCCCGTGAGCTGTGCTCACCACCACAGTCTTATCCGTAGGCTTAATCACCCCACTGTTCCTCAGCTTAATGAGGGCTGTCAAGGCAACCCCAGTGTGAGGGCATATGAACATGCCAGTGGAGTCTGCCTGGCCCATGGCGTCCATCAACTCCTCCTCCGTCGCTCCTCGACGATCCCGTCCGAGTTCTTGAGCGCGTAAACCGCTCGGTCAATCGAAACGGGATCGCCGATTTGAATTGCAGAGGCAAATGTGGTGTTGGCCTTGATGGGCTGGAACTCCGCCCACCCTGACTTGTAATGCAGGTACAAAGGATTGGCATTGGCCGCTTGAGCGCACACAAGTCTTGGGATTTTATCAACTACTCCTAATTCCTTGCACATGTGGAAACCTTTGTAGAAAGCGTAGATGTTTCCGAGGTTGCCTCCTGGGACTATAACCCAATCAGGGACTTGCCAATCAAACTGCTGTAGGATCTCAATGGCGGCTGTTTTCTGTCCTTCTAGCCTCAAACTGTTGAGCGAATTCGCGAGATAAATCGGCAGCTCGGCCGTCACTTCCCGGATCAATTGCATACACCGTCGAAATCAGTATCTATGCTCAACACAAATGCGCCATTGGCAATAGGCTGGACCAATTGGGCAATTGAAATCCGATTCGCGGGCAAGAACACGATGGACGGGATCCCCGCCGCGGCGCAATAGGCCGATAAGGCGGCCGAGGTGTCACCCGTCGACGCACATCCGACGCCGACGACGGGGCGGTTCATTTTTCGGAGGCGATTCACTTGGCTGACCAGAACCGTCATGCCCAAATCCTTGAAACTCCCCGTGTGGCTGTTCCCGCAGTGCTTGACCCAAAGATCGTTCATGCCCAGAAACTGTTTGCCGAAACGCTCAGCCCAGAAGAGGTTGGAGTTCCCCTCGAAGGCGCTGACGATGTCGTCGCTGTCGATCTCCGGCAACACCCACTCCTTCTTGCTCCACACCCCGGAGCCATACGGCCACGTGGTCTTCCCGACACGCGAGTCAAAGAGGTCGCGCCAGTACTTGCCGTCGTACTTCTTGAGGGCGTCCATGTCGTGGCGGACGTCGAGGAGGCCTCCGGATTGGGATCGGTAGACGATCTCGTCGAGGGAGTAGGACTCGGTGGAGTCGGAAGCATCGGCATCGGCGCCGAAAGGGACGTACTTGGCGGAGAAGTGGTGGGGGTGGTGTGGTGTGTGTGGCGGCGGGCCTCGTCGCGGATGTTCTAGTCGGCGGGACGCCGGGGCTTTGAGGTTACG
>BKCH01001544.1:0-30096 GCA_008635985.1 Ficus erecta
ACAAGGAGAAAGGTATGTTGCCAACAAACTTGTTATTGGAAAGCCACAATTTCTTCAAGAACACCATTTTTGAGAAATAGTCCCACGGAACTTCGCCCGAAAACTGATTATCCGACAAGTAGATAGCTCTCAAAGCACCAAAACTACTCAAATCCGGGATTGAACCAGAAAATGAATTGTTGGCAAGGCTGATTATCCGAAGACCCCGAATCCCGCGAAGGGTGGAAACATCGATTTTCCCGGACAATCCCAATCCCTGAAGGCTAATCCCTGTGACATTGCCATTGTAGCATAAAATTCCTCTCCATGGAGCTGTTCCAGTGCAAGGAAGAGAACCAGGAATCCAGGAATCAAGAACATCGGATTTGGTAAACGAATCCTTGAGCTTAAGCAGAGATTCGGATTCGGTTATCGAATGTGTCAAAGGAGATAGACCCAACAGAGTGATTGTGGAGATGAAAAGATATGGTCGGAGAAGAACCCGATGATCCGCGGCCATTTCAGCTTTTTCGCCGCCGTATAGAATTTGATTTGCAACCTTTTTTTTTTGGCTTTTGGTTTGCTGATTTTTCGGTTATGCAGAGGAAACAGAGCTTCGGAATGAGAGATAGATAAAGAAGGGTGGTTGTCTTAGCCTCCGATTTGAAAAACAGTTACAACGGTTGGTGTTGATTAACTGTTTTGGGCATTCTTAGGTGGTGTTTTTGGTTAGTTATTTTAGAGAGAAATTTTGACCTTTTTGCATAAGATATCAGTAACTCCTATGATTACTCTGTAAGAAACCGGTAATAAAAATTTGAAAAAATAAATTACTTATGACCTTATTAAAAAGTAAACATATTTTTTTCCTAAAAATATGTGTTTACACAGGGCATTTGACACATATGCATCTGCTTCTCTCTCTCTCTCTCTCTCTCTTTTTGGAAAGGGGCTTCTGAATTTTTTATGGCTGGCAAACTATTTTCTATCTATGAGTTTGATAGCATTAAAATTTTTTGTAACATGTCATGTGATGTAGATAAAGACATTTCTTTCAACGTAAAATCATATACATCAATATGAGGACTATTCGTATATGTATGTTGTTATAATATTTTTATGTCGTGGAATTTGAGTTTTTTTTTTTTATCCTTAACACGTCTTATAAGATGGTACTCTTTTTGGAGTAATCAATCTTGTATTAAATGGATCGGGTCACTTGTTTGAGCTTATTGACTCTTATACCATATGGAATTTGAGACTTCTAAAAGATAAAACATCCATCTTAAAAGATCAATTTATTAAGTGAAAGGATCTACTATCCTTATATATATTATTGTTGTTGTTTTTTCACTACGTGGAATTCGGTTTCTTTTTATCATTAACAGATTCTGTACTATGATTTAAGAATATTTTATCATGATAGACGACAACTTGTGGATTGAGCGCAAATATTATAACCCAACGGTTAGAAAGTTTGGCCCATTAATCAACCATGGAGAATTAGAAGGACCCTTTCTTGGCAACCCTGGTTCATGATGTCGATCAGCCCAAAAAAAAAAAAGGCCTATAAAAGAGTATTAATTTACACCTACTCTGTCCATAACGATTAGTTGGAAAATCTAATCTACTTAACTTTATCTAATAAAAAAATAAATCTAAAATGATTTATCCCGAAGTGATGAATTTAAATTCAGTAATTTATATGTCAAGGTTAAATATAAAATTATCTTTATATTATACTTGTACTAAACACGTTATTCCACATGACAAAGAAAAAAAAAAAAAAACGGTAGGGGTCTTTTTCTTTTCTAGCAACCCCACTTTAGCAAAAAAAAAAAAAAAAAACCCCCCCACTTTAGGGTTGCTTCTTTACAATCTTCTTTTAACTTCTTGTTCTACTTTGTTCTTGTAGGACCAATTATCAACAGAAGAGATGCAACTTTTTATTTTCTTCTCTAGTCTGTTTCGTTAACTTTTTATTTTATTTTATTTTATTTTTATGTGGTGTCATTTTCCTAGTTCTATATTTCCCAGTACCATATTTTGGTCAATTCATCATATATACCCCACGCGTTTTGCTTTTAGCGCTAAGCTATGGATGAGATTAATTTGGAATTGTTTCTAGGAAATCAAATTAAAAATAGCGTTTTCACACGAAATATGTTCGAAATTTTATTTTTTTGGAATCATGTCTTTTTCAATATAAATTTACACTGTCATCCTTACTTTGTTTGTAAAAATAAAAAATAAATAAATAAAGATAAATAAAGGCTAATTATTGATGAGGTTAAAGTTTAAGGAAAAATGACATAGTAAACAGATAATCAAGTACTAGATCATTGAAACAGAAATACACAACCATATCTAGATCTAAAGTAGCGTTCACACGTTTTTCTTTTATATATTGATTTAAATGTAAAACGTTGGTGAAGACTCTAGTTCAACTTTACTTACTCTTATTGCAAATAATTTAGTAATTTTCTCAAGCTTAAGGTTAACTCTCTCGACTATATCTCTTAAAAATAAATAAATAAATAAATAAAAATCTACTTCTTTCTCTCTCATCACCATCTTGTTCAACTTTCTAGTTTCTTTCCCGTAGAAGAACAAGATCGTTAAAAATTTAAATTCATGTTTTTTATTGAGAGAAATAAGCAAATAGTAGTTTTTAGAAAATAATTAAAGTAAATAATAAGGTTTTTAAGATATTTAGAGTAAATAGTAGATTTATCAGGTATATAATTTATTAATTATTTACGTTAGATTTATCAAGTAAATATCTTTTTACGTCTTATAAATATGCCACTTATTACTTAGTAAAATTTTCATTTATATGATAAATTTGTTATTTATTTCAAATATTTTAAAGACCTGTTATTTATTTCAATTGTTTTTATAATAATATTATTTACTATAATTTTCCTCGTGCATTGACTGTTCGACCCTAATCTATATTAGAATATTGTTAGATGCATCGGATGTGTTTTGGATCATGTTGTCTATATTAAGCTTGCTCTATGTGTTTTTTTTCTTTTTTTGGTTGGAATAAATTTTTTGTTTCATAAAAAAAAATTATTAACTTTAGTCATCAAGGCCTACGTCCATAACCTCGTATTTCTCATGATTCAGATGTGATTAGGTTGATTATTAACTTTACTATATGTGGAAAAATTAGAATGCAACAGTAATCGACTACTTGTTCGAGGATTTATTTGGTAGAACTTCTTAGAAACTATTTTTGGTTCCTTGAGTTTAAAAACTGCTTCTGAAAATGTTGGATAATTTGTTAAAAAAGCTTCTGATCGCCATAAAAGTTTCCTATCAAAGTCACAAAAATATAGCTTCCTGAAAAAGCTCTTTTAGATAAACGTTAAAATTTATATCAAAGATTAAAGTAAGGTATTTTAAATTTTATTTTAACAATTAAATTATTTTTGGAAACTTTGACATAATTGGATTTCAAATGCTTTTTTAAAAATGAGATTCTAAATACATACTGAAAAGTTATGCCTTTTATTTTCTTCTTTAACTGTCTACAAGTAAAAGTAAAAAAACTCATTAAATCGGTCCTAAATAGCATGACAAAAGATAAAGTGGGGCTTGAGTTTTAGAGGGCACGAATTTGATCCATGTTGTATTAAAGGAATTATTGTCACCTTTTGTTTTTTTCTTCTTCAAAGTCTTTGATACAATAGTGGAACTGGTTTTGCCCAACTATTGCCCGCTGGTCTAGACTCTTGATAGATAATTATCAAAATGCAAAAGCCAAAAACATTGAATGGAAGTAATTTTTTCCAAAGTAATCATAATAATCCCTTTTCCCACTTTGACATTTATTGTCACGACATCAGCCCTCAACTCTACAGTTCCTTTTCTTTTTTTTTTTAAAGAACTTTATAGTCCACTTATTTTTATTCATTTTTGCAATTTTATTAGTACATCTTTTTATTAATTTTCTATTTTATATATTATGTTGATTAAAGTTAAAGAGTAAAGAAGTAGTTTAAAACATCCCACGTTGTTCTTACTCTATTCTTTTGGCTTTTTTATGCTTAATTTTTAAATTTGATTTCCCTTTAGTATCTGGCTACCACAATTCCACCATCTCGTAGTCTATAAACGATCGACTGTGCATGCCTCAAGAATATTAATATTTCTATTTACCAAAATGAAAAAAAGAAATATTATTATTTCTGCACATTTGTACCCATATATACGAAATGATTGATGGTTGAAATAATAATTGTATGTATATCTTTACGGAAGGTCAATCATATGCCAAACGAAGTCCATTTGGTTTTAGGGGGAAAAAAAGATAACCCGTCAATTCAAGAGCTTCCATGTAACATACAAATTCTTTATTTACAAATTTGGTACAAAAATTACATTTTTTTGTGTGTGTTTAACTGACATAATTTCTTCAAGGGGGCGTTGATATGTAGTAATCAATAGAAATCAGATGGATGTAAAAGTGATAGAAGTTAATATGATTCTCATGAAATATATATTAACACGTTTGGTTGATGATGTGAATGTTTTATCATATTCCCGAGAATGTTCTTTACTGTGTTTGGTTGTACACGATAATGTAATATTTTTATTATTTTTAAAAAAAATTAACAATTTTTAGTATTTTAAAATTATGCGTATCTTACTTTCAAAAAAGAAAATTTATGCATACTTATCAAAAAAAAAAATCATGCATATCTTCCATGTATGGTTTTTCAAATATTAAAAAAAAATCAAATACCTAATATATATATATATATATTGAATGAAAATACCTGATAAATTTTGAAAGTTATTGAGGTCAAAATTCGCACCTCATCTTTCACCATCCACGTGTCAACTCGGATCACTCAAAGATCAAGGATCAGCCCAAAAATGACCTAAAAGACTTCATCAGCTGATAAGGAAGCTCGACTCCCAACTCGACGGGCATCGACCTCCAGTCGATTGACATCACTTCTAGGTCAATCAGAGTACAGGAATCAGCTTGAAGACAACTCGGATCAGATCAAGACCCAAATCAACCCAAGAACCTGTCAGGTCGAGCTGAGACCAGCGACCCGAGAAATCGACTCCAAAAGTTGACCCAAGCACCTATCCCAGGTCAATGCACAGAAAAATCAGGAAACGTCCCAAAGTCATTCCTGCATAGGAATCATACGAATATCATGCTTAATCAAGTCATGAATAAGCCAAGTACTATCCCTTTTTGGAAAAGCTCTCTAAAGAAGGAAAGTCAACCCATATCAAAAAGTTGCAACTTCCCATAAGTAAATAGGGTAGTTCAGCACCAAATCGATCAGCAATCATCATCTATAAATAGAGTGCATCATCATATGCCTAGGGGATTCAATTCTCATCTCATACAATCCAATCTTATATTCAAGATCGTCTCATCTTCACGAGAATCAAGCCCAAAGAAGAGATTTTCGCCCAAGGCAAAAGAGAATCATTGGAGATCCTCCTAGTTCATCGGACATCATCTCCATCCACATCAAAATCATCCCACAGGAGGCCGAATCATCTCGGAATCATCCTAGAATTCCTGCATCTTCACTCGATTCTCTCTTCTCCCTGCTATCTCTCTCTATTTCATACAATCCCCTTCTCTTTTTTTCTCATTCTTATTGCTATGGGCATTCACTGTACTTTTTATCAACTATAGTGAAATCATCGGAGTCATTATAGAGGACTAGCTCTCACATTGAGAGTGAACATCTATAAATCTCTGGTGTTCTATGTCTCATTTACTTTACTTTACTGTTATTTTGCAGCTAACATACTTGATTAACTCAACACATGCTTAGTCGGCTCAACAATACAACCATAGGTTCTAAACCGACTCGATCCGATTCGATTGTAGATTTTACCCTCTACAAAAATTGAATTCAAAAATTAAAATTCAAGCAAATAAATTTTTAAAATAAAATTTTGAAATTAAAAAAACAAAAGAAAAAGATAAAATCTCCTCCATAATTATCGCTTTTCCTCTCTCCCCAAAATGAAAGTGTGATAAGTAGCTACGTTGAAGCCTAGCTGGGGTTGGAAGGATCTGGGGACTTAGGCAATGTTGGCAAGAGGTCGGGCAGTGGGGCAAAGAGTAGATCTCGATAATAAGCATATCGAAAGTTCACGATTGCAATGATGGGCTTTAATGATGGTGGAATTGGTGATGACGAGGCTATGATAGTAGACTATGACAGTAGTGGACTGCGACAATGGTGATGGGATTGGCCACGGCGGGGCTGCGACAGACATGGTGGTCTGCCGGTTGTGTGGATTGACGATAACGGGGGTACGTGAGCTGCAGTGATAGTGGTAGGATTGGCGACGATGGGGCTATGACGGTGGGCTACAAGGTGCTACTATAGTAATGGAGAGGAGAACTTTTAAAATATCTTAATATATTTTTCACAGTATTGAGATTCCCAAAAATATGAATATCCCCATAGTGGATTAGTTTTAGATTACGTCATTTTGGGGTAAAGTGAATCCCATGATATTGAGTTTCCTGAGAATGTAAAATTTTTAATTCTTGTACCAAACAAGGGAATGTGAGAAGATTCTCATTCCCATCTAAAGATTACTACATACCAACACGCCCCCCCAAAGATTTTCCCCCCGAAAAATGGAAAGCATTATTACTTATCAATAGATGAAAAGAATAAAAAAAAAAAGAAAGGAAGGCAATACACTAAAAAAAATACATATGTATCCTGAGCAAAAATAAATAAATAAATAAAATCAAAATAAAACATAAGATACGAAAAAGGAGCTGGCCTTAAGAAAAAGATAGGGTGAGCGGGAAGATAGAGCGTTTCTATTGGAGGCTCAATGCATTGCCAAGCATTTGGCCATTAAATTTGATTTACAAATTTATCGTTTAATGCTAAGTTTAAGAAGATATATAATTGTAATTATGGATGATAGATTAGATCACCGTTGGTCTTAAGGTGTTTTTCAAATATGTTGATCGTTGTCTTGACTTGACCTTTGGAGGTTTTGATCTATAGGAGAAGAAAGTGTGCATGTTGGCCTTTGTTCGCACCAGAGACTCGTGTTCGCCAACTGCTTGTCCTTTTTATTCATTTTCTTCCACTGATGTTGAAGGACCTCGTTCTCTTTGATGTTTTAATATATGCTTGATATTTAGTGTATCTTTTTAAGTCTCTTCAATTTATATAGTCTAATATATTTGACTTTTTTCATTCGAATTTATTAGTTGCGATGATTGTTTGTTTTTCATCTAATATCATTTTTAGAGTAATGCTAAGAATATCAATTATAATTCTAATTTATTGAAAATAAATTTACATATTATATTTTTATTAATAGATACAATCAATTGATATGACAATACTTTAAATACTTATTAATTAAAAAATGACAATTTATATGTCACATAGATTAATATTTAAAAATTGATATTAGAATTAATGTCTCTAATATTTTTTATAATAAAAAAAAAAGGAATAGAAGGTGAGACCACGTGAAACTCATTCTTGCACAAAGTAATAATCGCTCACACCAACTGTTTTATTTAAAAATTTTGGTTTGTTTGATATTTCAACTCAATTTTAACTAAATTGTAATTTTTCATCTCAATTTTTTATATTTTTTTGAAAAAATCAATAAAAATTATAACTAATTTTTAAAAAGTTAAATAATATTAATTTAAGGCCTTGTTTGACCATGAGTTTAGTTTAAACTAAACTATACTTTTTTCATCATGTTTTTTATCTTTTTCCCCAAAAAGTTGTTTGTCTTTTCTGAAAATTCAAAAAAATTTACTATTTAAACTTACAAATCTTAACTCAAACTTACACACCAAACACCCCCTAAAAATTTTATTTTCAATTAGTAAACTAACGCAAGCTTATTTTGTTGCTCTCGAATTAATTATATAATTCAAAATTTGTTTATTTTTGGCTTGGAATCAGCCACCTCCCTTTACATTGGTCCATTTGGAGTTGCCACCTCGGGACAGAAAGATGCGACATCCTGGAATTTGATTGGCCGTCTATATGGACGAAAGGACGATACTACCCCTGGATATTGGACAATGTTTATCACGTGCAAGTGCGAAACTACACACAAAAAGTCTTAAAACAAAAGAGTCAGTCAGACTGTCTGCCCCATCACACGGAAGAAACGTGAACGTCAAGACTCCTATAGCTCGCTGGGATCGGCTCGGCTCGGCTTTGCTTGGCTCCGATTTAACGCACGTGGGCCTCGCTTCGCTGTCGGCACCCTTATGGTCCAAACTCCATACCTAACACACAACTCTCTCTCTCTCTCTCTCTCTCTCTCTTTTAAAGCAAATCGAAATGAACAAATTACACAGCTATTGCACGTTTATTGGAAAATTAGAAGATAATTACTTTACTGATATTACATGTTTTTCAATATCAATTTGCATTCAAATCAAACAGTTAAAAAAATAGAATATATATGAATTAATAGGATTTTTATAACAGTCTAATGGTCAATATAAAGCAATTTCAGTACTAATTCTTGAGATTTTTCGATACAATCTAATGGTTAATATTTTGGGTTATCAAGCAAAGAAAATACAAGGTTCATTTTCTTCGTTTATGGTTGAGTGTCTTGCTCTCAGGGGGGTCTCCTATTTGCCAAGAATTGCATGATTTGTATCCAGATTGATGAGGTTGATGCGACACAAATTGTTCAAAAGGTTATTGTAGTAATTCGTTTGTAGAAGAATGAGCTGTGATCAATGATATTATTGAGTTGTTCTATGTTTTACCCTAATGATATTGCTTTGTTATATGCTGTGAAGCTAATAGAGTAGCTCATTGTCGTACTGTTTTTGTGTTTATTCTAGAAAATGAGGTTTATGATGGGGATAAAATTCTAAAATTTGTAACTCTTATGATTTTGACTAATTTAACCTATTAATTGCAAGAAAGTTTTACTTTAATATATATATATATATATATAAGGCCATTTGGGTACTAATTCTCCACATTTTTTCCCCTTTACATGACATAAATGCACTTTTGCACATTTTTTTTAAATTAATTATTGCTTTAATGGTACTCTTTTTGTAAGTAAAATAACATTTATTTTTAAGCACAATAATTCTAAACTAAAATTCTAAGAAAAAAAAAATCCTATATTACTTTAAGAATTATTTTTGTACTGGTTTATTTCTTATAACTATTTTCTTATTTTGTGGTCAAAATTTTTCTCAAGTATTTCTCTCATGTCTCTTTTTATTAGTCAGAGAAAATACAGTAGGGCGGTTTTTCTTTCTTTCTTTCTTTCTTTAATTATTATTATTATTACTATTATTATTATTTGTCTATAGATTTTCTCTAAGCCGAGTGTTTATAAATAGCTAAAATGAAAAGATAAGAATTTAATCTGAATAAATAATACCTGAATTAGAAGATTAGCATTCGAAAAATTATTATATTTTCCTTGAGGAAATGTTTTTTTTTTTTAAGTATTACTAGTGCCCATGTGTTAACAAGTCACTTTAAATAAATCAATGGTACAATTTCAAAAAGAAAAATAAATAAATAAATGGTACGACTGACCACAATTTAAAACGATTTCAAAATATTCAACATTAATAACGTGTTCAAATGTGTGACACTACAAAAACCTAAATTCAACAAAAACGATTTAGGCGAATTGACCAAAACTCGTAAAACAGGACAAACTCATCATTCTAACACATGAAAATGACAATTCGGGAAAATCCACGCACCTACATAATGACTTTTTTTTTATTTTAAAATTTTATTTAACTTACCTACCTCACACCAAAGAAGAAATTACCCTCGTCATAGTTCCTATACAGTTTATGTAGAATTTTCATCAAATTTCAGAATAAATAAATAATTTGTTTATCCGATTGATAAGGAATTACTATTAGGACATGTTTGGTACACCATATTAATATTCTGTATTGTATTATTTAAAATGATATAATGTTGGACAACATCTTTGTATCATATAGTTTAGTACGAAATCAAAAATTAATACAATACGTATGTAATATCTTATATAATAAAAAACATTTTGTGTTTGGTTGCAGTGTATAATTTAATCTAAAGATTACATCCAAAAACAAAATATAATGGATTTCAATATGAATGTCGAGTCCAGTTTTTGGACGAGAGTCGGGGTCGGGTTTCAGGACAGAGCTCGAGATATTTCAGAGTTGGGGTCGGGTTTCAGGACGGGGGTTGGGGTCGAGTTTCAGGACGGGGGTCGAGGTCGAGGTCGAGTTTCGGGATGAAGGTCGGGATCGAGATTCAGGATGGGGGTCAAGGTTGGGTACGGGGGGTCGAAGTTGGCTTTCAGGATGGAGGTCAGGGTTGGGTTTCAAGACTTGGGTCCGGGTCAGGTTTACGGAGGTTAGGATCAAGTTTAGAAACAGGGGTTGGGGTTGGATTTTAGAACAGGGGGTAGGGGTTGGGTTTCCAAACAATGGTCGGGGTCGGGTTCCTGGGTCGAGGTTAAGTCGAGGTCGGGGTTGGGTTTCGGTATAGGGATCTAGGTCCGGTTTCGGGGTCGGGGTCGTGATTTGGATAGGGGTTGTGGTAGGTTAAGGGGTCGTGGTCCAGTTTTGGGACGTAGGTCGTGGTCGGGGTCGGGGTTCCGGACGGTTATCGGGATGGGGTCGAGGTCGGGGTGAGTTTCGAGATGTGAGTTAGGGTCGGGTTTCAAGACGTGGGTCGAGTCAGGTTTCGAGGTCTGGATCGGTTTCGGGAAGGGGATCAAAGTCGAGTTTCTGGGTCGATGTCAAGGTTTCTGGGTCCGGGTTGGGTTTCAAGATGGAGGTCAGGGTCCAGGTTTCGAGGTCGGGGTCGGGGTTTGAGTTTTGGTCAAGGTCTTGTTTCAGACCCCGACCCCAACCCCAAAACCAGACTCTAACTCCTGTCCCGAAACCCGACCCTGGAAGACCCCAAAACCCTACCTAGACCCCCGTTCCGAAACTTGACCCCAACCCCGACCTCGAAACACGATCTCGAAACTCGTCTGAAACCTGACCCCAACCCCCGTCTCGAACCCGACTCTGACCCTCGTTACGAAACTTGACATCAATCCAGAACATGAAACCCAACCCCGACTCTGAAACCCGACCCAAATCGCGTCCCGAAACCGACCCGAAACCCGATCTGAAAACCCAACACAGACCCACATATCAAAACCCGACCTCTACCCCAATACCCGTCTCAAACCTGACCCTAACCTCGTTTCGAAAACCCAACCCTCTCGATCATGAAACCCGAACCCCGATCTTAACCCCCAATCCCAAAACCTGACCCTGACCCCTGTCTTGAATCCCGACCCCGATTCTGAAACCCGACCCCGACCCTGATCCTGAAACTCGACCCTGACACCGAACCCTATCCCAAAACCCAACACCTACCCCCACTTCGAACGGGACCCCAACCTTATTTCCGAACCCGAATCGGGACCCCGACCCCCGACTCGGACCCTGACCCCCATCCCGAAACCGAACCCCGACCTCGTTCCAAAATCCAAATCTGGTCTTGGGGTCATAGCATAAATTTTTATCTTTGGAAAGCTCTATTCTTAATAGGATACAGTACGGTGAAAAGCAAATAACGTATTGTGTTGTATAATATTGTAATACAATGCTAAACCAGACATCGTATTGTATAATAATCATACAATACAATACAATACATTGTGCCAAACATGTCCTTTTTTTTTTTTGTCGAATCCTTGTATTATTGACTGTTAGAGGCATATGTATGTTCAACCCATTTGACATTATCTCTTGAATTATAATTTTTGGATAAAGATTGTTGATTTATATGAAACCTAATTATTTTTGTACTTTTTACTGGTGAATGCGGTAAGGCATCTGGGAGATTTTAGGTAATTTACACATGTATTTATCTGTCATGTTTTAGATATATTATTAACATAAATTTTATGTGCCCATGTACTTCTTTTTGTCATTAACGAAAAAATTCATATCACAAAAAATGGACATAGCTTCATATAAAAACGGAACAACTACAATGTTCCGTTTGGTTGGCCAATTTGAATTGTAATTTTTAGATTATAGTGTGTTTGACTTTTCAAAAACTAATTAATAAATTAATTGACATTTCAGGGGAAAAAAAACAAATTAAGTTAAAATTTTTAAATTGGAACTGACCAACCAAACAAAACATTAAATTCTTTAATGTGTTCTATTTATCTATTGTTCTTGGATTCTCGTAAATATGAATTAGAGTTAATTATGAGGAAAATTATTTTGAAAAAAATAAAATATGAACTTTTTCTACATAACATATTTGCATTTTTTTTAACGATCATAATTAGCAATAATATTAGAAGAATTGGCTCTGTTAACACATCACACTTAAATGTTTGGAACAACATATTCCTGATGAAATTTTGTCACTTAATTCTAAAACTCCTAAATCTACGTCTCACTTTCTCTCTCTCTTAAAATTTTCATGAAACTCAAACTTCAAATATCCATAATTTTATTCTTCCAAGTCGAAAGAAGATGATTTAAAAAAAATAAATAAATCGTACATAATAATAAGGGGGACGGTAACAAGATATATATTACATATTTTCTCCAAACATATCAACTTGTTACCATATTTCCTATATTACAGTTCATTTTAAATAAAAATTCATACTTTAACCAAACACAACTATTTTAATTTTCAAATTACAAAACTTCAACTACAATCATTATTCCAAATTGGCCCTTAACTCTTCACGATTTATTCTAACGCGTACATTAGTACTTAATTTAAAAGGATTAAATCTACACAATAGTAAACATAATAACTAAGAGTAATAAAATGAAAAAGAAAAAAAAAAACCGTTAGAAGGAGATTTTTCCCCCCGTAAAACTTAATAAAAGCACGCACAGATAACTTTTTATGGGACATATTGGCCTAAGAATCTTAGGATGAGGAATTAGTCCCTATGTTGCGGTAATGACATATTCAATTTTTGAAATTTAAAAATTTTTATAAAAAAAAAATTTTTCTCAACTTTTTCCATCATTCTCTTATTTTGAAAAGAAAAATTATCTCATTTTCAAACTTATTTTGTACAGTATCCTTTTGGAAAAAAAAAAAGGAATTTTTTTTTGAAATCTTCTCATAATACACTATTTCTAACACAATTTTTCTCATTTCAATCAACTTTTGGTTTTCAAAAAGAAAATTTTTTACACATTCAAAAACTATATCATTCTCAAAATGAAAGGATTTTTCATTTAAAACAAAAAATTTTTCTTTTTGAAAATAAAGACATGATCCAAACGAAGCCTAGGTGGACCCATAAGAATATAGATTTTTCTTTTGGCAAACGATTAGGGGGTGTTTGGGGTACATTTAAAACAACGTTTCCAAACAAATTTTTTGTTATCTTCCTTCAATTTTACTATTTATTTTTCCAAATATTTTCAAAATACAACAACTTTAAAAAGTTCATAAGTTTATCGTTTTAAGTCGATAAGAGTTTTTTTTTAATTGCATATAATTTCGAGATAAACAAATAAGATCCATATTGTTAAATTTTTTCCAAACACGTTTCAAGTTTTTGTACTTTTTTCACTCTAAACAGTTTATTTTACCAAACGTACATTTTCAAAACTCAAACCATCTATAACATCTAAAACACCGTTTTTAAATGTGTCCCAAACGAGCCCTAGAATAGAGATGACGTCACTGTTCATGATGCAGAAAATGAGAGCAATAAAAAGTGGGAGGGGCTGCTCAAAAAAATGTAGAAGCAAAATGCAAAGAAAACGAGGGTGATGTCGACGTGAGCCAGCCGTGACAAGCAGCTCAGCTCAGCTCGTCCGTATTATTAGTAGGGTGTCATGTGAGTAGAAGACGAAGTCCATCGTATTCTGTGGTGGAAAGAAAGAAATAGAGAGAGAGAGAGAGAAAGGACATTAGCGTAATTATGTGGTGGAAAGTCCCGTTTTTCCTTTCCTCCACTTGACTTCACGAGTTTGATATTTTTTATCATCTCCTCTTTCATTTATATTAATATTTAAATAATATCATCTTCTTTTCTTTTCCCCCCAATATTCTGAACAAAAGATAATCTTCCCTTCCACACCTGCAAAAAACACGTGCTTTAAAAAGACCAGATATATATTATTTTTAAATTGCATTATTGTCCATTTTTATATAAAAATATATTCAAAGGGGTTAGCGGAAAGTCACAGACGATTCAGTGCCATTTAACATGCGCAGCAGCAGATAGCAGATCTTTGGTATCCCTCTACCACCACCTCAATACACCCACCCAATCTCCAGTAGTATCCATTTCAATTTTTCAAACGCAAAAGATAAGATTTTGACTCCGAAAAACCTCTCAATTTCCTCTCTTTCCCATTTTGGCCAAGAATTGTAGGGTTTTCAGCGACAAAGAAGTGAAAAAAGGAACAAGAAAAGAGAATATATATATATATATTTTATAATTTTGTTTTTCGTCAATCGAGGATATGTCGGAAAACGAGAAGTTCAATCTGAACCGGAAGGCCGGTAAGGTGCTGGAGAAGTCGAATTTCGCTCAGGCGTGTGCTCTGCTGGGCCAGTTCTTGAAGGAGAAGCGAACTCTGGGCGTCGTGATATCTGGAAATTCGGAAATTCCCAAAGGTACTTTTTAATTTCTTTTTTATCTGTCTAATTGAATTGAATAGGAAGAAAAATAGCTTGATTTTTATTTTTTTTATTTGCTTTCGTGTTGATAGAGAAAGTAGTGCCGGAGACGTCGTCGTTTCGGCCTCCGGTGCCGATGAAGAACTTCCTGACGAATATGGGAAGCCAAGCTGGACCTCCGGTGAAATCCGCCGATTTCTTTCAGCAGTTTAAGGGTTTTGGTACTCCAACTACTACTACAACTGCTTCTCTAGTCCTCCCTCTGCTCCAAATAATGTTGAAGACGCTCATAAGCCTGATCTAAGGTTTGCTCTTTAGCAAAAAATAGAATTCTCAAAAAGAGAGCATGTGTGAAATTACTGGAATGCCCTCCGTTGGATAACAAGAACGATTGAAGCAGGTCTTTTTTTTTTTTTTTGGATGATAATATGAGGGAAAATGAAAAATCATGCACGTATAGCTATGAGTATGTTCTTAAAAATTGCTTTAATAAAACCTTTAATTATTTTTTTCCCTAAAAAAAAGACCTAAATTATTATTATTTTCCTTATTTTAATGTTAGGAAACCGGCAACTACAAGTGCTGTTGTTAGGCCTGAAACTTCACAGATGACGATATTCTACGCCGGCCAAGTTTTGGTGTTCAACGATCTCCCGGCCGACAAGGCGGACGAGGTCGTGGCGTTGGCTAGAAAAAGAAGCTCAAACATTAGCGGATCTGTTTCTGCTACACCACCGGCAGTAGTTGTGGAGAAAATTGATTTGACCAAGCTGCCTCCGTCTCCGGAACCAGATCATAACATTTCCCCAATTTCCAAACCTGATAATAACATTATCAATAACAATAATGTTAATAACAAACATGAAAACCTTCAACCACGACCAGCTGATCAAGCCGCCAATGGATCTGGTAATTATCCCTTAATTTGAATTTATTATCTGTTGAATTTGTTAAATCGCGAGCTTCAAATATTAATGGTTTGATCGATCTATGATTCTACAGATTTGCCGATTGCGAGAAGAAACTCACTTCATCGGTTCTTAGAGAAGAGGAAAGACAGGTAATTTTAATTAAACATGATTAGAGGATGAATCATGAATGTAATTATTCCATTTGTGTTTGCCCTAAATTCTTTTTGGTTATATAATTTTTTTTCTTTTTTTGGGTTGTTTTTTAGGGTGGCGGCAAAAGCACCGTACCAAGTAGAGAACCACCGGCGCCCGGTGGCGGCTCCTCCTAAGCCTGACGGAGAATGTTCGGATCAGCATCTAGAGCTCAAGTTATAGTAACACTGACTTTAGCTGATGATCATTAATCGTTGATCTTTGTTAAACTTTAGAGGCTAGCTTATTATTCGATATATACATACTTTTTGTTTCCTTAAAAAAAAAATCCTAACTTTATACTTGTTGGCTTCTGTGCCTGTGCCCATTTTATATCTGTATTTTTACTGTAATTATTCATTTGTAACGATTACAATTGAGATGTTATATCCAAGTAGCTCTCGTGATTAACGTTGAAAACGACTTGTTTGTTTCACTGAATTATAGAGTTCATATTTCCAATCTCGAGAAACTTTGAGGAAACGAATATAGCATGTGAAAGGAATGAGTGCTTGTGTTGAAAAGCGAAGAGAAATTATTTTGAATGACAAATTTTTATTTTATTTATTTTTTGAATACAAAATGATAAAATCAATTAATTTAGTGACTTGATTAGAAAACACCATCATTGTATGTTCTATTTTAATGTCATATGTGTATTTGGATATCTCATATATTTCGTTTGAATACAAATATATTTTAACAGTACCTCCGCTCATTTTACTGCTCATTCATTCACCTTCTTTTGTTTATTTTTATCAATCACGTACCATCTCTTTTTTCAATACACATTAGTTCAATACACATTAGAATAACTATAGCTTGAGATTAGATATCCAAACACTCCCTAACTTGCAATGTTATGAATTTCTGCACAAGCAAATACATCAACCGCCAACTGCCAACTGTTTCGATTACTTTTAGTTGATTTCTCTTTGCATTTGTCGGTGCCAAATCGGCTAATTATGGAGCTGACGGTTGCTTATTGTCAAATTACTTTTATTTTTTCCAGCCAAATTTAAAAGAAATTTTTTTGACCTGGTTAACTTTTAAGATAATGTCTTGGCAAGTATGAGAAAATCTCTCTTATCTGTAAAATGCTATTACGAACATTTATTAAATTTTGTTAAATTATCATATTTGTAAAACTGTATTCTATCATTTCATATACCTTGTTTAACTTTAACGGTTAAAACTGGTTACTGTTTGCAATAGAAAGATAGGGGAAAAGCAAAAAGAAAATAAAAAATAGAAACAGTTTAGTCCTTTTTTACGGGGGAGGAAAAAAGCTGTTTACTTTTTTAGTGTATATTTTCCAGTCGAATGTCCGAATGGTACCCTAAAATGCCAAAGTGAAATTTTCCTTACCCCCACCTATGAATAATTGATACCCTATACTTCTATTTTGTTGTAAATTTTATCCTTCAATTTCGCCTGTAAAGGTTGTCCTTCAATAATTAGTACACGCATCTAACTATCTCACTATGTATTAGAAAAGTCAAAGATCTAACTATAGATTAGAACTCAGGGATGTTTGGACCAACAACTCTAATCGAAAAGACTTCAATTCATTTTTTTTCGTGAAAAATTAACAAAAATTTTAACTAATTTTTTAAAAAATAAATAATTCCAACTAAAAAAAATTCAACTCCAACCTACTTCTTTCTTCTTTTTTTTTCTTTTTTCTTTTGTCTTTACTACTCTACCTTTTTTTTAAATCCTTCCTTCTTTAACTTTTTACTTATTTAGACCTCTCTTATTATTTCTTTTAATTTTTTGCTCTCTTTTTTTCAAATGTTTCCACCCCTAATACCTAATATTTTTAAAACGATCTATTAAATTGCTTCTTTCTTTTATAATTTTTCTTTAATAATATAATACTTGAATATATTCTTGCTTCAAAAACAAAATGTTTAAATATATTTCTACTTAAATATTTATCCTATAATCTTTTTTAAAATGTGACCTCCATATATTTAGGTGTCAATAAATGGTTGGATACTTTCATCTTCAACCAAAACAGTTCAATTAAATAAATAAATAAAAAAAACTTCCTTTTATCTATTGTAAATAGATTATAACAAATTTCATTTTTACCCAACACATGCGACTCAAGACTATATATATATATATATATATATGCATATTAATATTTTCGTACTTATTCCATATAAAAATTATTAGTAAGATTTTTCGTTCTTACTAAAAATGTAAAATATCTGTCGATGTAAACCGAAGTTAAAAGCTAACCATGTTTCGTTCAAATAATTTATTTAAATAAAACTTACTTAACTCTAACATCATCTTTCAATTGTCGTGTCTTTTTTTTTTTTTTTTTGGGTCCTAGATTAATCCTCTTTTTTAATTTGTCCTAAACTAAGCTTAGGCATTTAAACAACCAAACGTTAAAATTATCATTAAAAATAAGGGTATATCACACCCAAACACCTTGAACTTTTCATCACTAATTGCAAACCGGATGAAAAACTTTTAGTTTTGACATTTTTGGCTCTAAAATTGACAATACCTGGCAATGTTCAATCGATAACAAACAAAAATTTATTGGATTGGAGTTACCAAATGTCAAAATTTAAAAAGTTTAGCGTCCAACTTGCCAATCAACAAAAATATTGGCAGTGCATTTGTGTAAAAATATGGGGAATTTCTATCCATGAATTGACGTTCCTTAGTTGTACTATTGGGCCACAATGAAAAAAATTTCAAATTCAAAGTCCAAATCGCTAACACATGATAAATTTAATGTGCACTAATGCAACTAATCCAAAAAATAACTTATGCATTCAAAAGTAATTCGTCGAATTACTGTTATATTATATTTGTAACTATAAAATAGTTTTTGTACTAGAGAATCGTTATTCATTACTATTATTTGTATCTAAATGTGAAATTTTATATTGATGGGAGATACTCTGACCTTTCGCTTATGAATACAAAAACTTCACTGTTAAACTCTCTTTCGAGAAATTCAATTGAAATTTGAACATCCTAAATGCAGGTTCAAATGAGGTTTTTTCATTGAATGTTGAACATTAAAAAAAAAAAATTCCACACTCTGGAAAAAATGAATTAAAAAAAAATTGTAGCTGTGCAAATTTAAAAATAAAATAAATAAAACTATCATCAGAAAGGCCAACCAAACCATTGTATTTCTTGAAGAAACACCTGATATTATTTTGCTTCTAGTATGGAAAGCACAGGTCCAATCTAACAAAATAGGAAAAATAGAACAAAACAGGACTTCAATTGGAAAATGCCCAAAAAATCTCACTTCTTTAATGGTAAATTTATTGTGCAGATCTTCTAATCCTTTGTGCCATCCCGTTTCAAAAAGTATTGAAAAGGTTTCTTTAAAATAGATTAAATTTTTTTTTTTTTTGAAAAGGCACTTATTAGAGAGAGTAAGAGCCGGAGAGAGATTTTTTTTTTTTGACTTTTTTTTGTATCAATACACCCTAAACTTATTATAGAGTTGTAATTTACACCCTAAATTTTTAATTTTAGTAATTTGTACCCTAAATTTATAAATTTGTAGCAATTTACCCCCATTGATAAACAATATGTATTTTTTAATGAAGATTAATATTTCACTTGCATATAGATTGTTAATTAACAAAGATAAAAAAATTATTTATGTTATGAATTAACAACTCATATACAAAACACATATCAATTTCCTTCAAAAGATTAATATTATTGTCATTGAGGTACAATTTGCTACATATTGTAAGTTCATGGTACAAAAAATTACAACTCTATGATAAATTTAGGGTGTACCAATACAAAAAAGCTTAAAAAAAAAAAAAAACTCGTTTATAATTGACTTGTACCTTCACTGGATCTCCCTAATAAGTGAAATGTATACAACTAAAGTTATTAATTAGGATGTACAAAACTCGGTTTGGCAATTAATTTAGGGGAGAACTAGAATTGTCCCTTTGGTGAAAGCGTGTAAAGTATGTCCATTTTTTTTTCCCCTTCTGAAGTTTTATGTCCAATCTTAATTTCTTTTAGGTTTAAAGAGGGTATATATTTCCTAAGTTTCTCTTAATAATTTTAGAACTTCATTGGATTTGTTAGTGAGCTTCACTGGTATGGCAAATTATTTAGGATGAAGGGGTTCAATATTTAGATATTGAAAATGTTGAAAATAATAATTTTAGAAAAATTTTAGAATTGGCCCGTACCCTAAAATTTTAGCTATTTTGATATATACTAGTTCTATGGCACGCGTGTGCGAAATAGATAAATAAAAAAAACAAAAGAAAAAAAAAACGTGATGATGATGTGGTTAACACGTGATGGCATGATCAAAAGAGCCATTAACTCTTTTAAATATACGTATATATGTATATAGATAGATATAGATAGATAGATATAGGTAAGAGATCGGTAAGAGGTTTACTATTGTACCAATAAAGGGTCACTTAGATTGTTAATCGGAAAAATTAGGTTAATATACAGGTTTTTCATACTTAAATAAAATGACCAAATTTTTTTTTAATTTATAAAAATGATCGTTGATAAGTCATTGACCATAGTCAATCGGTAAAAATACATATTTATTATATTTAATCATTGATTAACTGGTTAATCATTTTTTAAAAAGGCTCATTTTTCTAGTTTTACAAAACTTTGGCCATTTGTTAAAAAACTTATTAAAAAAAAAACCATTTACCCATATATATGTTTTTAACATAAATTAGTATAAATAATTGTTTTAACAACTATCCAAACATACATTAAAAAATTTCCATTGTGTTCCGATGGTAAATTATATCTAAACGTCAGAGTAGTAAATTATATCTAAACGTCAGAGTAGATGTAATTCAATTGCTTGTGTACAAAATTTTCCATTTTAATGTGCTCATGAAATTGCAACTATTAACTGCCAACCAAACGGAGCCTTAGAATTTCACTGACTCAAGCCTGGGCCTTTAGAAAAGTTTGGGCCTGAATATGGTTGTGCCATGAGTTCGACCACCTGGACTCCTCCATTGGATCGTGTTTGCTGGTTAAATCTTTTAAAATTTTTTTTGGTGAATAATTTTATATATTTTTTAGACTTTACTTGATCCAAACCTTCTATCTCTATTTTCATTTTATTTTTTAAAGAAATCATCTTAAAAAAAAAAAATTAGAAAGAACATGGGAGCATTTATAATGCAGTAATATGTCCACCTACCTTGTAAATACAATATAGTTTTTACATAATATAGTATTATGAAAATTACAATACTTTTTTGAATAATTACTTTGATAATTAGAAAAGTAAGTTTTATCAAAATTGATAGAAAAAACTATAAGGAAGGGGAAAAAAAAAAGCACAGATGATCAATAAAACTATAAAGTTTTCTACCAACAAAAAAAAAAAAAATTAAAGTGCTTACGTAAAAAATTGTCAGACCATAAAAAGTACTTACATTTCACAGACAGAAACTACAATCAAAAGGACATATTTCCCACAGAAAAAAAAAGAAAAAAAAAGATGACAAATTTAAAAAGTATGTTTCAATTATGTTTCCTCGTTATCTTATTTGCATAATATAAACACTGACGGTTTCTTTATGACTTTTTCTCTTTCTTCTTTTTTTCCCTCTCCTTTGCCTTTTATTTTTTTTTATTTTTTTATCGTTAATTAAATCTGACTGTAGTTTTATTTTTCTTCAATGTGACAGAAAGTTAAAAGGATTATATTCTATTAAATAGATTAGTCGAATACAGAATCAGTGTGAGTAACACCGTAACCTTATCATGACTCTTGATTAAAGAAAGTAAAGATCCTTTTTTGTACCCTCTTGAAGTCATTTAAAACATTTTTGGATTAATTTCTTAAACACCCCTTGGACTATTTACCCTATTTCATTTTATCTCATGTATTATCAAAATTGTTCATCATGCCCCTATAATATATAAAACTATTCATTTTACCCATTCCATCAACTTCCGTTTTAATAACTCTAACGGAATTGTTGATGTGACATGGATATTAAGTGTTTTTATTTGAGAAATAAGTATTAAAAAGTAAAAAAAAAAAGATATTATTAAAAATAAATCATAATTATTGAAAAAATTAATTAATAACCTTATATGAATTTTAAAAAAATAATCCTAAAATTAAAGCACTTCTGAATTTTTTTTCATCCTTCTTCACACCATGATTTGCTTAGCGAAGCAATTTTCATCTTCCGAAATCCTTCTCGGACCTAAACCCATTTATCTGGCACCCAATCCCTCCCCTCCTAATCTTATCTCCGACGGCCGACAATCACTGTCCAAAATCTGCTGCATTTTTCGACAGATTGAAGCCGATCGAAGCAACGAAAAAGGTCTTGAACGCTTACCCTTACCCATGGCTTGACTTCGACTCTCTCACTCACTTATGCGTGAGAGGCTGATCCGATTTCGGAAGCGATTAAGCTTTTAGTAGCTCTAATGGATCAAGGCCATTTTTTTTTTTTTCATTTTCATTTTAATTTTTCTTTATTGTTTTATTTCACATGCAAACTTCCTCAACTTTCTATGGAATCCAAATGGCAATTAAGGAGCCTTTGGAAAGAACATTTTATTTTCGAATTTTTAATTTTATACTTTCCACTTTATCTTCAAGCCAAATCTGGTTTGCTTTTTGACTCAACACTCGGCTTTTCTCTCTCTCTCTTTACGTTTTTGGTTTAAGGAATAAGTGAAATAAAATGTTTCTTCTTGGAGACGATAATTGAAAAAATATGCGGTGACGATTTTGGGATCTTATGGATTTGCAATATCTGGTTTATGGATTTCCTCATGTTCGATCTGTACAACAAGAAGTTTTGGAAGGTGTTAGTGATCTGATATATGTTTGGTTGTCAAGAAATAAATGTTTGTAGGGTGATTTGTGAAAAAGTTGAGAAAAGGGTTAAGAAAGATTTTTGAATTTTTTAACATTCAAATATGATTTTATAATTTTTTTATTAATTATGACTTATTCATTAAAATATCTATGATCAGGATATAATATTTATTATCAAATAAAAAAACCCTAATACTATATCACATCAATAGTTACTTAATTTTATAGAAATGAATAAAGGATCTTTAATTTATTTTGAGTATTTAAAAGGGCATAATAAATAATTTTGATAATTTAAAAGACAAAGTGAAATAAGGTACAATGGTTCAGGGCATTTATAAAATTAGTCCAACATTTTTTCTCTCTCTCATTCTGAGGCCTCTTCCGTCACGCGCATCTCCCTCTCTCTTTCCTCCCCTCCCTTTCTGTCTCTTTCATTTTCCCCGAGGCACTTCCTTATTCGAACCCTAACCTCAAACTTTCTCGGAAAATTTTTGATTTTTTTCTCGGGAAATCGCCGAGGAAATGCAGCACCAGAGGTTGAAGCAGCAGCAGCAGCAGCAGCAGCAAGCTCTGATGCAACAAGCTCCTCCAGCAACATTCTCTCTACCACCCTGGCCTCTTAGCTCCCCCTCAGGTTCCAGCTCTTTTCCTCTCGCTGCGATTTCGATTCGATTTTTATTATTATTTTTTTTCTGTTTGTTTGTCTGGATTTCCTTTGCTTGCTTTCTGGGCTTGGATTGTGAGTGCTAGGGTTAGTTCGTTCTCTTTTTCGTTTGGACGGACGTCGCGATAGCTAGGAATTTGAATGTTTGTTTCAGTAAAGATTTTGGGTATTTAATAATCGTAAGTTCTAGATTGTTCTCTTGGCATTGGATTCTGGATTTGGATATTGATCGTTTTGTTTTCGTTAACATTTTGTTGCTGGCAACGTTTTCAAATTTAGAAACTTGTGTGTTGCATGTTGTCTTGCTGTTACAGAATGTAGTTATAGTGTATGACAAACATGTGTGAGTTATAGGAAGGTCAGGAGTTTTTTCATCGTTTTGTTCTCTTCACAAAGCTTTTTTTGGCTGCTTCAGTTTTCCGAGAGTTCTCAAACGAATGATTTGGGAACTGTCTGTGTAGATTTGACTATAAAATTGCTCAGGCCATAACAGAAATGGATTGGTAGAGTGAAGCATCGTATTCGTCCGAGTGGTTTTTTTTCTGCTTCAGTAACTTAAATTGAAGAAGCCTAGATTTTTATTTATTTATTTATTATGTTTTAATATTATATCTTTGTTATAGTTCCTATTTTTGGGATAATTTTGGGAATTTGGTGGACCGGGGATTTGATGCTGCAAACTATCCCGCTTCATTAATATGTTCATGTAGTAAAGGTGATAGCAATTTGCAAAAAGTTTTCATCATTCGTTGTGTTTTTTTCCTTCTTTTTGACAATAAGGCCGATTTTAAATAGTTTTAAATGTGTTTACAGAACAAATAGTTTTAAATGTGTTTACAGAACAAGTTTCAAACTTGAGAGAAAAGCAACTACAGATTTGGCCTGTGTTAGAATTTTCATTGTGTGCAAATTGTCCTGTCTTTGTCGACCACCCTCGATTTGGTTGAGTGATTTTACCTTTTACTTTATCTTAAAACGGTAGTATTTTATCTCTTTACTTTCTGGGCTTGGTTTTTAGTTTTAGGCTGAAAGATAGGACCTGATTGGATTAGATGAAGTGGGAACTTTTAATTTTATTTGCTAGTTTTCTTTTCTTTTATTTTCCTTTTACATTTTTATTTTTGCAGATTGAGCCAATCCCAAGTGGAAATCTGCCTCCTGGTTTTGATCCCAGTACTTGCCGCAGTGTGTGAGTGTTTGTTTGGACCTTTTTTTTTTTTTTTTCTCTCTCTCTCTCTTTTTTTCCCTTCTTTTCGTTTTTGTGTCCTTTTCTTTTGTTGCATGTTTGTTCATCATCTGCATGCTTATGTTATTACTTTTTGTGGTTTATATCTGTTATTTGATTTTCTTTACTTTTACTTCTCTTGAATTACGTTAATTGTAATGATATTTTCCATTTTTACTCATCTTCTTAGCTACATTGTTTCTAGAATTACCTTCCAAATGGTGCTAAGTGATTAATTGCATTTTAGTCTTTTGACTTTCACTGCTAAGTGCAGTTACTTATGGCTTAATCTATCTTGTTTGTTCTCTTCTTTTTTTTTTAAAACTTCCAGTTCCTTTTTTTTTGGAGAAATTGCAGGTACGTGGGAAACATTCATTCACAGGTCACAGAACCACTTCTTCAAGAGGTTTTTGCAAGTACTGGTGCTGTCGAAGGCTGCAAACTTATAAGAAAGGAAAAGGTAAGTTCATAACTGTGTACCTAGTCCGTCCTTCCGTCCTTCCTTTTCAGGTTTCCTCCATTTTCTTGCTTTCTTCCTGGGAAGTCTGATTGTTGTAGAGGGTCTAACTTTTTTTAAAACTAATTTTTTGACTTTGTTTTTCCTGTGTTCCTTTTTAAAAAATGTTATTTCATGGTTCTTCTTCCTTTTCATGCAGTCATCCTACGGCTTTGTTCATTATTTTGATCGTAGATCAGCTGCCCTAGCCATATTGTCTCTCAATGGAAGGCATCTGTAAGTACAACTTTCGATGATTCGTTTGGTTTGTTTGGTGAGTATTTGTTCTTACATCTTAAAATGTGATTTCAGGTTTGGGCAGCCCATCAAAGTAAACTGGGCATACGCTAGCGGTCAGAGGGAGGATACATCAGGTTTGTTTATTTGTATTTCAACTCTTGATAGTCAAAATTGTTTGTTGAATGCTCTAGCATTTATCACCCCGTCTTCTTTATGACATTGTTTGTTATGAGTGCAGGTCATTTCAACATTTTTGTTGGTGATCTCAGCCCTGAGGTTACTGATGCTACATTGTTTGCATGCTTTTCTGTTTATCCCAGTTGTTCGTAAGCTTCAACACTGTGATTCCGTTTCCATTTTTTGATGATTTCTTCGTTTAGTGCTTTTGGAATTGCAGTGCACTAATTCACTAATTTAAATAATGATAATAATTTATAGATTCTCTCGCAAAACCCTCTACACATCTCTACCTGGTTTACAATGACCTCTAATTTGATCATTTTTATGTTTTAGAGATGCAAGGGTTATGTGGGACCAGAAGACTGGGCGATCAAGAGGGTTTGGGTTTGTTTCATTCCGAAACCAACAGGTAATGTCTTCATTTTGGGCCTTCTTATCAGTATTAACTTTTATGCTAAACTTTAGTCCTCATCAAATTGTTGAAATTGCTTTTCAGGATGCTCAAAGTGCAATAAATGACTTAACTGGTGAGAATTAATGCTCTTATCTAATATTAAATTATACCGCATTGAACATAGTTTTTTTTATGTTAAATTTCAATTCACGAAAGGATTTCTGTGAATGTTTCTAATGCTAATTTTAAGCTTATTTTCTTTGGCGTAATTTCTAGGTAAATGGCTTGGCAGTAGACAGATAAGATGTAACTGGGCGACAAAAGGTGCGGTCAATAATGATGACAAGCAGAGCTCGGATGCAAAAAGTGTGGTAGAACTAACAAATGGCTCATCAGGTGAGTCATTGTGGTTCAGAACTTGAATGAGGGCAGCTGAGTTTGTTTTACTAGCTTCATGTTAGTTTTATTCTTGAAAGTGTGTACATTACCGGTATTTTGCTCGATAAACGTGGAAGATATTCATATTGTTCTATCTAGAAGATGCATCATCGCCTTCAAGCTACAGTACAAGAATTGATTACTTTTTTCAATTTATAAAAAATTTTACTTTATGGCTATGGAATAAAAGTAGTTAGTTTTTCGCGAGATTCAAAATGTTGTGTTCTTTGTCTTATTGGTGAAGAGATTTCTGTGCTTTCAAGAATTGAACCATTCTTTTTCATGTTGGATTATGCAGAGGATGGTAAGGAGACAATAAATAGTGAGGCTCCAGAAAACAACCCTCAATATACTACTGTGTATGTTGGCAATCTTGCTCCGGAGGCAAGTGACTTCTTCCAGTTTTTCTCCTTTTCCTTTGTTTTATTATTGCAGACCTGCACCAGCACACTCAGTCTACTTTATTTATGATGTGTGTGGAAATTGGAAGAGTGTGCACGCCTTTTTCAGTAACGGAACTGAATGGCTTTTTCATACAGCCAATATTGTTTGCACCTTTAAGGAAATAAGTATGTTTGTACCGTTGATTATAATGTTCCAACATAAGCAGTTATTTAATTACCTTTTTGTTTTTAATTTACAGGTCACCCAGCTTGATCTGCATCGTCACTTTCATATGCTTGGAGCTGGGGTGATCGAGGAGGTCCGAGTCCAGCGTGACAAGGGTTTTGGTTTTGTGAGGTACAGCACTCATGCTGAGGCAGCTACGGCTATTCAGGTGGGAAACACCCAGTCACTTCTATGCGGACGACAAATTAAGGTGTGCTTTTACTCATTTCTGGTTTTCTGATAAAGGATCATGTATTTTTTCACTCAACGTTCTAGTTTGATTTGAGAAGTGATTTGTAGTTTTTACTGTAACTCTAATTATCCTTTCGGATCATTGGATGCATCAAATATCTGCTGTAGACTATACTTGCTTTAAGTTGCATATACTGAAATGCTGAAAGGAAATCTGGAAAATGGCTTTGTTGGGGACTGTTTAGTAGTAGTAGAGCATTCCTTTGATCTGCCATTCCTTGTAAAAATCTATAGAATAGTCTGTCTCAGGTTGTGCGTTTTGTGGATGTATTTACGAAAGAAGATGCATCAGCTTGAATCTGAAGATTTCTTGTGTGGTTTAAATCTTTATTTACAAACCGCCCGTGTGTTGTTTCTGTGGTTTAGTGCTCCTGGGGAAGCAAGCCCACTCCACCAGGGACAGCTTCGAACCCGCTTCCTCCTCCGGCTGCTGCTCCCATACCTGGCATCTCTGCTACCGACCTCTTGGCCTATGAGCGGCAACTAGCAATGAGCAAGATGGGAGGGGTCCATGCCCTAATGCATCCACAGGGACAGCATCCTCTAAAGCAGCCCACCATGGGAATGGGTGCTGCTGGAGCGAGCCAGGCCATATACGACGGGGGATTCCAGAATGTTGCTGCTGCTCAGCAGCTCATGTACTACCAGTAATACGTAATTATAATGTTGTATTTCTCTACTTTTATTTCCTGTCTTATGCAGGTTTTCTCCTGAGTTCTAAACCCCCCCCCACCCACTTTAGGAAACCTCTTTCTCTCTCTCTCTCTCTTCTCTTTTCTTTTTTTTTTTTTTTCCCCTATCTTTTTTCAGGCGGGGGTTGTTACCCCCACCTTATGTGATTGCTATTTCTATGGGATGTGTATCATGTTTGATTTTGTGGTTCTAACTTGGTTATGATGAGTGGTTATGATAATCAGAGGGAGTTGGCTATATTGTATGAACAGCAGTTAATTTCTTCTTCTTCTTCTTTTTTTGGGGGACAATTTCAACTATCTGGTGGTTTTAAGGTAAATGTGGGATTCTATGACCAAATAAATTAACAAATCGGTTCATTGATTCTCTGACATAAATTGCTGTCATATTTAAAATTTCTTGTTCAACCTGCGTATAAGAAAAACTTGAACGAGAACTCCAAGGCGGGCAATTAAAAAAATACCCTACCAATGAAGTAGTATTTATTTAAACCGTTGGATTCATAAGATTTCATCAATTTCACACATTTATTTTATTTAATTGTGATCTTGGTTAGGGCTAAAGGCTCGAAAAAATTCATCCCAGAAGGAAAAGGTTCATACATTGCTACATATTTAAGCAACCAAAAGCAAAACAGAAATGATCCGCATGCCAATGTGTTGGCAAAAGTCATCTGCACCCTCTATGCCGATTGGAGTGGTCTCTAATACATACACTAAAATGGAGTACAACTACTACTACTGTCTGTTGGATAATTAAGTGGATCTGATCAGATCAGATCAGTCCTCGTCCAATCTTGCAATATAAGTATCGTAGAATTTTGCTGCGCGCTCAAGATCTCCAATCTCAGCATAACAATCAGCAATTGCTCCAAAAGCTTCTGTGTTTCCTGAATCTTCTTTTTCCCGTTCGGAGATATCCAAAACCATCGAATGGTATTTGATTGCCTCACGGTACTTACCCTGTCGTTGAAGCGAGGCTCCTGAGAAGCGAAACAAACATGGAAACATTAGAGATAACATCAGTATTGGCAAATTCACTCGCAAGAACAGATAAAAATGTAGAGAAACATTAGTTTAATAGAGTATAAAGTGAATAAGAACAAACCTAAGCCTCTTGCAGCTTTTTTCTCCTCAATAGGATCCTTCAAATTTTTAGCAAGCTCAAGAGCGTCTTAAACTCCAAGAATGCTTTCTCTGGTTCTTGGTTCCTCAGAAAATTCTTCCCAGCCTTCAAATGAGAAATCAATTCATGCTTCTTCGAATCGACTATTACTTCACTCTCTGGTATTCTTCCACCAATAGGAGCATAACTTAAGGTGGGAGCATAAGACTCGATCTTCGCCTGCCTTCTTAGAGCTGCATTTATCTGGCGCAGCTGTTCATTCAATCGTTGTAACTCTCCTCTCCTTTGTCGAGCAAGCAATCCTATCATACAACTGGATCATCAAGAACAATAATACACAAAACATAGCTTCAAATATAACATCTCTTGATCTCTCTCTCTCTCTCTATCATTTCTTTGGCTTCTCACACCAAAACCCGTTCATTGCATATTCTCCAATCCACCACCCGATATTGAGAGGTACCATCAAAACAAAGCAGACATCGCATACGGATTAAGCAACTTCTACCTCCAATTCGATGTAAACGTACATAATCACACAAGTAATGTCTTACCTCCAACAGTAGCACCTACAAGGGCAACAGCTAGCAACAGAGGCATGTTCATGTTGAACAAAGAGTTATCAGCCTCACATGTCTCTGCCAAAGCTTTAAAAGGTGTGGAGAACATCAAGGCATTACTGACCAAAAATGTCACTGCCGGGAAATTGATCTCTAGTTTCCCTGCCGGAGCAAATAATTCTAAAATTACTAAAGACGCGCTCTAATTCCTCATTAAGAGAGTTTCAAAAAAAAGAAGAACTTTAACTCTGCATTTTCTTGACAATTATTAACACCCCAACTATTCCCCCCAACAAAAAAAAAAAAAAAACACACACAGAACAGCTTAAGGGGGACTCACCATCATACCTGAATTTGCGCTTGGTGATATATGGTATGTGTTAACTAGTCCATTATGAGTGTCTTTTGATGATGGTATTAGCTTTTCCACTTTAAATGAAAAGGAAGCTAACTTTCCTGATTCAAAGGAAAAATGTCATCCAAAATCATTACAAAGATAAATTCATATTGGATGGAAGCATATTAATCTTAAAAAAATTTTGATTAAAAATATGCATTTAATATGCTTTTCTAATGTTTATTCTTAAATTCGTTATACCCTACTGATTCTTTTACCCAC